>CM069908.1:131344861-131712225 GCA_036172215.1 Camellia granthamiana
ATATATTGCAAAATATAGAGCAGTTTCCTCACAGCTTTCAAGACTAAAGAAGTTAATTTTTTTAGACAAAATTTGTAATTTGGTAAGGAAATTTTTTTGTCGCAAAAAGGAGCCAAATATTTTGGCACCATACGAATTGATAATAAAAACGACATTGTTTTTTATTTTATTTTTGGGACCATTGTAGAAAAAAATAAAAAACGATGTCATGGTTATGTATAACTCCTTTGCTACTTCAAGTCTCACTTTAGGTGTACAGCCAGAAGGTTGAATATCTTTATTAACTGGTTTTATTTGGGGATGGCCTGAACCACATAAAGCACTTGAAAACTCTAAATGTTTAGGGAGACAATTTGTTTTTTAGAATACAAAATACAAGAAATTAGAAAATGGGAGAATGATTTCATACAGTTGTATTCAGTAATATACATACACTAACTAAAGATTTGATTCACTAAGGACCCTTGCTTATTGCTATAACCCACTGCCACTCACAATTGAATCTTGGGCTGTGAATAGAGCATCTCTTGTCTTAATGCTATGCTTATTATTTGATTTTATTATTTACATTTATTCTATCATTGATACTTTAGATTCATAATAAATAATACTAATATATGAGCACTACTACAAAATTGGTTAAAGGTCACAGTTTTTAAGTTTGACCTTAAACTTTTAATCTTAGTTTTTTTTTAATACAAAAACTGTGATGAATGAGGGTGTGACTGTACAAGTTATATCATAAATATTTTGCTTTTTAATTTGGCCATCACGCATACCATATAATGTTAATATACTGAAGCTTAGAGGACCTTGTAGGACAAAATATGTACCTGTCCAAGAAGTAGTTCAGCAACAACACAACCAGCAAACCAAATGTCAATAGCTGTAGTGTACTCCGTCGATCGAAATATAAGCACAGATGTAAGAGGTATTGGGCTCTCCTTTTACCTGTCAAAAATAAGGAATGAAGCATTTCAACCAAAACACAAAACTAAGGGAGAGGGGAAAAAATTAAAAGACATGAAAGAACGTGCCAAAACTTTAAAAATTCCAAAATGAAGTTATTTGTAAAAGAGTTAATGAGGTGGTGGGAAAATAGTATATATGAAAGGGCACCATTACTGATGGAAAAATGTGAAATAATTACAAGTATACATGAGGGGTTATAGAACTCTAATAAGTATATAACATATTAATTAGGATACGTGTTAGAGTGTAAATCCTTTGGAAATTAGGCCAAATGTTATAATTTGCATATGGTACACATCTCAAAAGGGGTGTAGTAGCATGACCATACATACCACACATAAACCCATATAAACTTTAGTTTGGAATGAATCAATAAATCAAAGACCCCAAAAACAGAAGAATAATAATTTTTTAAAGGCATTTCTCTGTTTCATGTATCTTCATGCTCTTGTAGAAAAAACAATAAACAACAAAGAAAAAGGGCAGAAAACAAAAAAAGAAAAATAAGAAGTAAATTAACAATTTAGTGTCTTTGAAGTTTTAAGGTTTTGAATGAAACTAGGTTTTTCTTGAATCAAGTAATTTTGATATTTTTTTTATTATTTAATGGAAAATTAGGATGTGTATATTTGCTAGTTCGATATGCGGTCAGATGTGTTATTTGACATGAATGTTGGGGGTAATCCTATCATCACTCTAGTTCAATCCAGATGATTTTTTATTTTTTATATTTTCTTTATTAATTTGCTTGTGTTTATCATTGTTACTGTACTAAATTTAACTTACGTTCTATGTCTTGACCTGTGCTCATTGAAGGTTTTTGTTTATTTCTCATTTTTTTAAAAGCTTTTGCGTTACATATATCCTTATCATTTTGTTGAGTTTGTACAAGAGGTCTACAAGTTTCACCTTCAGGTACCATTCCAACAAAATGGCATGGCTAACTAGATCATATGATTGGAGTCCCATCTCAAATAATCACATGGCTAACTAAAGCTTAATGATTCTCCTAAAGAGGGAAAGAAAATTAAATTCTAAGCTTAAGAGTTCAAATTCAACTAAATTGCATAAATTGACAATGGAGATTAGAGTCAACAGTAGTTTACAATCGCATTTACAGTACATTGTAGTATAAGATTTCAACCGTAGATTTAAGTCCTTACATCTTTGATGGGGCTTGAATATCCAAATAAATCAAACTCCAAAAACAGAAGTACAATAATTTTTTAAGGGCATTACTCTATTTCAAGTATCTTCATGCTCTTGTAGAAAAAGCAATAAACAACAACAATTAATAAAATTACAGTTGCAAACAACTTTAACACAAAAGAATATTGCCAAATAATATACTCGATGCCACAATGCGAACTATCTGAGAAAGAATACATAGAAGCTAAATAGATTTAAAAAAAGAAGAAGCAAGCATTAATTGTGTTCACATGCTATGCCAATGACTGTAGAGTGTAAAATACTAGATTTAGTACAGGGTAGCTATATCACAAGTTAACCGAAAACTTAATAGGTAACAATGTAAATATTACTCATCCAAAATAAACAACACCTATATTAATAGTCATACAAATAACATAGTGACTTGTAGCATTACATCAATTGCAAGCTTCAATAGCAAATATTCAGTTGGCAGTACAAAGAAACGGATAAACCAAACGAATATTACCATTTGCACCAAGAATTTAATCTGCATCTATTATGCAAAATAAATGATTGGTTCTGGGTCTCATGGTGTTTTTTTGTAAATATCTTATATGTTATGGAATCTGCAAAAGCCTTTCTTTTGGATTATCTTTATAGATTAATCTCTCATCAAATAGTGAACAAAAACCAATGGAGCATTTGAGATTATGATTTGAAGCCCCTAGATTTTGAAGCATCCTCCACAACTTTTTAGCATGTTACTCCCTCTTGAGTTTCATCAATCAAAATTGTCATCAAGAATTAGCATTTCAGATAATGATTTGAATTCGCAAGTCAGAATTTTCCATTATAAGATTCTCTCCTTAATTTCTTTTGTATGGCAATGAAAATTTTACTAAAAAGCATATCATAAAATGATAATCTAAGATTGCTTGGGCCTAATAATTTGCAATGGCTTTTGCAACTTCTTGTTCTTCCTAACTACATGCTTCAAAATAATCAACTAAAGTTCTTAAAGGGCAGTCTCTTTGATAACCAACTAAAGTTTTTGTGTAAAAAAGAAAAAAAAAAAAAAAAAAAAAAAAAAAGGAATCATCTCTTTGATCACGTTTTCAATGAGAATGATGGGGCGGAAGCACCTTTGACCTTGTCTTTTAAATGTCTCCTCCAAATGAGAGATGCCAAAGACCATGTTGTAGAGAAAACCTTCACCCGTTACTGAGGCCTAATAATTTGTTGCTTTTCCACTATACTAACCCTGTCTATCCCTTGTGTGGTGCTAATGGGGAGGACCATGATCACCTGTTCTTCCAATGCCCTTACTCCTCTAAGGTTTGGACTGCTGTGCTCACCAAGTGCAATGCTAATTGGCAGAGCACAAATTGGTTGGGTCTTATTGAGGTTGTGGCTAGAGATTGCTTGGGCAAATCTCTAGCTACAATCATCAAGAGACTTGGCTTCTGTTGCACTGTGTACCAGATCTGGATGGAGAAAAATAGCAGAATATTTAGCAATGAGAGAAAACCTGAAGAGGTTATTCTGCAGAGCATTATTGGTATGGTCAGATATAGGGCTCTTGCCCTTAAAAATATCAAACAGTCTTGGACTGATAGCTGGTTTCTTCAAGAGTGGAGGTTGCCTACAACCATCCTTAAACATTAAGGGGAGTGGTACCTTCTGTGGGTCGAATGAAGGTGAGCATCTATTGAGGGTTGAGTGTGGTGAGCTTCTATAGTGAGATGGTTTTGATTGTTCTAGTTAATGTGTCTCTGTTTTGCAGGTATAGAATGATGAAGCCCATAAATGAGAGTTGCGAGTTCTCCAAAAGTGGGTTGAGTGATGGCAGCCAGAAATTGAGTGCTGATGTAATTGTTTTTTCTTGTGTGCTATTGCAGGTTTATATAATTGCTGGTACTAGACAGGGGATGTTGTTGGTGAGGGTTGAATGAGGGGATCTATAAATTGTTGGAGTGTTGATGTAGTTTTTTTTTTTTTTTCCTCACTCAATGTACCACTTTCAAAACCAGCAACCATGGAAACCCATTTGAGGAGAAGTGATGAAGGCGGCGGTGGTGGAGATGGCAATGATGGGTTGACTAGGGATTTCTTAGGTCTTAGAATAATCTCTCATAGGGGGTTTCCAAACATGGCTGGGCTTGATCATATGAACTCACCATCATCTTCATATGATCAGCAGAACCAAAATTAAACACCATGGCAAGGTTAGATTAATATATATTATGGGTGAAGTTTCTATTTACATTTGATTTATTGTCATGAGTTTGTTCTTGTTGTAATTCATCATTTATCTGTTCTTCTGCATAATAAGAACACAAGCAACTGCAATTTATTCTTTTCATTTAGGACTGTTTTTGGTTTCTTTGCATTTTTAATATATTCAATGTTGCCTTCTTGATCATTCTTTTCTACTTACTTGCTGTAAGTAATTAAATTATAGAAATTAATACAGAATTGAACACAAATTATATGAATGAATACGATTTTACAAAATTTGTTTGTACAATTTCACTTTAAAAAAGCTTATCTATTCATATATATTGTAATCATCAATTATGCGATCACTTTTTGTATAAACTTAATCTAAATCAGTTTCTCTATTCTTGTTTCATTTTCTTTTAGAATATTATATAATCTTTGGACTTCATGCCGTGTTGTTCTATCTGGGGCATATGATCAATCTAGACATGTCCTATTAAGAAATCAAACCAAGATTGAAGCAATTGATTGTAAAACTCCATTTCCCTAAGGAAAATAAATTGACAAAATAAATTGACACATACAATAATTGACGGCAAATCAATATTTAAGCCTTGAGAAAACATATCAACAAAGTTGTAATCCTATATTAGTTATATAAAAGGCATAACACCAAAATTTGTACAAAAGAAACCACCTACAAGTACTTCCCCAACATCAAAAAGCAAATTCATAGAATTACAATTCAAACTCAAACTAAACTAAAGTATACGTTTAAATTAAATAAGTAAAACAACGAGATATGCAACACCCAAAAAATTTATTACGAGTCCCAAAAATATGAATATAGAAACAATGTGTAATAAAATAAAGATTTTTTCATAAAAATTGACTACTACAATAAGTTATTTAACCCTTGGACTTCATGAGCAGTAGGGGTGAGCATGATTCAGTTTAGGAGTAAACCAAGACCAAACCACAACTTACGGTTCCATGAAACTTGGAACTAAACCGAACCATGAAAATCCTATAGAAAAGAGAGGGCTGGTTTTATTGCTGAATAGAAGGATTTTCTATGTAATTTTGTTTTGTACTTACAATCTCCCTTGTTTTTATTTACTAAATAACTCAATTTCTGTGTAAACTACACAATTTATATACGCTTTCTGTACTACAGTCTCACGAAATTCGTCAAGTCAACTAAAATAAATAAAATACACATAAATAACACAAAATTAATAATTATCAGGCTTAAAGAATCCATTTCTCGAATATCATGTCAGTTCTGGCCTAGATGCACACAAATTGAGAGACTTGTTGCACTGCCTTTCTTAACACTCGATTAAATTCTATTTGAATAGGATTGACCATGTGATCATATTAACACACTCTCCTAGGCTTGGAGAGTTTGTTCCTTGAGTCCCAAATTGGCTCTAGAATTGATGCACACAACCCGAGATGATCAGTTGTGCTGAAAATTAACCGACAAAGGTCTAAATTGAAATGAATAGAGAAATTCGTGATCTTAATAAAACTTAATTAAGACTCAATTATATAAAAGTTTAAATTTTGTGTTGGGGCATGAAACATAGTGATTGGTGGATAATATTGTCATATAGTACACTTGGAGCAGCTAATAATTTTTTATTAGCACTTGTTGAATTGATGCCTTTCAATTCCTTATGCCTTTTAATAAGGGTAAAACAATCATATATACATATTTATTTATCCAAAAAAAAAAATCATATATACATAAATATCTTGAACATGGGACATTATTGATAAAAAGTAATCAAGTAGGATAGGACTTAATGGAGTACCAACCTTACAAATAGGACTTTTGAGTAATTAACCCTTGATTTTATGGGGCTTGGCCAGAGTTATAAGCTTATAGCCAATATTGTGGTCCAGTACGCTTGAGGAGGTAGTGCATCCAACTATCTCTGGGTTAGAAACCTAGACACTATGTAGTTTAGAGTAGTAGCCTCCGATGGTTGAGGATGAAGTTTCTTTCTAACATGCAGCTCGGAGGGATCTTGTGGCGTGATTAGGGTAGGACCTATTATGTACTTATTTACGGCTTGGGCAAGGTATGTGTTGGAGAGACCGGGTTTGTTGCCCTGTTGGCTGGTTATTGATGCCCGATTGGTGGTTATTGATTTTGGACTATTTCTTTTATTTAATAGTCTTAGTGTGAGTTAATTAAATAAGATGGACTTAATAAGATTAAGTTAATCTGAAAAAGTAAATTAATGAACATTTTATGAAATTAATAACAAAAATAAGTGGGGAGAGATGCACTCAAGATAGAATGCCCCTAAAAGACTCAAGATAGAATGCCCCTAAAAGAAGGGGTTAAACGATTGAGATGATCAATGAGAGGATTGTGTTGTGTGCAATCCTCTAGTGTTCGGTCAACTACTTAAGTAAATAGTAATAGTTTTCCATTTACTGCGCAGGTTGACTTGCCCAGCATTCTAAGCAAATAGGGGGTATTGTGCCCCATTCCATAATGATACCAATAACAGATATAATTATTGTCGGGATGAATATGATAAACAGCTGGAATATTAGAATATTACTCTCCAGTGTTCCTTTGTATAAATTTATGCTATTGAGAATATACATCTCTTCAGAAAACTCCAATCAAATGTCCCACCATGCTAGAGACAATAAATTACATTAATAAAAAAACACAAAAATAATAATAAGTTAGCATAGACATCTAGATAACAACATGAATAACTCTTTTTTGAAATGTTAGAACAAAATAAATTGACACATATAATAATTGACGGCAAATCAATATTTATGCCTTGAGAAAACATATCTGCAAAGTAATAAATTCAATCTTAGTTGTACAAAAGGTGTAACACCAAAATTTGTACAAAAGAACCACCTGCAATGCAAGTACTTCCCCAACATCTAAAAGCAAATTCTTAACATTACAATTCAAACTCAAATTAAACTAAACTACACGTTTAAAATAAATAAATAAAACAATGAGATATTTAACACCCAAAAAAATTATTACCTTGATTATTGAGGATTATACATTATTAGGTTTTTTTACATTTGAGTCCCAAAAACATGTATATAGAAACAATGTGTAATAAAATAAAGATTTTTTTTCATAAAAATTGACTACTAGTCATTCAGAATTAGTTGTTTAACCCTTAGACTTCATGAATGGATATGTGTGGGGAAACAACCAAAGCTATGCTACTTCAGTTTTGATTATTGTTCTCATTGATGTTACAAAGATGCTAGTAAGTAAAACAATGAGATACGCAACATCCAAAAAATTTATTACCTTGATTATTGAGGATTAGACATTATTAGGTTTTTGACATTTGAGTCCCAAAAACATGTATATAGAAACAATGTGTAATAAAATAAAGATTTTTTCATAAAAACTGAATACTAGACTTGTAATTCAGAATTAGTTGTTTAACCCTTGGACTTCATGAACGGATGTGTGTGGGGAAACAACCAAAGTTATGCTACTTCAGTTTTGAATATTGTTCTCGTTGATGTTACAAAGATGCTAGTAATATGAGGAATTTTTTTCCTTCCTTTTGTGGTTTGTTTAATGGAAGTGTGGTATGTTTTAAGCTAGGATTTGGCTTCTCTCAAGTTTTCATCTCAACTTGAGAGAGCATTTGGGCTTAGTAGACCTACCAAAACCAAACACTCTCTCAAGTTGAGATGGCCAACATGACAGGAGCTCAACCCAGTAAACTATGTACTCTTGCAAGTGCTTTCATAGTTTCCATAGCAATCCATATTAACTATATGATGTAGGATGAGCAGGGATTGCTTTCCTACAAGTAGTGAGCCCAGGTTAAGTATACTAGTAGCAGCAAAAGCAATAGACTTATAAGGTTGGATTTGGTGGGAGTTTTTGCTGCAAAAGTACTTAAAAAATAGGAGTTTAATGATTTGTAAAATGGTAGGGTTTTGGGAATGAAAACACAAGTGTTTAGGTATTATTGGGTGGCTGTTCTAAGCACTGTGAATAGTGACGTGAAAAGTAACCTTGCTAGATTGAAGAAGAGAGAGCGAGAGCGAGAGCGAGAGAAAGAGGTGCTTCACCCTCACAAGGGATAGGCCAATCACACGAACACAATATCAAATTTTCATAACATTAACTCTTCTCCTCAATCATTGAGATTACACATATATTTATAGGTTAAAAACTCTTCTAATTCTATAAAGACTATAACTCAAATTTAGAAACTAAAAATATTTAACAACTACTAATATTCTAGACCAACTATGACTTTCAATTCTACTTCAATCATAATAAGAAACTTTAATAACTTCTAATTCTACTTCAATATCAAAATAAGAAACTTGGGACTTTTGACCACTAAGATTATTTTAGACATAATAAAACCCATATATAATGACTTATTTAATAACTTGACCCACAACAATAAAACCCATGGGTGACCCCTACAACCCATGTCCAAGAATTATTGGAATTACCATTATACCCTTAATTACTAAAACCTACTATAATGACATGAAGACTCGAAATTATTTCAAATCTTTAATTTTTGATGCCCTAAATGTGCTTCGTGTGAAACTCTAGATTTGTTCTTTTTCTTCTTTCCATGATTTTCATCACTATAATTAGTACCATTGCGATGCAAATTCAGTACGTATGCTGCAGTTTTCATTATGTTGCCTTACCGACTATAGTGCCAAAAATTGACCTATATAAATATATATATATACTTATGATAGGTCTCAACTGTGTCACTGAATCACTGGCTCAGTATTTTCGAGTTTTAACCATTGCTTGCTTTTATTTGCACAAATATATTTTAAGATTACATTATATAAGCTGTATGCAATTCAGTTGGCTTGTATGGGGCACCTGTGCAGAAGCAGTTCACCATGGCATCATGAATATGTTGGTGCGGGCAAGTAGAATAAACAGAATCATGACAAGAATATGCACTCTAACATTTTCTAACATTATTCAAAACCAGAATTGTTACCACTTTAGAAAATACTCCTTGCAGTGCAGCTTATCTAGATCAATCTCGAAATTCAAATCCTAAAACAGAAGGTAACCGTAATTAAAAGATGCATCACTGCAATCACATTAAAAAAAATATCAACCTATAGCAATTGACACTTGATCCCAGAAAGACGAATAATGTATGCAGTCTTAGAAGTAAGAAATATATAGTTGGGCAAAAATTAAATACTGCAGAGAAGAGTTAGAAGTTCTCTTATTAAAATGTCAATGCTCTAAAAACCGTATAAAGGATCTTTAGCAATTCAGTGGTCTATTTTCCAATATTAACAATGTTTCTGTTGAATTGTTGGGGCTTGAATTAAACATATAAGCTATGAAGCATTGATAAAATCTTAAAATAATAGTGTACATGCATAGTTGTCAAATTAGGATATGAATCATGTATTGTCTTTGTATTTGTTTGAATTATGTATCATAATATTTTTAACATCTTTAACAGTAGCTACAAAAATAAATATAATGATGGAACAAACAAATATCTTGTGAGCACAGCATAAAACAATGTATAATCCTTAAAATTGTAATGCAAGAGCATCGCCAATGGTTGTCTAGCTATATGGACAGTTATTGTTATATTTTAGCAATAAACAGTGTCAAAATGTTATATTATAGTGCAATCAAATTTCTCTCCATGGATGGTTCCTCTGCATTTTTTAGCATGATCAATTTTCTCTCCATCATTCCACTTCCTATGTTTTTACCAACCATCATTATTTAACCACTTTTGTTTGAATCAGTTTTCAAAGGTAAATGATGTATATGACTATGTGATGGCATTCCCGGGATGCTTGCTCATTCAACTTGACATAATGTATGTCACTCTAGATTTAAAAGATTCAACAGTCATTGTACATAGGAGGCCTGAGTTTACCTGATAAAAAAATGAAATGTGTTTGTCAGGGAGCTCTGTCTTGTGTACTTAAATTGACATGTGGTCCTGCCTTCGTTGGTCACATCATTACAGACTGACAGTATCTTTACTTTCTTCACTTCCCAATTGCACCTGGAGCATGATTAATAATACCATCTAGTTCTCCTTTTCACACTGTAATTAATTTATAAGTCTGTATTCAAGTATTATGTTATTGAACTATTCCATATGGCACTAAAATGCTGGTAGCTTGTGTCAAACTCATGCATTTAAACTAGTCTATATATATGCGTGCGCGCACACACACAGAATTGTTTTATGAGTTCTAAACACTGTTTAATTTATGCAGTAGAATCTATGTATTTCATACATGGAGGTCAAGGTTTATTTGACTAAAATTTAGAACGTGCAGTTATGTTTTTAAACTCAGGCACATACTCTTTAGTGAAGACATTTGCACCATGATGATATGTATGCATGCTTTTTTTATTTGATGGTCCGAATCAAATAGGTCAAAATGATTTAATTTTCTTTTAGCTATAGGTCAAACCTATCAATACACTTCAGGTACAATTTGATCTAGATATTGATATTCAGTAACCAGTAGTTGTATGAAAACATGAGACCTGTTTCTGAGTTCAATAATCATGTAGATTATGAGATTGAATGCACAACTTATATTTATTCTCTGTGGCTAAATATTTTAAATTATGGAAACATACCTTAGGAATAAAACGTGACCTTTTGGTCCATTTTTATTGGTACAAACTTCTTGCTCGAATTTATATCTTGTTTTTAGCTTCAGTACTAATTAAAATTTCATTTCTTTGAATTTTATTGCCGGTGAGTTGTAGTCCTATGACAGAAGTTATTGTTTGTCTTCTGTGTGTGTTTCTCTGGGTCATGATTTGCAACCAAAGATATTCTTTAATACTTGTTTGGATATTAGTAGCATACATACTTGTTATATGGTTTATTGTCATGGTCCAATTAGGCCTTTTGGCTCAAAGCTCTAGTCTAAATCTAAACTCAAATCCTACAATTTGTGTGTAAACTCTCTGTTTCTTTTACCCAAATTAGATGCGTGAGAGATTCAATTTCTTGTAGGAAAGGGAATGGGGGAGTCATTTTTGCTTGGGAGTTTATTTAGATTTTGGTATTCTTTGTATGGGGTTTTCTAACTATTCATCAAGTATTGGCAGACCAATTTGATATGGAAATTTTATAAGTTTATGTCTTTACTATTTTATTTTATTTTTAAATTATAGTTTATTAGGAATCTTATTAGTATATTTGGTTTCCCATTTTATTAGCAATTCTTATTTCTTTTTTAATATTGGGTTTTTTAGCATACAACTAAGAAGCTTCGGTAATTGTATTGGACGAAGTTGACTAATAGATTTGTGTGATTTGGGTCATGGCCCTTCAATTTTTCCTCTCTCCCTTTTCTCCCTTTCCGTTCTACATCAATTGGTCATTGTGATTTATATTAAAATAAATAAATAAAATTATTAACAGAGCCAAAGGTGAATAAAAAGGTATGGTCTAATTACTAGTGTGATATGCATTGAATTGAGATACAAGACCAAGTCGTATGATATATAAACATTTCACATAATTCAAGTCAACAACAATGCGACCAAAGATCAACGTAGCAGGGCCTGATTGGAATTTTTTTCTTATTTTTTATATTTACAGTGAAATGTCATTTATCTGTTGCTATAAACCATTTTCATTTTTATTCCTATATCTTACGAGTTGGGTGCTTGGAATTTTTATGAATGTATATTTGTCTCTTTGACCAATTTGTAAGTTTGTTAGAGATAAATTTTAACCACATTGGTTATATAATAATGGTATAATACAGTTCTTAATTGTTGTAATATATTTATATATAATATGCAAAAATGCTTACTTTTTTAAAAATCTGTATTAGTGTTTGTTAATGTATCTTTCAATACACGAGATGATATGCTACACAATATCAAAGTAATACAACGATACACGATACTTTAACACAATTCACAATAACTTTTGAAAACATGTCTGCAATTTTGAGACGACAAAAACATCCTTATTAATATAAGCTACAGTTTTGAGATGACAAAAACAGTCTGCTGGTCAAAATCAAATTTTTATGTTAGTAATATCCTTTATTCTTCATATTAAAAGCCTCATTGGATGTTATTCATTTGATTTTCTATATAAAATTTTGTTATTCAGAACATAAATTATCAACATAAGGGGTTTATTGGCCAGGTTGGTTTTCTTGCCTTAAATTGACATTCTATGAAACACGGACACCTTTCCGGAGGTCACATACAGCCTACAAGTGTCTGACATGTGTTGGATACGTGTCGGACATGCTGGAAAGAGTCGGACACATTGGGACATACTATGGACATGATGGGACACTATAGGAACACGTTGAGGACTATTTTTTTAAATTTAATTTTTTTACTAAAATAACCTACCTAAGGTTGATAAATTTGAAAAAATTAAATATTTAACATAAAATACATATTATATATTTAAAAATATGACATAATAAATATATAAAGTTATATGTTTTGCACGTGTCTCTAACGTGTCATGTCCTGCATTTTTTGAAAATTTACATATCCACGTGTCCATATCGTGTCACGTGTTCGTGTCTGTGTCCGTACTTTTTAGTTGACATTGCTTACGTCTTTCATTGACACTTGGGCACTAGCTAGCAAATTTTTTAGTTGTTTCCATATCAAGACTGCTCCAAACCAAAATAATTAAATATTTTTCACTTTTGTTAGGCACATACCATTGTAACCAAGAAATTATATCTTATTAACTTTTCTGCCATTTTGTCTTTCGTTGTTTGGGGTTCTTTGTTATTTGAGGTAGTGTTATTTGCTTATATTTCCATGCTTAGAAAGAACTTTTTTTTTCGTTTTGTAATTAAAATCAAGAGTAACGTTATTAATGAAAATTCATGAAAAAGGCCATTTTGGGAAACAGAAAAAAAAAAAAATGGTAAGACGATAAAAATAGACTTTTTCACACAGCCGAAGCCAACATAGCGCACTGAACTATCTAACAAAAAGAAATCGTACTTTGCTTGTCATATGAGCCGATCAGACCTCACTTTCCCTTCTCATTTGCTTCTCCCTCAATTCTCAATCCTCATGAAGATCCAAGGGATTTGAGGATAATTTGACAAGTAGTGAAACAAGGAGGGAGAAGGTTTGGTTGGGTAGTGTTAGCAGGTATTTTAATATTATCATGTGTTATTGATTTCCATTCTAGTCTTCTCTTAAGTCTTTGCTAACCTTATCTATCCAAGTCTTCTTCTAGTCTTCTCTCCTATCCATTCCAAGACTTGGAAGTTAAGCAATCCAAAGTCTTCATCAAGTCCACCAATCTTATCCACTCCAAGGTCTTGGTCAAGTCTCCTGTAGCTTATCCATCCAAGTTTTCATCCGTTCCTTATCCACCAAGGCAACTTCCAAGCTTTATCTCCTATATTTTTGAGCTTAGGTCCTATCTAGAGGGTCACGAGAGGTGAAGAAGTTTTGGGTTGCTTTGTTATGTCTTGAGTGAGATTATTAGGCAAATAAAAAAGGGTGTGTGTGATAAAGCTTTGGGTTCAACCAATTGTGCAGTATTGGTGAACAATATGACTTAGTCGGGCTGTTGTATCCTGGGGGGGACAAGTCAAGGTTTTTCTGCTGCATCGGTGTGAGGTTTTGCCTAACCGCAAAGGGCTTGAATCTCCTTAAAGAGAGCGAATTTCCCGCGCCTCAGCCCTTTCAATAATTATTGTAATTTCTATTATTTGTATTTTCTAGTGTTTTATTTGTAATTATCACCAACAATTTTAAGGAGATTCAACTAGCAAAAGTTCATGGAGCCAATACTGGAGAAGCCCAACGAGAATACCGGCGATCTCAACAAGCCCTTCCGGTTCAAGGGAGCTCATTTCAAGAGATGGAAAGGCAAGATGCTTTTCTACCTCAGTCTCCTCAAGGTGGCGTATATCCTGACTGAGAAAAATCCAAACAAAGACCCCACTAAAGAGATGACCGATGAGGAGTATGCTGCTCATCTTGAAAAAATCGAAAAATACAACACAGATGAGTATAAATGTCGATACTATCTTTTGGATTGTCTTTCAGATCAATTTTATGATTATTATGATACTACTTACACCACTGCCAAGAAAATTTGGAAAGCCTTGCAGAACAAATGACACTGAAGAGGCAGGCGCTAAAAAATATGCTACAAGCCTTTTTTTCCGCCATCAGATGATAGATGGAAAATCAGGGGTGGAGCAAGTTCGAGATTTTCAGATGCTAGTGGCTGAAGTTAAATCTGAAGGCATCAAAATTTGAGACAATCTTGTTGTAGCAGGTATTGTTGACAAACTTCCATCATCTTGGAGGGAGTTCCAGAAGTCAATGCGTCACAAGCAAAAAGAGACGTCTTTGGAGGCTCTAATCACACGGATTCGAGTGGAGGAGGAAGCACGAGGACAAGATGCGCTTATGACACAAGAGCATTCCACTGCAAAGGTAAATTTAACTTCTGGAAATACTTTACCTAAAGGTCGATTTCATAAAAATAGTCACTTGAAGCCAGTTAAGAAAATTTGGAAAAATACTGGAAGGCCACAAAATAAAAATTACCCGAGGCAAAAGAAATGAAACCAAGAACCCCCTTCACAAGATTTAACAAATGTGACATGTTTTGTGTGTGGCAAAAGTGGGCATATTGCTCGAACTTGCAAATTTCGGAAACAACAGTCTCAACCACAGGCTAATGTTACCGAGGAACCATTTGTGGCTATGATCACAGATATTTTTATGGTTCAATCTGTGGAAGGGTGGTGGGCAGACTCTGGTGCCAATAGGCATGTCTGCTATGATAAAGATTGGTTCAAAGATTTCACTCCTTTTAATGAGGAGAGGACTGTGGGAATATTGAGCTGAATTTTACCTCTGGACGTGTGCTTGTTTTAAAAGATGTGTTGTACACACCGTCCATGAGGAAAAATTTGATATCAAGTTATTTGCTCAACAAAGCTGGTTTCAAACAGACTATTGAATCTGACCAATATGTAATCACTAAAAAAGTCATATTTGTGGGAAAAGGATATGCCTGTGATGGAATGTTTAAATTAAATGTAAAGAATAAGAAAGCACATATTTCTGTTTACATGCTGTCTTCTATGAATTTTTGGCATACTCGTCTGTGTCATATTAATAGCCGATATGTGGGAGTCATGAGTAGTTTAGGATTAATTCCCAGACTAACAAACAAGTTTGAGAAATGTGAAATTTGTAGTCAAGCAAAAATAACTAAAAGGCCTCATAAAAGTGTGGTAAGATATGCTGAATTGTTAGAATTAATTCACACTGATTTATGTGAATTTGAAGGAATTTTAACACGTGGTGGAAATATAAATTTTATCACTTTTATTGATGATTTTTCAAAATACACTTATGTATACTTGTTGAAAAATAAAAGTGATACTTTTGAAAAATTTAAAGAATTCCTTCTTGAAGTAGAAAATCAATTCGGTAAAAAGATTAAAAGATATAGAAGTGATAGAGGCCGGGAGTATGAATCTTTTGGATTCAACTCGTTTGCTCAGTCTTTGGGAATAATCCATGAAACTACTCCACCATATTCACCTGCATCTAATGGTGTAGCAGAAAGGAAAAATATAACTTTAATGAATTTAACAAATGCTATGCTAATTGAAACAAGTGCTCCTTCAAATTTGTGGGGAGAAGCAATTTTAACTGCATGTTATATTATGAATAGAGTGCCACATAAAAAAACAAAAGTTACACCTTTTGAATTGTGGAAAGAACATAAGCCAAATTTGAGATATTTGAGGGTTTGGGGTTGTTTAGCTTTTGTTAGACTTGTGGACCCTAAAAGACCTAAACTAGGTGTGAAAGCTGCCACTTGTGCTTTTCTTGGATATGCAACAAATAGTACAGCCTATAGATTTTTTGATATTGAAAACAAAATAATTTTTGAATCAGGTGATGCAATTTTTTATAAAGAAAAATGTCCTTTTAAATCTAAAAATGGTGGGGGTCAAAATTATCAAGAAAATATTTTATCTGAAACCGGTTCCTCTACTCCTCTTTTACAAAACCAAGATACTGTAGTTTTTGAACCAAGAAGGAGTAAAAGAGCCAGATTAGAAAAAGATTTTGACCCTAATTATCATGTTTTTAATGTGGAGGAAACTCCATTAACTTTACAAGAAGCTTTGGCATCTCCTGACTCTGTTTTTTGGAACGAGGCTGTAAATGATGAGATGGAATCATTATTATCCAATAAAACTTGGGTATTAGTAGATTTACCACCAGGTTGTAAAACTATTGGCTGTAAATGGGTTTTGAGAAAAAAAACTTAAACCGGATGGAACTATTGATAAATATAAAGCAAGGCTTGTTGCAAAAGGTTTTAAACAACAAGCAGATCTTGACTTTTTTGATACATTTTCTCCGGTTACTAGAGTTACATCCATTAGATTATTAATTGCAGTGGCTGCAATTCATGATCTAAAAATTCATCAAATGGATGTTAAAACAGCCTTTTTAAATGGAGACCTGGGTGAAGAAATCTATATGGATCAACCTGAGAGTTTTGTGGAACCCGGTCAAGAAAGCAAAGTGTGCAAGCTAGTTAAATCCCTCTATGGCTTAAAACAGGCCCCTAAACAGTGGCATGAGAAATTTGATTCCTGCATGATTGAGAATGGTTATAAAACGAATGAATGTGATAAATGCATTTACTATAAATCTGAAGAAAATTCACATGTCATTATTAGCCTCTATGTGGATGATCTACTTATATTTGGCTCTAATTTGCATATCATTGTGGAAACTAAAAATATGCTTAGTAGCCATTTTGATATGAAAGATCTTGGTGAGGCTAATTATATTTTGGGAATGAAAATTACCAAAACCTGTAATGGCATATTTCTTGATCAGTCGCATTATGTTGAGAAAATTTTGAGAAAATATAATTTTTATAAGTGTAAACATGTTCTTACTCCTTTTGATTCTCATGTGCGTTTATTTCCTGTTGAAAATGATGAGGATGTAATTAATCAAAAGGAATATGCTAGTATGATTGGTAGCTTGCGTTATGCGACTAACTGTACTAGACCTGACATTGCCTATGCAGTTGGAGTACTTAGCAGGTTTACTAGCAAGCCTGGCAGTGATCACTGGCTAGCCATTGAGCGTATTATGAAATATTTATCTGGTATCATAAAATATGGCTTGTTTTATAATAAGTATCCTACAGTACTTGAAGGTTACAGTGATGCCGATTGGAATACCTTGTCAGGTGATTCATTATCAACCACTGGTTACTTATTTACATTGGGAGGTGGTGCTATAAGTTGGAAATCGAAAAAACAAACCATTATTGCTAATTCAACAATAGAGGCTGAGCTTATTGCTTTAGGTACAGCTAGTGAAGAAGCAAATTGGTTAAGAGATTTGTTAAATGAAATCTCTTGTTGGGAAAAACCGATTCCGCCTATATTGATTCATTGTGATAGCACCGCAACAATTGGTCGAGTTAATAACCGTTATTATAACGGTAAATCCAGATCTATCAAAAGAAAACACAGTACTGTGAGATCTTATATGAATAATGGCATCATAAATGTGGATTATATAAAATCTAGTGATAATCTTGCAGATCCATCAACTAAGGCCTTAGCAAGAGATAGAGTCTGGAATACATCGAGGAGAATGGGGTTGAAGCCCATTGAATATAGCATGAGCCATGTAGGAGGATACTCAACCCAGGGACCAGAGATCCTGTAACTGGGTTCAATGAGAAAAACGATCATATGATGGCCGTGAGAAATGCACTAAATTACTTTTTTCCCATCCCTATGATGTAAGTGCATTTATCCTGTAACGTTGTAGAGGCTGAGTTATAAAAAAAACTCTTAATGAATTTCTATAGCTCTTATTGAGTAGGGTGTCATAGTTACAGGAGCACCCTTGACAGAATTCACCTATGTGAGTGTGGTAGTGGGGCCGCTACCTATGAGATTTGGGCTAATTCTCAAACACACTCATGAATCCTGGGATCGCACAAGGCCGTAATGTGCTAGCTTTTAAAGCTTTTGTGAACACCTGGAATATTATATGTGCGCAATAATTATTTATTTCCCTTAAGTAGTCATAGTTCAATGCTGAGCATACTATTGACTCTGGAGTAGATATTATTGTTTCACTAATGGAGGTTCAATGCAGAGCACACCTACCATGATGCATAATATCCTTATTTGCCTAATAATCTCAGTTTTGTTACCTATAATATTAAAATAGGTGGGGGAATGTTAGCAGGTATTTTAATATTATCATGTGTTATTGTTTTCCATTCTAGTCTTCTCTTAAGTCTTTGCTAGCCTTATCTATCCAAGTCTTCTTCTAGTCTTCTCTCCTATCCATTCCAAGACTTGGAAGTTAAGCAATCCAAAGTCTTCATCAAGTCCACCAATCTTATCCACTCCAAGGTCTTGGTCAAGTCTCCTGTAGCTTATCCATCCAAGTTTTCATCCGTTCCTTATCCACCAAGGCAACTTCCAAGCTTTATCTCCTATATTTTTGAGCTTAGGTCCTATCTAGAGGGTCACGAGAGGTGAAGAAGTTTTGGGTTGCTTTGTTATGTCTTGAGTGAGATTATTAGGCAAATAAAAAAGGGTGTGTGTGATAAAGCTTTGGGTTCAACCAATTGTGCAGTATTGGTGAACCATATGACTTAGTCGGGCTGTTGTATCCTGGGGGGGACAAGTCAAGGTTTTTCTGCTGCATCGGTGTGAGGTTTTGCCTAACCGCAAAGGGCTTGAATCTCCTTAAAGAGAGTGAATTTCCCGCGCCTCAGCCCTTTCAATAATTATTGTAATTTCTATTATTTGTATTTTCTAGTGTTTTATTTGTAATTATCACCAACAGGTAGCAAAGCACTGACAATTAGAGTTCGAAATCACTGAACCCTAGATCTAGAAGAAGACGAGGGATTCGAATTGTTTCTTCTAACAAACATGTATTTTCTTTTATTCCAAGATGCAAACAGATGCAATTGCTTCTGATTATGATTATTCTAGTCATTAATTTGTTTTCCCTTTGCTAATTTTATCTATAAATGACTTGCTTGGGTTTTATTGATTCGAGTAGTTCCTTGTAAATGACTTCCTGAATTTCATTGCTTTTGGGAGGTGCGATTTTAATTAGTTTGTAGTAAATTTGTAATTTTTCTTCTTTCCTCTATCGATTCGAATTGTTCTTTCTAACAAACATGTATTTTCTTGCACTTGTTGCTTGCTGTGATTACAGTTGTCATTTGTTTGTTTTACATTTGCTAAATTTTCTTGTGAAATAAATTTTCTTGCTTTCAAGAGGTGCAATTTTCGATTAGTCTATAGTAAGTTTATATTGTTTCTTTTCTTCTCTCTCCCCTACTATTTGATGAAATTAAATTGTCAAATTAAAGCTTCGGAAAATAAACTAATGACCTTGAACTAGGAAAAACTTCACAAAGTTTCAAAATTATTTTTGTTAACTTTCTTATCTTTCCAATAAACATATCTCGCTCTAAGTCGATGAAGATATTATAATTTGAAACTGTAGAAAATGGGGTACAACCTTGCTAGTCTAAAATGAAGATTAAGGGTTGTTTTGGGAATAGGCTATTTTAGTATCTTTTTGGCTAAAACATGAGGTAAAAAAAATTAGTATGTTTGGGATGATTTTTTGGCTTTTTATGGAAAAAAAAAAAAAAAAAAAAAAAAAAAAGAGTGTAAAAAAGTAAAGAAGAAAGGGAATTTTTCACTTTTTGGTATAGTTCTTTGGCTTTTTGGCTTTTTTTAGTAAATTTTTAGCTTTTTGACTATTTTTTGAAATTCCCAAACTTAGCCTAAGTTTTCCAGCGCCAAAAAGAGAGTGCAGTGTTCAAATCCCTGCTAGGGCATGAATGTTTGTAAAGTTTATCCAAACAAATCAAACATAAAAGAAATAAATAACAATAATAAGTAGACACTATAAGTTTACTATTTTGGTTAGATGGTTTAAGATTTTTTATTTGTATGTGTTTCTTTTCCTTCTGTATTTCATTTTTTTGCCAAAGATATCGTCATGTTCAGACTTCTAGTTTTTTATTTCATAGATGCATGAACACTGTTGTTTGTCTTATTTTTGCTCGTCATTTGTCAAATTTTTACAATATTCTCTACATTTTTGTAGGATTGCTTTTTCTTCTAAAATGAAAAAACTGAAGAAACTGAAGAATGACATTCCATTTCTTCCCGGGAAATCTTTTTTCAGATTCTTATTTTCCTTCTTGCAGAGTTTCTGCATAACTGTGGGAGATATGTGTGCACGGCTTGGGCAAAAATTATATCTAACTCTTCTTTTATCAAAGCACACCTCCTTCAATCAAAGGGTGGTTTGTTCATCCCGAAGTTTGGTATGCCATATAATTCTGGTTACCTTGAGCTTAATGAGGGAGACTTCAAAATGAAACACCTAGATTGTTCTGGACAAATGGTCTCTAGTTGTGGGGGTTTGTCACTGTTTTGTAGCTGACATCCTAAAAGATTTCTTTATGTTGGGAATCATGTGACAATGCAGTATAAAAGCTTACCTTTTGCGATTGTGGAGGAGCTTTTCCCCTCTTGTCAAATTGCTTTCATTTCTTGCACTGGGGAGTACAAGGTTTTATGCCATTGTGTAAACTTGAGTGGAGAACATAGATGGCTTGTATTGTCCGTGGGTAATAACATGTCATGGAGAAAACTTGAGACTTCACTAAAAGGAAATGGTCTTGATCCTGGGATTGTAACTTTAGTCTCTGTTGGAGGGGTTATTTATCGGTCCCAAAGGAGCATAAATATTTTTGCTCTTGAATGATGAAACTTCTCACTCCATTGAAGTTCCAACTGGATTTGTTGGGAGTTTTTATCGGCTCCTTGAGCTGAGGAATAGTTTATCTTGTGTTGTGAACCATCAGAAAGAGGTTTATGTATGCATATTGAAGGACTTACGTCGCAATGAATGGGTTAAACTTCACAAGTTCAAAGAAGTAATAGATGGACAAAAAATTTTATATGATACTTCCGCATCTGTTGGTTGGATCATGGCCAATCCCTGGTCTTCAGTATTGAGAAGACTGGTCTTCAAAGTAAAAAGTTGGTTGTGGTTTACCATGTGAAAATAGGAGAGGCAAGACCCTTCATTGATATCAGCTTTGATTGGCTACAGAAACACACCAATAGCCTTGTTTCACAGTAAATATGCGTTCAAAACTGTTCTTTGATTATTGGCTATAAAATCATTTTGCCTTGTACTTCTTAATTCTATGAGTCGAGAATTCTATTAAGAGTTTATTTTCTTGTATCTGTGTGGTATTCTACTAGGTGTAGTGTAGAATGGGCAAGTGGATGCATTTTTATTATATATTTTTTATTATTATTTCATAATTATGTAAAGCGTATTTTAGGAAGAAGGGATGGATAAGTATGGCAATTTGTTGCCTGATCTGAGTGGTGTCATTATTATTAGATAACCAAGACCCAATCCTAGTTAGGGCCCTATGGATTTGCAAACTCATGATACATGTGACCACTCGCTAGCCTCAACACTACCCAATTTTTATTTAAATAAATGTAGAAATTTATTCAAAGTGATTGGGGTTTTACATATTGAACGCAATGAAATTAGAGGGAAAAGGAGAGAGAGTTGTTATTCTTATTCCCACTTATTATAAATACAATCTGAAATTTGGCTTTAGTGTTTACATTTATACATGACACAAATGTCAATGCATATTAGAATATACATTTTGGAGTGTATCTATAGAAAAGTGGTGAAAAAAAATGCAAATATTATTGCCTATGAAGCACAAATACTTTAAATAGGGGTAAGGTATCCGTATCATATCCTCCTTAGATACTTGTGGATACATATCAGATACTTATTAAAAATATTAGATATTTCTTAATTAATTTTGGAGTATTATATACTTAATTTTGAAGTATCAGATATTCCAAATCACATATTACTTGTTTTACGAAATTAAAATTGTAACATTTCTTGCATAGTATTATAATATAATATAACTGCAAAGATAAATATAATAATATTTTTCTAATACTTTGTTTAGTTCTTTGATAAGAAGAATATAGTGAATTAAATAATAAAATTTGTCAAATTGACGTATCTTAATTGTTTCATACATGTTCCTTATAACTACATAGAAAGTAATGATTAATAAGAGAATACGATAATATTAAATAAATAAGCAAGTAAACTAGAATACAAGATTTTTTACCAGTCTCAAAGGGAAAAGCAGAGAGATAAGTTGTGAATTGTTCTATTATTGTAATATAAACATATTAGACTTGATATTAAAATGAAATATTTGTAAGACCTATTGAAAATTTAAAAAGTAAACAAACTTACTAGCTTAAATTAATAGCTAATTTTTAAAAGTTAGTATTTTGCATTATAAAATTACAGTGTTGTTCCTTAACATTCTTTAGCTTATGTGTAACTCACTTTTAATAATTTCAAAATATATATTTTTCACGAACGTATCCTAACTGCACTCGTATCTTATTTTAGTTTTGTCATATTGCCGTATTCATATCATATCGTATCCATATCCATACTTCCTAGGTTATTGTCATTGATTCTGCCTCTTCCCAACTTTTGTTTTTAGAAATTATATGTAATTTGACCATTTTGAATTACTTTTGTTGATGTGAATGAAAATATATAAAATTACAATGTATTATGTGAAACTCGATTTTGATAGGTTGTGTAGAACTTAAATATGACATAATTCCTAGCTGCGCTTGTTGGCAAATAAATTTCAACCGAGTTTCAAATACCGTCAATCAATTAATGACACACATAGAGCTTATGATGGGATTATTGTAGGTAATCACTTCCTAAAATGATCAACTTGATCCGTTGAAATACATAAATAAAATAACGTCATATCTCAGTGAAGTTATTGAATATATTCAAATGACACGTAGAGCTTACGAAAGATGACACTTGTATAGCCTACTACAAAGACACCACATAGGATGAAATCCAAAGGAGCAATATGATTAATCAGATATGATTATGCCCAAATTCAGATGGCGCTATCATTCAAAATTCAAATAGCGCTATCATTCAATTTGAAATTTAAAATTCAAATTGAGGATGAGGCCCTCTTATCACCTGGATGGCCCTCTATAAATATGAGGGATCACCACACCAAAAGCCAGAAAAATCAAAAGTTAGAAGATCACAGAGAGAAAGAAATTAAGAGCTAAAAAAGTCGTAACAAGAAAGAAAAAGTCAAGAGCTTAACTATACTGCAAGCATCTGATATATGGCAAGCGTTAGGTAAAGGGTTCCAAACCCAACTATTGTATTTTGTACCTAATGGTTCTAAATTTTGTTCATTTTTTTTGTTCTTCATTTCGTAGGTTTCATTTAAATAAAATGTGTAATTAACGATCTGAAATACAGATCAAAAATAGGAACATACTATTCAAATAATAAACACTATTTGGTCCAAAAACTAAATAGTGGACATTTGAAACATGAATTTTGAAATGTGTTAAAACACTTCACGTTTCAAAATTTGCGACTACAAATTCTGGCACGCCTAGTGGGACCTATTTCTCCTCCCATCTTTTGAAGAACAAATATATATATATATATATTTGAAACTTACCGACGTATTCTTTTGTTATAGGAATGCTGAAGTAACTATTAAGAGGCTAACTTACACTCCAGTGGCTCTAAGATCACAAAAGATGGAGATAGTGCCTGTCACCCGAGGCGATTTGGAGCGAATGCTCTTGGCTGTCCCAAAAGTAGAACCAGTGAAATCTTGGAAAGATGCACTTCTTTCCCTAGCACCTATCGCCCAAGGGGCTTCAGAGCGAATGCTATTGGTTGTCCCAAAGGTAACTGGCGTCATGAAGAAAGTCACACTTCTCCAAAAAGTTGAAAATTTGAAAAAGATTGCTGAAAATTATGTAAAGTCGTCGAAGCAGTACGCAACGGTGAGGGCCATAGCTTGAATATAGAGCTTTCTAATCCAGGCAAGGGAGGCTAATCGAGTTGTAACTACGGCCTTGTTGCAGCTTCAATGGGTGCAACACAAAATGTTGTGCCTAGCTACTCACAAGAGTAGAAGACTACATCAAAATGGCAGAGTCTACCCAAAGAAGGGCCTCTGCTAAAAACATGACCATCATCAGGGCCATTGGGAGGAGGGTCATGTTGATGGAAAAACAACCGCCTTTGTTGATAAAAAAAAGCAACTGTGGCCTACGAACCGACAATTCTATTCAAAGCGCAAAGTTTGCCTATTCAGAACCAATCATTTCCAAGGGGCCAAATCAAAAAAAGGAGCACCCGTTGGCCTAACGGGGTTCAAATCAACATCAACTGGAGGAATTTGCAAAAATGCAAACAACTCCTTCTATGCCTCTAGGGGCTCAATTTAATATGTCGTCAAATGGTCCAATTTCTAAAAGACAAAGGCAAAGGAAGAAAAGGCCTTAAAGAAACTGGAACAAAAAATAGTGACGACAAATGTTTTAGGAGTTGTTGAAAGACTCTCTCAAGAAATGAATGCCAAAAACAAACTGAAAGTCCTGTCTTCACACTAAGAAGAACTATGGAATTGGACTCAACTGGAAAGTCAAGCCTCTTAAAGGCAGAGGGTAAACAACCCTTGGAAAATATTGGAAAATATACTGACAAAAGAATAACATTTGATTTCTTCCCAAGGACATCTTTTTTCAGATTCTTATTTGTCTTCCTACTAAGTTTTTGCATTATTGTGGGAGGTATGTGTGCAAGGCTTGGGATAAAATTATAGTTGACCCTTCTTTTATCAAGGCACACCTCATTCAGTCAAAGGGTGGCTTGTTCTTCCAGAAGTTTTGTAGGCCATTTCATTCCAGTTTCCTTGTGTTTAATGAGGGAGAATGCAAAACGACATACCCATATTGTCCTGGACAAACGATCTCTAGTGGTGAGGGTTTATCATTGTTTTTCGGCTTATATGTTGATAGATTTATTTTTGTTGGGTATCATGTGACAATGTAGTATAACTACTTACGTCTTCTTGTTGTAAATGGTGAGCGTTTGTTCTCTTCTCATATTGCTTTCATTTCTCGCATTGAACATGGTGTATGCCATTATAAAATCTTCAGTGGAGAACATAGATGTTTGTCTTGTCGTGAGGAATAGCATGTCATAGAGAAAAGTGGAACTAAAAGGAAATGATCTTTGCTATGGGTAAAGAATTTCAGTGTCGATTGGAGCGGCTATTTATTACCATCAAAGGAGCAACCATATTTTTGCTATTGACCTTTATGACGAAACTTCTCATTTCATTTAAGTTCCAAATGAATTTGCTCGGAACTTTTACAGGTCTCTTGAGCTAAGGAATAGTTTATCTTGCATTGCGAAACGTCAAGCAGAAATTCATATATGCATACTGAAAGACTTGCGTTGCGGTGAATGGGCTAAACTTTACAAGATTAGAGAAGAAATAGATGGAGAAATTTTTTCTATCAGACTTTCGTTGTTGTTGGTTGGCTAGATGATGGCCAAAATCTTCGTCTTTATTTCTGAGGAGACTGGTCTTCATAGTGGAAAGTTGGTTCCGGCTTACAATATGAAAACGGGAGAGATAGGACCCTTCGATGATTTCAGCTTTGATTTAATATTAAACACACCAACTTTGTTTCTTGGTAAATATGCGCTCAAAACTACTAAGTATTTCTTTTGATTATTGTCTACGAAATCATTTTTTCTTGCACTTACAAATCTTATGAGTCGAGAACTCAACAGGATTTTTTGCCTAATAGCAACACATAGGCGGAGCTATGGTCTCCATTTTAATTGTTTTGATAATCAAGAACATATCGTAGCCAAGGGTCTTGGGCCCAACCAATGCAAATTCGGGACACATGCAACGAACCACTGGCCTCACATAACTCACTAGTCTTACATAACGATAACTCAATATTTTCGACTAAAGTCAAAATGTAACAACCCTCATTCTTGACTTAGCTATACTTGCATACATCCATGTAAAGACCTTGTCTTGATATGTTACAAATCTTGTTAATCCTGTTTCGGCATGCTTGTTATGTGTACTTGCTTGATCTTGTTCCTTGCTTGGTGCGTGGCCGAGGTCAGCTCAGTATAGTCCACCTTTGAACCTTTGTACTTAGAACTATTTTGGAGCCATCTGTTGACCTCCATCTACACCTCGGCATGTTTGCCGAGATGTTACTCTTTGGGCCGAGGTACTTGGAACCAATGCCGAGATGTTTTGTACTTGTGGTCTTGCCCTTGGGCAGGTTTGACCCAGGCCGACCGTGGCACAACTTAGTCAAGTGCCGTCCTCCTTAGCCGATGTCTTTGTTACCCCGTTGCCGAAGTTTGACTCTAGCCGATGTCCTTGCTTGCCGATGTGTCTTGCCATCTAGCTTGTTGAGTACGCTTTGTCAGAAGACTTGTCTTATCAATCAGTCACCTTTTGAGCTGAGCCAACCCGGTTGAGCCATGTGTCCGAGCTGTGTGTATAGACAGCCGGCAGACTTGGAGACAAATCATTTTTGTCTCAAATCTTTATCTCTAGAGAGAGAAGCTCTCAAAGAAGAGAGAAGGAGTTTTAGAGTGAGAAGTTGATTTTCGATCTTGATTTTTGGCGATCCAACCGTTGGATCTGAGTTTTGAGGTTAGATTCTTGCTCTACTTTGATTGCTCTTATTGGTTATCAAGCTGCATTGCATGATTGTGTTTGTTTTGCATGCCATGCAACGATTTGAAGTCGGTTTTGAAAGAGGAAGTTGATGTTCATGTGTTCTTGAGTAAAGTCTCGTTTTGATCCGAAAGTTTGGAACAGGAACCATGTTTTTGTGTTTGTTCTTGCATGTTTTCCTTGTACGAGTACCCAGGTCCATGTTTTGAGCTCTTTGCATGGGATCTCAGATTTTGAATGTACTAGTTATGAACTCCAGCATGCATGTTCTTGATGTTCTTGATTATTCTGTCCCTTGCATTCTTCAAAGGGAAACCCAGGTTTTTTCCGATTTCGTTTTGTATGTGGCCATCAGGTTCACACCTCGGCAAGGAGGTGTGGGACCTCGGCTAGACCTGGGTAGTACCCAGTGTGTTTCCATGAGATGGAAAACAGCGTTTTGACCCTTGTCATGCTTTGCTTTACTTTTGACTTGGATTCGGTGAGAGTGCCGAGATCATTATGTGCATATGAAGCTTGTTTTGAGAATGTGGTTTGCCTTGTCATTGCCAGGACTTTGATCTTTGCTTTGAGCCTTCACCCAAGAAGACCGAGGTGAGTGGTGCTTTTAATAAAGCTATGTTATACTGTTTTGGATAAACTTTGTCTTGCCTTGTTTTGATAAAAGTATTTATGGAGCATGAATGATTAGCCCGTTCCGATGTATCAAGCACGAGCCTTGTTTTGATGTTCTCAGTGAAAGTCCCTTGGCTGGAGGACTATAAACTTTCGCAGCACTAAGAATGAAAGTCCCTTGGCTGGAGGACTATAAACTTTCGCAGCACTAAGTGTAAAAGTCCCTTGTGCTGGAGGACTATAAACTTTTGCAGTACCAAGTATGAAAGTCCCTTGTGCTGGAGGACTCTAAACTTTCGCAGCATCACCTTGTCAAAAAGGGCTACGGGCCTAAGTGACATTAGTTCTTGTGTCAAAAAGGATACGGTCCTTTCTTGGAAAAGCCAACGTGTTAAAAAGGGCTACGGGCCTAAGTAACACAAGTCCCTTGTGCTGGAGGACTTTAAACTTTCGCAGTACCCTTGATAAATCGATTACGGATCGTACAGTCCCTTGTTCGCCGATGTTACTAAGCATCCCTTGAGTATGGTAAGACTTGATTGATGAATACGGTTCATCCCTTGACTTGGTAAATCTTGGTTTGTATTTCGCCGATGTTGGTAAGCATCCCTTGAGTTTTGTAAGACCTGTTAGATGAATACGGTTCATCCTTCGTTTTGGTAAAGTTCGATATGTCTTGTTTTGTAAAGACCTCGGCTAATATGTGTATGATTTGGAATGTTGTTTTGCCTTGAAGGATTTCGGATATATTCATGCAAAACCTTTATTACTTGTACCATTCACTGAGTTGTCAAACTCACCCTCTCTATATATATGTAGGTGATGAGCAGGACGGCGGAGACGCCTAGTTCTATTTTGCAAAGCTTGTTTTGGACTCTTGACATCTCGGCCTGACTTGTTTTACGTCGGCAGTTTTGTGCTTACATCGGCTGTTTTGTCTTTATGTCGGCATTTTTGTACTTACGTCGGCAACTCTTGAAAATCATGCTTCTTGGCTTGAAATTGCTGTATTTTGTCCTTGTCGGCCGAGAAGCCTTTTGATCAAGATGTAAACTGTATTTTTGTTATGTATGAACTTGGACGTGAACCATATTGTATATGTTTATCATTTGATCTAAGCACAGCTCTCATGGACTACTCGCATTTGATTTAATTGCTTCCGCATTTGTGAGCCCCATACATTATACTCTGATTGTGTTGTTTTGATCGGTTGGCCTTCGGTGATTCACGGAATTACTGGCCATCACGGCACCATCTTAAGCAAATGGTTTCTGTAGTTTACATAATGTGTTAATTTAATCCTTGTTATTTTAATTTGCTTAATTTTGCACCTTAATCTAACGGATTATATCATATTGGTCCAACAAATAATGGCCATTAAGTTTTGTGGACGGAAAGTCGTCACGTGCTCAGACAATATGTCAATTTAATCCTTATAGTTTACACGATGTGTCAGTTTGGTCCTTACTATTTTAATTTGCTCGATTTTGACAAGTACCAAATTGACACATCATTTGAGTTTCTGTCTACTAAAGCTAACGACTGTTATTTATTGGACTAATATGACACAATCCGTTAAATTAAGGGGCAAAATCGAGTAAATTAAAAGAATAAGAACCAAATTGACACATCGTATAAACTATATATAGCACCATTTGCATAATTTACCCAAATATATAAAATTACAATGTATGTAGATGTACGGGGGAGAAATATTTGTCGCATTCCGCTCTCTTACACACAAACAAATATGTAGTGTAGCTCGGCCCATAGTTCGGCACAAATTCCCCTTAGTAGAGATGACGCAGTTATTGTTGTTAAGATGTAGTTAATATTGTTTCCGCTTTCTCACACACAAACAAATATATGCACATGATTTAGTGGGAACAAATAGTATTTCTTCTTTTATTTGGATCCTTAAATTTGTATATGCTCTATTTGTGCAGGCAGAACATTTTGAAGGGAAGGACAAAAAAGGAGGGTGTAGTCTCATCAACAAAAAAAGTTAGTAGAAGCTGAGCAAAGCATCATTCGGAGATTTATACCAAGCTTGGGGGTTAACTTGCTTTCAACCATTATCAACGTCCAAGCTATTCGTATAATTTTCTTGCAATGTGTTTTTTTATTATTTATTTATTTATTGCAACAGTTTGTTTTCAATAAGGCTTGGAAGTTGATTAGGCAAAAATAGCTAGGACTTGAATGAAGTTTGAGTAGGGTATTGGCCCTAACCATTAAAGACTTAAGTGGTTGGTAACTTTGGTTTGTCTTGGCTTTTTTTGTGTGGTGGTTTGCTTTTGTTTATGTTGTGTTACTTAGTTCATAAAATAATTCACTAGATTTGTGAAGTTACCTTTTGTGGGTTGTGCTTGGTTTTCTTATGACTCTTTTGAGATCTATTTGGTATGCTCAACTTTCTCTAGTTTAACATTTTCAAATTAACAGTTTTGACTGTCATGGAGAACATCCTATTCTATCTTTTCTTGTCCGGATTGTGCCGTTATTCATAATAATGGTTTGCCCTTGTATGGGACTTTCCATCAATGTTTTGTTTGTTCCTAGGGTTTGCAAGGTGTCGGTATAACTTCAGTGAAGTTGCTTTGGAGTTAAAAGTCACAAAAACAGTCTTTCCAAAAATTGGGATAAGACTAAGAATGTTGGCATTTTGCCTTTCCTAGACACTGTTTTAGCGGGAGTTTGGGTTAGGGCTGTTCACGGAACCCGGAGACCCGACAAACCCGTCCGGTCCGAACCAATCCGATGAGCTACGGACGGTTTTATTTACAGAGATGCTCGGCTGCGGATGTTACTTCTCCATTTTTTCAATTTCATGGTCGGTCACGGATGGTACACATTAAAATCCGATAAATCCGATCCGACCGATAAAATATTTAAAAAATATATTTACCTTTCACGTGTACAACTGTAAAGACAGCCTAGGGAACTTAAATCCCTTTAAGAAATTAAAAAAATATGTATCTAGGCAACTCTAAAGACAGCCTAGAGAACCCAAAACCCTTTAACTCTCTGGTATAGTTCTTCTCTCTGGTATAGTTCTTCACAAAAGGATGGTGATGGTGGCTCTTCCCCCAACTCGTCTCACAGTGGTGAAGACGATGGTGGTGATCAAAATGGCAGTAGCAATGGCGAACTCGTGGCGGTAATGGCGCAAGCAGATTGATGGTGACAATGAGTTCCCTTTTTCAATGTATCATATCTCCTCTCTTTTAGATCCTTCTCTCTCCATGTGAATACTTTTCATTCTCTGAGGTCTGCGTGTGTGATTTCATTATTTGTATTTGAAAATTCCGAATTAGTTTCTTAGATTTGATTGAGTGAATGGTAAAGTTTCTGTGTTAGTTTGAGCTCTCTGCGAAACCGTCGAAATCGACCGACAACACCGAATCAGTGTGCGGTCGAGTTCCGACACACTGGCGGTCGACATCGGATGAAAAAAGTATTGAACCGAAAGGGTCGGTTCGAGTGGTGGTTCAAACACTAAATCCGAGCCGACCGAACCGTGAACAGCCCTAGTTTGGGTTGCGCGGTTTAATACAATGTCTATTTGGCAAAGAAAATTTGTGGAACTTGAGAAGCAATTCATGGGGTCATGAAGGGCCCAACCTTACAGCAATGAGAATGTAGGCAGGTGGGCGTACTACGAATATGAACCAAGACTCCAAAATTTCAGTTCTCTGTCTTCCTGGCTGCAAACACATTGAATACAATTGTCTTCAGTTGGATCTCTTAACTCGACCGTATTGTTGGGTCACAATGGGCTCGTCACTAGACTTATCTCAATGATCTAAATTATTCATCTTGTAGAACCCTCTAGCAGATCATTGATGTGAAAAACCAACTTGATTGTATAATCATAGCTTCATGGTCAAATTATGTATATCTTTAAAATTGTGAGTAGTCTATTCTTAAAATCATCCTTGCTGCCTATTTTTTTGAAGAGAAATGTGAGATGATCATGTTTTATAGTTATTTGCTCAATTTGAATTTTTGCACAAATGATTTAGTTAGAGAGTCTTATAAAATGAATGATTTAAATTATCAATATGGATCTCATAGTGGGCCATGATTGTCATAGGAGCTGGGACCTTGAACCTAAATGACCCACAATAATTAATCAAAAAAATCCTTAAGAAATATAGACAGAAAAAATAGAGGAGTTCTATGCAAAAACACATTAGAGTTAAGGATTCTCTATTTCTAATTTCTTATTTCCTTACAGTTAGCGAATTAAGAATTTTATGATACAAAAATCTCACAAAAACATCTCATCCTTTCATTTCTGAAATTGAACTGGGCAAAAAAAAGAACGTAAAATTTAACAAAAATTGATTATATCAATACAAGAGCAGAGAACACTGTTGTTGTCAAAATGTGAACGAGTAATTTTTCTATTCATAAGGGAAAGCTCTCTTTCAGCGAAATGGTCAAAAATGTTAATTGGTGTGGTAATATGCCGATGTGAGAGTGAATATCCACAATTTCTTGTCCATTCAAAGATTTGACATTTTCAAACTATTTTTGTTAGTCGCTAGAGACATTGAAAACAAAAATACGATGTGTACAATGAGATATTTAGAGACACCTATTGTGTGCTTTTTTATTAAAAAAAACACTAACATGAATGCCCTTGAGAGCTGTTTGGTATGCATATATCTCTCTGATTTATCATTTAAAATTGATAGAAAGTTTTTAACTGTCCAAAGGCAACATCTAGTTTTATCATTTGTTGTCCAAATTGTGCCACTACTCATAATGGTTTGCAATAGTATGGGACTTCCTAGGAATGTTTTGTATGTTCTTGGGATTTCTCAAACTCTAGTGGAATTTCATTTTCTCAACCCCAATCTTTCAACCATCTTTAACTAAAACGTTTCTCGGGCAAACTTATATTATGGGATTGCAATGGAAACAGTCATTGTTGTCATCTTAGGTTGTAGCCGTCTCTTGTCATCGTTCAAATTCATGTCACATGTATATTGGGGTTGTATTCCAACGTTGTGATGACAAGAAATTGGTTGGCATGTATGAAGAAGATACACGGTTTGTTGACATGGTAACTTTCTCCTTTTACCTTGAACTAATGCTATATATATACATATATAATATGTATACAAACATGAAAACAGAGTTTTGGTGGTAGATTTACACTGTGTTTAATTGGAAGAGTTGGGAAAGAATTTGGAAAGGGAAACAAAAAAAGTGTGTGAAATTAGGTGAAATGTATGAATATTTTATTCACATTTCATTTACCGTTTTCCTTTCTTTTCTAAATCTCTTTCCAAATTCTCAACCAAACACAGCATTAGTGGTTTGAATATATATATATATATATATGGGTTTGAATTGTGGATCCATGATGATAACAGATTTGGTGGTGGCAATTTAGTCTATGGAGTTGGTGGTTGTGTGGCTTAGAGAAGAAGACGATGGTTGCTTGGTTGAGGATATGGTGGATTAGGTACTTAAAAAATAGGGAAAAAATATCCCTATAAAAAAATTATACAAAATTTGTTACAAGAATGATGTAGTAGTGACATTTATGTAATTAATAATGGCATTTATGTAATTAATAATCAACATGATGAGTTATTTGTTTAATAATGATATGCTTATAATAGTGTTATGTCATTCTATACAAGCTTATACAAGTTTTTTGTACATATATTTTTTTGTTTGTATAGTATTATTCTAAAAAATAACGGTAATTATACAAATTTGCTTGTGTGAGCAATTTTTGTCACCATCTCTAAAGGTTGGATAGAGGATGGAAGGATTTTGTATATTATCAAATAAAATAAAAGAGGACAATATAATTTTTGAAATAACGAGAAAAATTGCTGTAATTGTTAGAAATTTCAACCCAGGACTATAAAAAATTGCAGTTGTTTGTGTTGCCTTCTTGGCCATCAAAGAGATTATCAATTCGAAGGCCACAAAATTCCACTCAAGAGCATGGGAATTAGATGTCAAAATTCAAAACCAATTGAGAAGTCCATAAATTTAGTATGAGCTAGAAGAGTTGGGACCTTTTGTTGGGTCGATGGACCCTGATAAGTACTGTTCACTCAAACACTAGGTCCAATGGGTGGTTTGGGGGGGCCTCCCCCCAGGGGGATGGGTACTTTCGTAATTCCCAAGTGCTTCCATAAAACCCTAATTCTATACATATAAATAGATGAGGGGGCGCCTCTTTTTGGTTAAGAGAGTTGTATTTTTCTGATCATAGTGAAAACCACAGCAGCCGTGGACGTAACCCTATTCTGGGGTGAACCACATAAATCCTTGTGTTTTAGTGTGTGTGATTTGTTTGATTCATTAATTTCTTTTTTGTTTGTCATTTCGTCTCACCGATCTTGGTTAAGAAGGGTCAATTCCTAACAACTAGTATCAGAACATTGGTTCGAGTGGGAGCGATGGCTACAGACAAAAATGTTAGAATCATAAATTCAATGGCACAGATTTTGGCTTTTGGAAGATGTAGATCGAAGACTATCTGTATCAGAAAAAACTGTATGAGCCCCTTTAATGGACGAAACCAAAAAAGATGAAGGATGATGAGTGGACTCTTCTTGATCACCAAGTGCTAGGTGTTATTCGGCTAACGTTGTCTCGTAACGTTGCGTTTAACATAGCGAAGAAGAAGACTACAGCGAGTCTCATGGCGGCACTCTCAAACATGTACGAAAAACCCTCTGCCTCAAATAAAGTTTATTTGATGCGTAGATTGTTTAATCTGAGAATGACAGAAGGTGCTTCAGTGGCTGAGTATCTGAACGAATTCAATATTGTGGTAACACAATTGAGTTCTGTATCTATCGAATTTGATGATAAGGTTAGGGCTTTGATTCTTCGATTTAGTTTGCCAGAAAGTTGAAATGGTACTATAACGGCAGTAAGTAATTCTTGAGGAAAAGAAAAGTTGAATTACAATGATATTCGAGATTTAATTCTAAGTGAAGAAATTCGCAGGAGGCAATTAGGGAAAAGATCAGGTTCTGCCCTGAATACAGAAGCCAAAGGAAGATCAGCAGGAAAAAACCCAAATCGCAACAGATCAAAATCCAAACATAGAAGCAAGTCAAGAACTGGAGAGGGACAAAGTTGCTAGAACTGTGGAAAGAAGGGACATCTAAAGGGAGATTGCCCGACATTGAATAAGAACAAATGTGGTCAAAATCAAAAGTCTGCTAATGCTGCAACGGAGGAGATTTATGATGCTTTGATCTTAAGTATTGACAACCCTCTTGAATCTTGGATTTTAGATTCTGGGGCATCATTCCATGTACTTCACAGAGGGAAATCATGAACAATTACATTGGTGGAGATTTTGGGAAGGTTTATTTGGCTGATGATGAACCTTTGAAGATTGTGGGTAAAGGGAATGTGACAATCAGGTTGCCAGATGGATCTATTTGGAAGATACAGAATGTCAAACATGTGCCTAGTTTGAAAAGAACCTCAATTTTTGTTGGACAACTTGATGATAAAGGTCATGTTGTAACCTTCATAGGTGGTTTGTGGAAAATCACCAAAGGAACCATGGTTGTTGCTCATGGTCAAAAAGAAGATAAGGATGCAGTAGCAATTGCTGGTGAGAAGGAAGACTCAAATCTATGGCACCAAAGGCTTCGGAATGAGTCAAAAAGGGATGAAGGTACTTGCATCTAAGGGGAAACTGTTAGATTTGAAATCGGTGGAAATCGACTTTTGTGAGGATAGCATCTTCGGCAAACAAAAGGAGGTTAGTTTTTCAAAGGATGGCTGGAAACCGAAATCAGAAAAGTTGGAGTTGGTTCATACAGATGTGTGGGGACCTACACTAGTTTCATCTCTTGGAGGATCATCATACTATGTTACCTTTATTGACGACTTAATGAGAAAGGTATGGATTTATTTTCTAAAACATAAATTTGAAGTTTATACTACTTTTAAGAAGTGGAAAGCCTTGGTGGAGACTGAAACGGATCTGAAAACTAAGTGCTTGAGATCAAATAATGGAGGGGAATATGAGGACAATGAGTTCAAGAAATATTGTGCAAAAAGTAGAATTAGAATGGAGAAGACTATTCGAAAGACACCTTAACAGAATGGCGTTGCAGAACACATGAATAGAACTCTGAATGAATGTGCTAGAAGTAAGAGGATACAAGCCGGATTACCAAACATGTTTTAGACAGATGCAGTTAACACTGCAGTATATCTGATTAACTGTGGTCCATCTGTTCCATTGGATGGAGAGCTACCAGGAGAAGCTTGGAGCGGCAAAGAGGTAAATCTTTCTTTTTTGAAGGTATTTGGCTGTGTTTCATATGTGCATACAAATTCTACTGATTGAAATAAACTTGATTTGAAATCTGTTAAATGTGCTTTTATTGGGTATGGCATTGATCAATTTGGTCATTGATTTTGGGATGATAAAAATCGAAAAATCATTAGAAGTAGAGTTGTCATATTTAATGAGAAAGTAATATATAAGGATATGAAAAAGTCTGCATCTGAATCTGAATCTTGTCATGAGCATGTTGAGTTGGAGGAGATTAGTGAGAATGATTTGAATAGTAGGATTCAGAATAATCCTGAAAATCTTATTCCACCAATTGAGCCACATACTCCTACTCCTAAGTTGAGAAGGTCATAAAGAGTCTAAACCTACACAGCAATGGTCTCCATCTTTACATTATTTGTTTTGTCTAATTGGGGTGAACCCGAAAGTTATGATGAGGTTTTGCATGTTGATGATTCAATCACGTTGGAGTCAACTATGCAAGATGAAATGGATTCACTCATGGCAAACCAGACATGGGAGTTGACTAAATTACTAGTGGGTAAGAAAGCTTTGCACAACAAGTGGGTTTACAGGGTCAAACAGGAACATGATGGGAGTAAACGCTACAAGGCCAGATTGGTTGCAAAGGGATTTCAGCAAAAGGAAGGGATTGACTACACTGAAATTTTCTCTCCAATTGTGAAGTTGACCACTATCAAATTGGTGCTGGGAATGATGGATGTGAAGACGGCTTTTCTCCTTGGTGATTTGAAGGAGGAAATTTATATGAAGCAACCACAAGGTTTCTTAGCACGTGGCAAAGAGGAGTTTGTATGCAAACTTTGAAAAAGCTTGTATGGTTTGACACAGGCCCCAAGGCAGTGGTACAAGAAGTTTGATGGGTTTATGTATAACAGCGGTTTTACAAGATGTCAAACAGATCATTGTTGTTATTTCAAGAGGTTTGACAAAAGTAATATTATTCTGCTCTTATATGTTGATGATATGCTTATCGCAAGATCTAGCATTGAAGAGAAAAAAAGATTTAAGAAACTTTTGTCCAACCAATTTGAGATGAAGAATCTTGGAGTTGTAAACAAAATCCTTGGTATGAGGATTCACAGGGACAAGGCAAATGGTACTTCGAAATTGTCACAGGCTGAGTATGTCAAGAAAGTTCTCAAGAGGTTAGCGTGGACGGTGCAAAACTAGTGAGCACTCCATCGGCTAGCCACTTCAGACTTACCAAAGAGCAGTCTTTGAAGACCGAAGAAGAGCAAGCTTACATGGAACGTGTTCCATATGCTTCAGGTGTCGATAGCATAATGTATGATATGGTTTGTACTAGACCAGACATTGCACATGTAGTGAGAGTGGTTAGTAGGTACATGAGTAATCCAGGCAAGCAGCATTGGGGGGCAGTGAAGTGGATCCTTAGATACTTGAGTGGTACTACAGACATGGAACTTTGTTTCAAACGAACCGGCATCGGGTTACATGATTATGTTGATGCAGACTTGGCTGGTGATATGGATAATAAAAGAGTACTACTGGTTATTACACATTGGGTGGTACAACAGTGAGTTGGATTTCACTGTTACAGAAAATTGTGGCCCTTTCTATAACGAAGGCTGAGTATGTTGCTATTACTGAAGCTGGGAAGGACATGACTTGGTTATAGAAGTTCCCAGTAGAGTTAGGTAAGACGCAAGAGACGAGTATTTTGCATAGTGATAGTCAAAGTGCTATTCATCTTGCAAAGAATCCGGCTTTTCATTCTAGGACGAAACACATTCAGCTACGATACCATTTCATTCGTTCACTTGTAGATAATGGAGTCTTGTCTCTCGAGAAGATCCAAGGCGATAAGAATCTAGCAGATATGTTGACCAAGACAGTCACCATTGACAAACTGAAGTTTTGTGCAACTTCAGTTGGCCTTCAAGATTGATGAAGGAAGATTGAGTTGTTGCGGCGTTCCTCCATATGATGAAGATGGTGAAGAGCTTGTGTTATCAGGTTCCAAGTGGGAGATTGTTGGGTGTGTGGACCCTGATAAGTACTGTTCACTCAAACATTGAGTCCAATGGGGGTTTGGGGGGACCTCCCCCTAGGAGGATGGGTACTTTCAAAATTCCCATGTGTTTCTGTATAATTCTAATTCTACATTATAAATAGATAAGGGGGCGCCTCTTTTAGGTTAAGAGAGAGTTGTATTTTTCTAATCATAGTGAAAACTGCAACAACCGTGGACGTAACCCTATTCTAGGGTGAACCACGTAAATCCTTGTGTTCTTGTATGTGTGATTTGTTTGATTCGTTAATTTCTTTCTTGTTTGTTATTTCATGTCTCACTGATCTTGGTTAGGAATGGTCAATTCATAATACCTTTAACCTAAATGGCCCACACAAATTAAATCAGAAAAATCCTTATGATATCTAGACAAAAAATAAAAAATAAAAATAAAAAAACAAAAGGAGAGTTCGAGTCAATTTTCTGTCTCTAAATTCATAAATCCCACTTTTAAACATTACGTTATTGAATTGTAATTTTGTTCCGACCAATTCATCAAGTACTTCTAATTTTTCATTCTACATATATTATGTAATTACTGGGTAGCAACCTTTTAGAGGGAATTGGGTAATTGTGCTGTGGGGTCATGGGGGCTTATCCTCGGCTTTTTTCGATATTTCGAACTTTTCATATTGTAAAATTTATAGAGTAAACTATTTATACAAAAAAAAGAAAAAATCGAATTGATTAGACATGACATTAGTTGCCCTATAGTAAGAGCACATTTGTTTTTTAAAAATAAATTATTAACATGATTTTGATAATTTTTTAGAACCTGGTCATAAGATTACGAATATTCGTTTAATTTCTCTTTTTTTATGAATGATATATTTAATAAATTCTTACAATATGAATGATTTAAATTATCAAAACAGAACCATAAAAAATTCTAAAATAACTGACAGTAGCATTGTTGTACCTTGAAGCACAATTGCAACCCTCAGCCCACCTTAAAGTATCTTTAAGGAGAGCAAATAATAGCGGTGGTCATACATTGCGCTGGGCCGAATTAGGCTGACATTACATAAGAAGAGATTTTATGTTTGTCCAAACCCGACCCAGCCCTAACATCGGGCCTCTACATCTGCCCAAGTCCAATCCAAAAAAAAATTATAAATCCCAAGTCCACCCATTGGGTTATATGTTAAATTTTTTTTAAAATATTCTATAATTAAATTCAAATATACATTATATTTCTTAAATAAATATATTGACATCATTATAAATTAAAGGGTGTAGAGGAACAAAAGTTAAGGCCGAAATCAAGTATGGACCTAAGTGCTGAGGTCTCCCCTATTAAGCTAGCAATAATGATTAAAGGAACACAGGCTAAAGCCCAAGAAGTGGACCAACAGTCGGCCAGAATAAGTCCAACCCACCAAAGGTTCAAATGAGCTCCATGAAGAAAAATGGCTAAGTCAAGTTGCGGAGGAAACACTTGCAACAGTCAAGTTATTGAGGCACTTTGTTTCCGCGCCGCCATTCCTAATATTGTCGGTGCCGCCATTCCAAGTATCGTCGGCGTTGCTATTTGAATTTGCTAAGGAAAAGAAGAAAACCGCAGTAAATAACTTGCTGAGGCAGCACTTGCAACGGCCAAGTTGCTGAGATACTTTGTCGACGCCGCCATCTCTAAGGCATCGCCTCTTAAACTCGCCGCGGAAAACAGTCGCCGCAACAAACTTGCAGAAAGAAGACTCCACCAAGGCGATAGCAGCCTTAGAGAGAAGCTTTCCCTCCACAAGCAGAGGTTCATGCTTAGCATTGATAGCAAGCCCCAAGGCATTACTAACCAAGGACTAATAGCAGGCCCCAAAGTTATTTCTAGTTTGACACTGATAGCAGGCCTTGAAGCTTACTAGTTTGGCACTAATAGAAGGCCCCAAAGCTTATTGATTGAAGCTAACAGCAGGGTCAGAGATACCAATATACCGCGGCGACCCCGCGAAGATGAGAGCAGGGGTAGCTCAGGAGCAAGAGACTCCCCTCCCATTTACCCAGGTCATGGACCTACCACCTTAGTTGCATAGGCTGGACCAAGGAAGCTCCCTTGGACTTGGTACTAAGGCACAACATGGTTGACAGCAGGTTTGGTTGTAGCTTTCGTCCCAGAAAGCTTGGGAGTTTGTAGTTAGGTGGCTAAGAGTAGAAGTGTCGCTGAGGTGAACACGAACATGGCTGATAGCAAACTATAAAGTCCTAAGAATGCAGGTCTTGGTTAAATCGAACTGAGAAGGCAAGTACAACGGCAAACCCTACCACCGCAAGGGCACTTATTGAAGTTTGAACTGAAAAGGCAAGTGCAGTGGCAAACACTATCACAGCAAATGCACTGCTAAGGTTCAAAAAGGTAGTTGTAGAGACACTTTTGTCAAACAGAAAGTACATAGTACATGCCGAGGGGCACGTGGCACCTTCAGCCTATTAAAAAAATCTTCGATGTAAAATAAATAACTTGAAATCAAATCAAACAAACAAAATAAATTATTTACAAAATTTATTTACCGAAATGAAGAAAAAAAAAATTGATCAAATCGAATATATGACACTCTGTCCTTCAGAAAGATTCGTCCCGCTTCGATGCTTATGGATAAATAGTGTTTATCTCCTAGGATACAATGATCTTTACACAGATTATAGTAACACTCCAAACAATCTGTACGGCGAACAAAACCTATATTCTATACTCTTAGAAATTTTCCTAAAATAATATGAAGAATACATCTATGCAAGAGAGCAAAAACTAAATAATATGAAGAATACATCTATGCAAGAGAGCAAAAACTAGAAGGAAACAAGTAAATTTCAGATATGGAAATCTGCTGGATGGTCCACTATTTATAGGCCAGTGGTGACTGTTGGGAAAGACCTGAATAGGTATGATTCAAACCTGAACAGGTTTGATTTCAATTTGAATAGATACGGTTTCAATTTGAACAGGTGCAAACCTGTTTAAACCTGCTGGACGTTTAATCTGTCCGGTTTAACCTGTTTGAACTTGCTGGAAATTGGATTGAACAAGGGCACTATTTGGACAGAAAAAAATTTGACGCAAAAATTAAATTAATTTCGTTTAGAAATTCAAATAATTTTCTCGTAAGAATTTGAAAAAATTCAAATAAATTGTCCAAAAAATTAATGTTAAGACCCAACCCACAACCCACACCTCGCACCCGAACCCGGCCCGGCTGGTGAAACAGACGGTGGCAACGACGCGCGCGAGTGTGGTGGTTTGAGACAAGGCTCACTTTGTCCATAACTCCTCTCTTTTACAAACTTGGGGTGCCCCACCCAGTGTTGCCACCTAGAACTCATACATACAAAAGTTCTCTTAAGTTTTCAATGTGGGACTACCATTACAAAGAAACCCACATTTTATTCTTTAATAGTCCATTCCACGAACCCGAAAACAACATCAAGTTCTCATTCACTCATAAATGGTTTTGAATCATTTACACCATGTGACTTGCCATGCAGTAAGGAACACGTCACCTCTTTAGACCCACCCCAAAAGACGTGTGGGACCCACTCAAATTTAGACTTAATGTTAGCTCAAAATAAGCCTATAAAAACCAAAATTTTCCAACAATCTCCCACAAGAATGGAATTTGACAGAGAGAAAATGCAACATATTCTAATTACTGAGAGTACAGAAATCGGAAATATTCTGCAAATGATAAGTAGTTTTTGGCTTTGAACCTTCCCTTGTGAGACATTATCGGATTTATTAGCTAATCAGTGTACATGATGTCTTGAACTGTTCAGCCATTTCTATAAACCAAGATAATAGAACTCACACATAACATTACCAAAGACGGTTTAGTTCTCACTATTGTGTTCATTTTGACCCTGAACAACCTAGTCTTTCATGAGTACTGTAGATAATTGTAGCCCTTCACAAATCTCATAGAACCGGTCCAGTTCACACTTACATAGGTGATTCTTATGAAGAATATCCTGCCATACTCCACTAGGTATTCCTAGATATAAGAATCATTAAAAATATTACTTAACCTAAACTGCTGCAAACATCACTATTTCATTATAGAAATGGGTAGGAGTTTAACTCCCCAGTAATCTTTACGAGTCATACACAACTCGGTTGTCCCTTTGAACCTAGATCTTGGAATCTCCAGTCAACTAGGTTGGATTGCCTTTATGATAACTCTTATTTAATAAGCTTAAGTCTCATTCCCCTCGATAAATTTTCAACCAACTCTCTTACTAACTCTTTGGTTAGTGGATCCGCTACGTTGTCTTTAGATTTCACATATTCAATAGAAATAATTCCATTAGAGATTAGTTGTCTCACGGTGTTAGGTCGACGACTAATGTGTCATGACTTACCGTTATACATATGACTCAGTGCTCTATCTACTGCTAATTGACTATCACAATGTATGCATATAGCAGGCACCGATTTTTGCCACATTGGAATATCGTCAAGGAAATGATGAAACCATTCTACTTCTTCCCCAGCTTTATCTAAAGCTATGAATTCTAATTCCATAGTAGACATAGAAATGCAAGTTTGTTTGGAACATTTCCAAGATACAGCCGCCCCACTAAGAGTAAAGACATAACCACTAGCAAATTTTGAATCTCTAGTATCCGCGATCAAATTTGCATCACAATATCCTTCAAGTACTGCTAGATATCTAGTATAATTAAGCCCAATTTTACGAGTAAATCGGAGATATCTTAAAACTCTTATAATTGCTTTCCAGTGTTCTATTCCTAGATTACTCATATACTTACTTAATTTACTTACTGCATAAGCTATATCGAGACGAGTGCAATTCATCAAGTACATTAAGCTTCCAATAATTTGGGCATACTCTAATTAAGAAATACTTTCTTATACATTCTTAGAAAGAAACAAATTAACATCCACAGGTGCTTTCACGTAGAAATAAACACATGATGCTTTTATGTTGAAATTGTTATTCTCCAAAAATTCCTTTCTAATGACAAAAATGCCCTATATATATGTATTGATAAAGCCCACATTCTTCTTCGAATCATTGACAAGGGTATTAGATCTTTGAAGTTTTGTTGTGGAGTTAGTAGGCATGTGAAAGTTAAGGGTAGTTGAAAAGAATGTTATCTCATATTTAGGAAATTATCCAGATGAAAGTAAATGGTTACATTAAGTGCTTTTTGCTTGTAAGTGTTGTTATCTTTTTTCTCCCTCGTATTTTGGCTTTCTTTGTCATGATAAACACAGTGAAACTTGAATTAGTTGAATATTGATTTCCGTAAGGTTTGAGTGCTTCATCAATCTAGCCTACAACAGATGAATCAGGGAAGAAATTTTGATGAACCTAAAGTAATTTTGCTTGAAGATGTATGAAATTCATTTTGTTATAGTTTTACTTGTCAATGCAAACATTTAACCGCCTTTTCATTTTACTTTGTTCGCTCTCTCTTAGCCTCCATCTTGATGAGCACTAAGCTCTTTTTTTGTTCGTTTGGAATAGGTATTATTATTTGAATAAGCATGAAGTTGTGGCTAATGCAAGTTTCAGGGATGCATATCTGTCTAGATCAAATGAGTACGTTCTCTATTGATTGCATTTAGCAGTGCTTAATGTATTTGTTATTATATTCCTCTTCGAATTTCAGAATATTGTTACGAGTGTGCAACATTTTCGTAATTTGTTAATTTTCGTATATTGTGGCATTGCTCTTGTTTATGAAATTGAGTGGTATGACAAAAGTCTAGGAAAATGTTTCCTGTCTAATGTCCGGAAATGCACACATGATGCTTTTGTGTTGTATCTCTGAAAAATTTTATTTTTTAATGACAAATTGCCCTATATATATAATGATAAAACACGCATTCTTCCTTGAATCTTTGATGTGGATGCAGGATTGTTGATGTTTCGTTGTGAAGTTAGCTGGCATGTGAAATTAAGGATAGTTGAGAGGAGTATAATATAACTCTATCCTTTTTACGGTATAAGATTGAATTATACACTGCTGAGCCAGGACACACTTATTTAACAAGCAACTAACCTAAATCTGCTACATAAGCAAAAAGTGTGGAGATAATGTTATATTCTCTCTCTAAAGTTCCATCTACTTTGATATCTGGGTCTGTAGTTCATTAAGAAACATAGATAGCATTTTATTTTATCATAGAAAGCACAGTCTCCATTCCTTTGACCTCCCAACCCCCACAACTGTCTCTTTTGATGCCCCTAGGTAAACCCCAAGCGATACAGTAGCACTGATGACAATATTCATGCTAGGCAATCATCGTAGGTTTCATCTCGTCATAGCTAATTTTTCCATCATCATTGTTCATTGTTCATCACCATCAATGGGTGATGGACAATGATAAAGGAAAAATTAGCGTTGACAAGATGAAACCTACGATGATTGCTCACAAAGCATAGGTTCTATGATCAAATTTAAAATTGCATATTTGATTTTACTTTTGGATGAGATTTAGATTTGAATTGACTTTTTTGTGTTGAAAGTTTCACAATGCAAGACTCCTGGGTTGGATTTCACTCTCTTTGTTTTTCACTTTGAATTCCCCCCTTCATTTTGCTTCTTCTTTTGTGCGTGTTGTGTGAATTTTGTTTGGTGGTGTCGTTGAGTTTATTTATTTATTTTTATTCGATGGTGGTTTACACCAATAGAAGAATTTGTTTTGAGTTTTTGTTGAAATGGAAGATGTGTTTTTGTTATTGGATCAGAGGAAAAGGGGGGGAACTAGAGAGAAAGGAGGCAATTGGGAGTGCGGACAAACAAAAAAAAAACTTATTATAGATTCCATTTTTTTGTGTGTATGTAGCAATTTTGGATTGGTTGTTAGTTACATAAGCCTTTCACGGCTAGGTTAGAATTATCCAGATGAAAGTTTTAGCTACATTAAGTGCTTTTGGCCCGTAAGTGCTGGCATCTTTTGTCTCTAGTATTTTGGCTTCTTTTTTCGAGATAAACGAAGTGAAACTTGTATTATTTGAATATGATTTCCCATAATGTTTGAGCACTTTATAAATTGAGCCTGCAACATGTGAAGCTGCATAGAAATTTTGATGAAACTTAAGTAGTTTTGATTGAAGAAGACATATGGAATTCATTTTGTCTCTTTTAGCCTTCATTTTGATGAGCTTTATAACTTTATTTTGTGGGATAGGCGTGTTAATTTAAACAAGTTTAATGTTGAGGTTGATGGAAGTTTCATGCGTGTGCGTCTTTCTGGATCGTATAGGTATGTTCTTTGTTGATTGCAATTAGTAATGGTCACTCCATGTGTTATTACATTCCATTTCGAGTTTTAGAATATTATTGTGACTATGCGACTCTTTCATAATTTGTTAATATTTTTGTATTATGGCATTGCTCTTGTTTATGAAATCAAGTGGTATGACATAATAGATTACAAACACATTTCCTCTCTGATGTCTAGTAAAATACATACACGGTGTTTTTGTGTAGAAATTATTTCCTTCCAAAATTATGCCCTTTTGATGACCAAAATAGCTTATTTTAGCAACCAATTATAGTGCCTATGATCACCCTGATAACACTTCTGATAATGATGTATGTCCTCCTCTGTTGAACCTTCAATTCCTACGTGCCAATTGTTAAGGGAAAAGATTGTACCCTGATGAATGAATCAACAAAAAGATGAACAGTGCACTAAGAATCTTTAAAATACAATGTCGTTAGTGCCCTATCCGGCTTATGTTGGATGGGCACTCTGATGCCTCAGTTAGCACTATCATCCTGAATATAATAGTAATTTTTTTTTACTGTATATTCAATTGCGTATTTGCATACATAGACCCTTAGGGTTCACCTTTGTTTATAGTAGAAGATTGCTTGCCTAACAAGTATCCAACTCTGATAGGAATATGATTTTATGGGACTTGGTTTGTATTCTATAAATATTAAATTTTCAATGGTAAAGTCCTAAACTTGGTGTTTTATTTACTTTTTACTTCCTTGATATCCCATGATGTTCCAAAGTTTAGGACATCACAATTTGGTATCAAACAAATTGTTTGCCTTGGATTTGACCATTGCCTCGTTCACTGTAAGCCATGATTGTGTCACGTGTCTGTTCTAGGACCCATGTAATTCTATGCTAATTTTTACCTCCCACAGTTTGCTTTTCAGAGGAAGCTTCACATTTTGTGAGTTCTTGAGGTGAGAGTTGCATTTAGGTCTTTTAACTCTTGCAATAGGCTTAGCTAGTGTCATCATTATTTCTGGTTACTATGCTTAAAAACATATGTATTCTTCGTACCTAAGTGTTGGGCATCTACATAAATCAAAGGACAGCCAAGAAGCACATGGGCTACATCCATTGGTAAGATGTCGTAGATAAGTTTGGCTGAATAATTACTAATTTAATGGGCATTAGAAACACTTGGAAACAAGAAAAGATATCTTGTCAATCCATGCAACCTTATATGACTGAGGATGAGGTTCTAGCTGAGTTTGAATCTAGTGACAGCTAACTTGGACACCACATTAATGGACCTACACCCATCAATAACAACCTTATAAATTCTATCCTTCCATTTAATAGAAGTGTGACCTAGTGTGTTGTCAATCCTTGGTATTAGAAAGGCTGAGAGTAGTATATCGCATCTTATTAATGCAAGCTTTTGGGTTCTCAATTGTTTTCTCAAACTCCTCTAAGGGAATCATGGTGACATTTGTGCAGATTCAAACTGGCTCGAGAATAGACAAAGAAAGCAAATAAATAAATCGACAAATTCAAACTATTCAGAACTAAACTCACCATACCCATATGTTTGGAACATTCAAATTTGTTCAAATTTCATTACACTCTTACCTCAATAAATTTCAAATTATGAACTACTAGGGTATTTATTGAAGACATGCACATATAAATATCACCTATTATACTAATAAATAAAAAAATTTAAAAAAAAAAAGCCCAATTAGTATATATTAATGTGGATTTTGGAGGGAAAAGATTGGGTACATACCTAACATTTGGCATGTGCTAGGGAATTTATATGTTGGAGTTGACATGATAAATGATATATTAGGTATAACTGTTATAAATGATTTTTGAGAAATTTTAGAAATTTTTGTGGTGGTGTTGTGATTCTATAAAAATTATGACTTTTGGGTTGTTTAGTATAATATGTGATATTATGCTATTGATTCAATGGTAATAGGCTATGAGTTCGAGTCTCGGGGAAACCATTTTGTGCACTATGCCAAAGGTTAAGTATTTACCCAATCTTTTCCCTCCAAAATACACATTAATATATACTAATTGGGCGGTTTTTTTAAATTTTTTATTTATTAGTATAATAGGTGATATTTATATGTGCACGTCTTCAATGAATACCCTAATAGTTCATAATTTGAAATTTATTAAGGTAGAGTGTAATGAAATTTAAACAAATTTGAATGTTCCAAACAGGTGGGTATGGTGAGTTTAGTTCTGAATAGTTTGAATTTGTCGATTTATTTATTTGCTTTCTTTGTCTATTCTTGAGCCAGTTTGAATCTGCACAAATGTCAACCATGATTCCCTTAGAGGAGTTTGAGAAAACGATTGAGAACCCAAAAGCTTGCATTAATAAGATGCGATATACTACTCCCAGCCTGTTCGATACCAAGGATTGGCAACAGACTAGGTCACACTTTTATTAAATGGAAGGATAGAATTTATAAGGTTGTTTGATGGGTGTAGGTCCATTAATGTGGTGTCCAAGTTAGCTGTCGCTAGATTCAAACTCAGCTAGAACCTCATCCTCAATCATACAAGGTTGCATGGATTGACAAGATATCTTTTCCTGTTTCCAGGTGTTTCTAATGCCCATTAAATTAGTAATTATTCAGCCAAACTTATCTACGACATCTTACCCATGGATGTAGCCCATGTGCTTCTTGGCTGTCCTTTGATTTATGTAGATGCCCAACACTTAGGTACGAAGAATACATATGTTTTTAAGCATAGTAACCAGAAATAATGATGACACTAGCTAAGCCTATTGCAAGAGTTAAAAGACCTAAATGCAACTCTCAACTCAAGAACTCACAAAATGTGAAGCTTCCTCTGAAAAGGAAACTGTGGGAGGTAAAAATTAGCATAGAATTACATGGGTCCTAGAACAGACACGTGACACAATCATGGCTTACAGTGAACGAGGCAATGGTCAAATCCAAGGCAAACAATTTGTTTGATACCAAATTGTGATGTCCTAAACTTTGGAACATCATGGGATATCAAGGAAGTAAAAAGTAAATAAAACACCAAGTTTAGGACTTTACCATTGACAATTTAATATTTATAGAATACAAACCAAGTCCCATAATATCATCAAATACAAAAATAAAAATCATCTAGTTACATATCCAATCTAAGATAAAAACAAAATATGACTTTAGGGATTTGTAACTACAAAAGGTAGGCAAAGCTGCTGCTACACTTGCTCAAGGCAACAAGGTTATCAGTCTGTCATCCGTAATAGGGTTTGGTATTGTACATGGAGTAAAACTCATCAACAGGTGAGATCTTATCATTATAGAAGTCCCAAACAACTAGAAGTTGTGTTGGGAAAGACTAACGGAGCAAATCATATTCCTATCAGAGTTGGATACTTGTTAGGCAAGCAATCTTCTACTATAAACAAAGGTGAACCCTAAGGGTCTAAGTACGCAAATACGCAATTGAATATGCAATCAAAAAAAATTACTATTATATTCAGGATGATAGTGCTAACTTAGGCATCAGAGTGCCCATCCAACATAAGCTGGATAGCTACTGTTCATCTTTTTGTTGATTCATTCATCAGGGTACAATTTTTTCCCTTAACAATTGGCACGTAGGAACCGAAGGTTCAACAGAGAAGAGGACATACATCATCATCAAAAGTATTATCAGGGTGATCATAGGCACTATAATTGGTTGCTAAAATAAGCTATTTTGGTCATCAAAAGGGCATAATTTTGGAAGGAAATAATATCTACACAAAAACACCGTGCATGTATTTTACTAGACATCAGAGAGGAAATGTGTTTGTAGTCTATTTTGTCATACCACTCAATTTTATAAACAAAAGCAATGCCACAATACAAAAATATTAACAAATTATGAAAGAGTTGCATAGTCACAATAATATTCTGAAACTCGAAATGGAATGTAATAACACATGGAGTGACCATTACAAAATGCAATCAACAAAGAACATACCTATACGATCCAGAGAGACGCACACGCATGAAACTTCCATTAACCTCAACATTAAGCTTGTTCAAATTAACAAGCCTATCCCACAAAAATAAAAATAAAAATAAAGTCATAAAGCTCATCAAAATGAAGGCTAAAAAAGACAAAATGAATTCCATATATCTTCTTCAATCAAAACTATTTTAGCTTCATCAAAATTTCTATGCAGCTTCACATGTTGCAGGCTCAATTTATAAAGTGCTCAAACATTATGGGAAACCATATTCAAATAATACAAGTTTCACTACGTTTATCTCGAAAAAAGAAGCCAAAATACTAGAGACAAAAGATGCCAGCACTTACGGGCCAAAAGCACTTAATGTAGCTAAAACTTTCATCTGGATAATTCCGACCTCGCCATGAAAGGCTTATGTAACGAACAACCAATCCAAAATTGCTACATACACAAAAAAAAAAAAAAATGGGATCTATAATAAGTTTTTTTTTTTTCCCACTCCCAATTGCCTCCTTTCTCTCTAGTTCCCCCCCTTTTCCTCTGATCCAATAACAAAAACACATCTTCCATTTCAACAAAAACTCAACAAATTCTTCGATTGGTGTAAACCACCATCGAATAAAAATTAAAAATAAATAAATAAACTCAACGACACCACCAAACAAAATTCACACAACACACACAAAAAAAGAAGCAAAATAAAGGGGGAATTCAAAGTGAAAAACAAAGAGAGACGAGAGTGAAATCCAACCCAGAAGTCTTGCTCTGTTAACTGAGAATTGCATTGTGCAACTTTCGACACAAAAAAGTCAATTCAAATCTAATCTCATCCAGAAGTAAAATCAAATATGCAATTTTAAATTTGATCATAGAACCTATGCTTTGTGAGCAATCATCGTAGGTTTCATCTCGTGACCGCAAATTTTTTCATCATCATTGTTCAATAATGATAGAAAAATTTGCGGTGACGAGATGAAACCTACAATGATTGCCTAGCATGAATATTGTCATCATTGCTACTATATCGCTTGGGGCATACCTAGGGGCATCAAAAGAGACAGTTGTGGGGGTTGGGAGGTCAAAGGAATGGAGATTGTGCTTTGTATGATAAAATAAAATTCTATCTACGTTTCTTGATGAACTGAAGACCCAGATATCGAAGTAGAAGGAACTTTAGAGAGAGAAAGTACAACATTATCTCCACACTTTCTGCTTATGTAGCAGATTTATGTTGTTTGCCTGTTAAATAAGCCTGTCCTGGCTCAACAGTGTATAATTTAATTTTATACCATAAAAAGGATAGAGTTATATTATACTCCTCTCAACTATCCTTAATTTCACATGACAGCTAACTTCACAACAAAACATCAACAATCCTGCAACCACGTCAAAGATTTAAGGAAGAGCACGTGTTTTATCATTATATATATAGGGCGATTTGTCATTAAAAAATAAAATTTTCCAGAGAAACAATTGCTACACAAAAGCATCACGTGTGCATTTCCAAACATTAGACAAGAAACATGTTCCTAGACTTTTGTCATACCACTAAATTTTATAAACAAAAGCAATGCCACAATATATGAAAATTAACAAATTATGAAAATGTTGCACACTCGTAACAATATTCTGAAATTCGAAGAGGAATATAATAACAAATACATTAAGCACTGCTAAATGCAATCAATAGAGAACATACTCATCTGATCTAGAAAGATATGCATCCCTGAAACTTGCATTAACCACAACTTCATGCTTGTTTAAATAATAATACTTATTTCAAAAAAAACAAAAACAGAGCTCAGTGCTCATCAAGATGGAGGCTAAGAGAGAGCGAACAAAGTAAAATGAAAAGGCGATTTAATGTTTGTATTGACAAGTAAAACTATAACAAAATGAATTTCATACATCTTCAAGCAAAATTACTTTAGGTTCATCAAAATTTCTTAACTGATTCACCTGTTGTAGGCTAGATTGATGAAGCACTCAAACCTTACAGAAATCAATATTCAACTAATTCAAGCTTCACTGTGTTTATCACGACAAAGAAAGCCAAAATACGAGAGAGAGAAAAAAGATGACAACACTTACAAGAAAAAAGCACTTAATGTAACCATTAACTTTCATCTGGATAATTTCCTAAATATGAGATACATTCTTTTCAACTACCCTTAACTTTCACATGCCTGCTAACTCCACAACAAAACTTCAAAGATCTAATACCCTTGTCAACGATTCGAAGAAGAATGTGGGCTTATCAATACATATATATAGGGCATTTTTGTCCTTAGAAAGGAATATTTTGGAGAATAACAATTTCTACATAAAAGCATCATGTGTTTATTTCCACACATTAGGTAGGAAATGTGTTCGTAGTCTATTTTGTCATACTGCTCAATTTCAAAAACAAGAGCAATGCCCCACAATACATGAATACTAACCAATTACGAATATGTCGCACACTCATTAAATTATTGTGAAATTCAAAATGGAATGTAATAACAAAGACATTAATCAATACTAAATGCAATGAAGAGAGAACATACTCATTTGATACAGAAAGATATGTATCCATGAAACTTGCATTAGTCTCATCATAATCCGCGTTCATGTAATCACACCTATCCACACAAAAAATAATAATACTAAGAATAATATAAAAGAATAGTCTCAGTTCTCAACAAGATAGAGAGGCTAAGAGACAGTGAACAAAGTATAATGAAAAGGACGTCGAATGTTTGCATTGACAAGTAAAAGTACAACAAAATGAATTCCATATATCTTCCTCAAGCAAAACTACTTTAGGTTCATCAAAATTTCTAAGCAACTTCACATGTTGTAGGCTCGATTGATAAAGTACTCAAACCTAATGAAAAACAAGATTCAAATAATTCAATTTCATAGTGTTTATCCTGAAAACGAGGTCAAAATACTAGACATAAATGATAACACTTGTAGGCTAAAAGGACTTAACGTACCTATTAACTTTTATCTAGATGATTTCATGAATAACTTTTATGTTCCATTAACTTTTAACGTAAAACTTTTATGAATAAAATCATCTACATAAAAGTTATCATTTATAACTTTTATGTCTAGCTATCATTTATAACAAGAGTAAGAACACAAAAACAAACCTCAGAAAAGTAACAAAGTCCTGTTCAAATCTAGAAACAAAACAACCAAAAACAGAAAACCAACCCTGCCTTTCAAAGAACAAGAAGTCTAGTTACTTAAAAAAAAAATTGATAATTCGAACTAAAACGAGAACTAATCAATGTGTTCTTCATAGATCTATAGATACACGTACATATGAGGCAGAGAGAGAGAGAGAGAGAGAGAGAGAGAGAGAGAGAGAGAGAGAGAGAGATGCACCAAGTCTACAAAAAAAATGAAGGAAATGATAGATCTGTTGTGAACGAAGCTTCAGGTCACAAATCTGCAAAAAAATAAAAATAAAAATAAAAACAATAAAAAAATGATGAAGAATCAAACCATAGATTTCATGATGTGTGTGTGTGTGAAAAATGATAGATCTACCTGATTGAAGCTTAGCATCTCATATGTTCGATAGAACTACAGGTAAGGAGTAAATGATAAATCGATTTTTATGATCCATTTTCCCACATCGAGCTTCAAAAAAGAGAGAGTGAGAGTGAGAGTGAGAACTGCAAAATTAGGGCAAAGAAGTGTTTGATCCTGTAGATTGGAATAGTTTCAGCTATAAAGATGGCCGCTTTTTAATTGTCCATTTTTTAAGAATCAAAATATTTGGTCTCTAAATCTCAGTTATGAAAAAATTAATTTGTCTCCAAATATTTCTAAAGAATTTTACAACAGACAATGAAGCATTTCCAGTGGAATATCACAAGTTATATTTTCGTCCCTAAAAGATTGCTTTTAGCGGCCAAATTCAATTGGTCTCTAAATAACTAATTTCTTGTAGGGCTCACAAGAAAACCTAGTGCAACACACAATGCCATGTTCATGCATAAGGGCATCTTGTGCGAATATTATGTAAATTATGGAAGTATATCAATTAGGTTATTTGTGAATATTCGATTAATTGTAAATTGATTGTATAGGGTTATTTTCTATTATAGATTAGGTTTCAGATTACTATACATATTGGTTGGAATCTTTGTATCATACACAATTAAATATACAAAAAAGCTTTCAGGATTCTTACATGGTATCAGAGCCACGTTCAAAACCCTAGGTCTGGCCTAGATCATTCGAAACTCAAAGTCTTCTCTGGACTTCTCCGAAGTCACGAAGCTGTTCTCTGGTCTTCTTCGAAGTCGCGACAGTCCTTTGTTCCTGGTCTGAAGTCGCGATTCAAGGCTCTCTCGTCTCTGTCTTTGGTTCGTGGGTTGTCTGGGCTATTCGAACGACAATCTTCTCTCCCCCTTGGTTCGTTCGATCGACAGTCATCTCTCTCCCCTGGTTCGTCTACTGCTCTCTCTCTCTCTCTCTCTCTCTGTTCCGAAGTGTTCCTTAACCCTATAAGCACTGTTATTTGGTTATAAAATACAAAAAAGACTTATTTACAATTTGACCCCTTAGTTTTCTAGTTATTAGACTTCAACTTTTGGTTTGGCTATTTTGCTCCATTTTGGGTTATTACACTTGAACCCTTCAATTTTACAGTTATTGTTATGATGTCTCTGGCTTCAGATGAGTGTGTCTTCTGCCATCAGAAGGGCCATTGGAAGTATCACTTTCCTAATAAGGGATACCTATCTAGCTCGTCTTCTCAGTAGTCTCGGACCTAGTTTTGCTCTTCTTTTCCGAGTAATTTTCAAGCTCCCGCCGGTTCTACTGCATCTGCTCCAGCTCCTAATCTCGACTTAGCTTCCTTGTGTGCTCGGATTAGTTAGCTTCAATATCCACTGTCTACCTCACAGCCATCCCCGTCTACCTCTATTATTTCATCTCTTCATTCAGGTTTGCTTGGATCTTCTTCAGGTATGTTGTTGTCTGTCTGGATTTTTGACTCAGGTGTCTCTCATTATATGACTTCCCATATCTCTTTACTTAAAAAATGTACTCATCAATTTCCTATTACTATCAATACTACTAATAGGTCTGGTATGTTTGTTATATCTATTGGGTCTGTCCTACCATCTGCTATGTCTGCTGTCTCTATTCCATTTGTCTTTTATGTTCTTCAGTTATCTGTCAGTTTATTATCTGTCAGTTAGCTTGATGCCTCTGGTTTAGATGTTATCTTTTCTTCTTCTATCTGTTTTGTGCAGGATCGAATGTCTAAGCAGCAGATTGGGACCAGCTATAAAGTTAAAGACCTCTACGTAATTGAGAGCTTGCATTTGCCAATGGTAACCTCTCTGATTACCTTTTCCTCTTTTCAGTTCGATTATCTGTCTAGTCCTTTCTACTTGTGGCATTCTAGATTTAGGGCATTTGTCTGCTGATCACTTACGGCATTTAGCTCAATCTAGTGTATTGGGTAAAGTTTCTCCTAGTAAACTTACTGAATGTCGGGAGTGTAAACTTGCCAAAATGACAGCCTTACCTTTTCATAAAAGTACTTCTATATCTGATACACCATTTTCTTTAGTTAATACTGATGTTTGGGGCCCTTCTCTTGTTCTCACCAAAGGGGGTTCGGTATACTATGTGTCATTTGTTGATGATTGCACCCGTTACACTTGAAGGTTTATCTTATGACTCATAAGTCTGACTTCTACAAGATATACCGTACTTTCCAGTCTATAGTCACTACAGAGTTTTGGTCTACTATTAAATTGTTGCGGTCTGACTTGGGCGAGGAATACTTTAAAATTGAATTATGTGAATATTTGGCCAAATTGGGTGCCATTCACCAAACTTCTTATACAGATACACTTGCCCAAAATGATCGAGCTGAGCGTAAACACCGTCATCTCCTTGAGACAGCTAGGTCTCTCATTCTCTCTGCCTCCATTTCGGCACCGTTTTGAAGTAAGTCAGTTCTTACTGCTGCTTTCCTTCTCAATTATATGCATATCACCCTTCTTTCTGGTCGGTCTCCTTATGAGACTCTGTTTTATCAACTTCCTAATTACTCCCTCCTTCGTGTGTTTGGGTTTGCTTGTTTTGTCTTTTTACCCCGTAAAGATAGGACCAAACCTAGTGCCCGGTCTGTCTTATGTGTCTTTTTGGGTTAAAGTCTCACTCAGAAAGGTTATCGTTGTTATAACCCTGTTTCCCGTTGCCTTTATGTTTCCCGCCATGTTGTCTTTCTTGAACGTCTACCTTACTTTCAACTTTCTCCTCTCATCGCTGTAGTTTCCACAGAGGATTTGGTTCAGACTGCTATTACTGAGCTTGGGTTTCATCCTTGTGTCCAGGACTCTACTTTATTTCTTCTCCACACCTCTGTCGGATTTTTTGCACTATTACTATATGTGGATGACATGATCTGTAGTTTTAGAGAAGAGAAAGAGTTAGGGAATAAGTTAGACTTCATTCTCTTTTATATTGATAATTGAGCAATTACAGGCATAATCTGAATAATCAAAAAATGAATGAATAAGAATTCAACCAATTATTTCCTATTCCAACACTCCCTCTCAAGCTAGTGCGAAGATATCTCTTATGGCCAGCTTGTTGAGAATGCCAGGAAATGATTTGCTCCCTAATCCCGTGGTGAGAACATCAGCTAGTTGGTCCCAGTCTTCACAAATGGAATACATATGGTGCCACTAGTGAGTTTTTCCTTGATGAAGTGCCTACCAATCTCCACATGCTTAGTTCTATCATGCTGAATTGGATTATGAGCTATGTTGATTGCGGCCTTGTTGTCACAGAATAGTCGCATGGAGTCAGTCTGATGGATTCCCAAGTCTCCCAACAATAGTTTAATCCATAGTAACTCACATACACCCTGAGCCATAGCCCTGAATTCTGCCTCAACACTAGATCTAGCCATCACATTCTGTTTCTTACTTCGCCATGTGACTAGGTTGCCACCCACAAATGTGCAGTATTCGGAAGTTGATCGTCTGTCAGAGACTGATCCAGCCCAATCTGCATCAGTAAATGCCTCCACACTGAGATGACCATATTTTGAGAAATAGAGACCATTTCCACGAGAAGATTTCAAGTATCTCAGGATTCTCATAACAACCTCCAAGTGGGAAGTTCTAGAAGCACGCATAAACTGGCTCACTATGCTCACGGCAATGGCAATGTCTGGATATGAGTGGGATAAGTATATGAGCTTGCCCACTAGTCTCTGGTATCTCCCCCTGTCCACTGGATCTCCCTCTTGATCCTCACTTAGTTTCTGGCCTGGTTCTAGAGGTGTATTACATGGTCTACCTCCAAGCATTCCAATTTAATTTAGCAAGTCAAGTACATACTTCCTCTGGCATATGAAGATGCCATCCTTGGACCGAGCTACTTCAATGCCCAAAAAGTACTTCAAATAGCCTAAGTCTTTGATTTCAAACTCTTTGGCTAAGTATTCTTTCAAACAATGAATCTCCTCAATCTCCTGTTAGAACAATATCAACATAGACAATAAGAGCTGTGGTCTTACCATGTGAGGAGTGTTTTACAAGCAAGGTGTGATCAGCTTGACTTTGCTTGAACCCATATTTCAGCATAGCTTGAGTAAACCTTTCAAACCAAGCCCTAGGAGACTGCTTTAGCCCATAAAGTGACTTTCGGAGCCAGCATACTTTACCGTTGGACTTAGCATCTACAAAACCAAGAGGAATATCCATATAGACTTCTTTGACTAAATCTCTATGAAGAAAGGCATTCTTCACATCAAATTGATGAAGAGACCAATCCAAATTTGCAGCAAGAGAGAGTAAAATTCTCACAGAATTCATCTTAGCAACCGATGTAAATGTCTCTTGGTAATCCACTCCATAAGTCTGAGTGAAGCTCTTAGAAACCAGTCTTGCTTTGTATCATTCTATGGAACCATCTGCTTTATGTTTTACCATGTACGCCCACTTACATCCAACTAGATTTTTGCCACTAGGTAACTCCACTAACTCCCAAGTGTCACTCTTGCTGAGAGCTCTCTTATCTTCCATCATAGCATGTTTCCATTCAGGAATAGAAAAAGCATCCTGAAAATTGGTAGGTGGACTCACATAAGACATTTTAGACAAAAGTTTTATATGAGGAAGACAGATAAGAATAAGAGACATGATTACTAATAAGATGCTGAGTATATGACCTAAGCCCCTTCCTATTAGCAATGGGAACATCAAGATCTGAAAAAGCAGGAATAAAAGCACTAGAATCAGAATTACTTGGACTCTTAGTAGAGGTGGGTGACTCTGGACACTCATTCGAAGAAGAAGTTGGCAATAGAGGAAGAAAAGTAGTCTCTTGCATCTAGGTGACTTGCTGTCTGTTCTTGTCCCTGATATAAACTTTGTCTGCTTCCTTTTCCTCAACAATTACTGGCTTATCATTTGCTATTTGTTTAACAGGAACATGAATCTCTTCACACCAAGGCTCCCCCTGAAGGGATGACTGTGATACCGGGAGGGGGGGTCGGAAAATAGGGCTGAGACTTAAAGAAAGTAACATCAATGGAGACACACCATTTGCGAGTGGGAGGATGATAACACCTATAACCCTTTTTGGTGGCAGAATAACCCCGAAAACCACATTTAAGAGACCTGGGATCCAAATTTACCACGAGTGGGTGAATGATTATGGACAAAGCAAACATAGCCAAAAGTCTTAGGAGGAATGGAGAACCCGAAAGGGGTAGACCCGAACAAAACTTGAAGAAGTGTTTGTTTTTGAAGAACTTGGATAGGAAGACGATTAATCAAATAAGCAACTGTGAGAACTGCATCCCCCCAATAGGATCGAGGAACTCACATCTCAAAGGATAGACAACGGAAGACATCAAGGAGATGGCGATTTTTTCATTCTACAACACCAATTTGTTGAGAGGTATTAGTCCATAAAGTCTGGTGAATAATGCCATGAGTGGCGAAGTAAGTGGCAATGCCAGAGTTAATATATTCCCCCCCTATTATCAGAACGTAGAATTTTGACAACCACCCCAAACTGAGTACAAACCATTTTATGGAAGTTTTGAAACACAAAAAAAAGACCTCACTTTTATCTTTCATCAAATAGACCCAAGTGGCCCGGGAATAATCATCGATGAAGGTAACAAAACCATTTTTTACTAGTCAAAGACACAAAACAAGATGGACCCCATACATTAGAATGAATTAAAGAAAATGAAACTAAACTTTTATTAAGAGAATGAGCAAAAGAGGCTCTGTGTTGTTTTCTAAGTTGACAAGACTCACATTGAAAATTTGACACATTATTTTTCTCAAAAACAGAAGGAAATAAATGCTTAAGTAATAAAAAAGAGAGATGTTCTAAGCGACGGTGCCACAGCCAAATGTCTTCCTTGGTGGATAGTAACTGAATAGATAAGTGAGCTAGGTTTAATCCAGAATGTAGAGACCATGTTCCCTACTACCACTGCCAATCCTCTTCCCCGTAATAAAGTCCTGAAAAAGACAATGATCAGGAAAAAAACGTCACGCTACAATTTAAGTCATGGGTAATATGACTCAAAGATAAAAGATTAACACAAAAATTTAGAACATGAAGGACAGAGGACAGAGGACAAAGGGAGGGAAGAGGTAGCATGAATTAAACCTTTTCCGGACATTGAGGACATAGTACCATCAGCAATACGCACTTTTTCCTGACCTAATGAGGGGTTATACTCTGAAAATAAATTAAAGGAGCCAAATATATAGTCAGAAACACCAGAATCAATAATCTGTGGTACAGTCGTATGAGAGAGCAATGCACACAGAAAGGAAGCCAAATTACCTGAATGGGCAAAAGAAGAAGTGAGTGCACCTGTAGCAGAAGTGGAGACTCAACGGTCCAGCAAGTGGTGAAGCACAATCTCAAAATCCGAGGCAAATAACCCCGAAACATCAACAGCAGGGGAGACAATTGGAGAAGAAGACGGTGGCTCAACAGTGTTTGAATGATGTGCCCTAGCATAGACGGGAAAGTCTATAGTACATTTTGTTCAAAAAATGTACGGTACATAGAAAATCAATGGCTAAGATTGAGCCACATCATTAAAAGTGACCTACTAAACAGGTCACTTTTTATAGTTATGAGCTAAAATCATATTTCTTCATAACTATAATCAAATTGATCATAACTTAGTTATAACCACATTTCATAACTAATACCATTTTGTTCATAACTAATATCACATTTTCATAACCACATCTCATAACCAGTACTATTTTGTTCATAACTAAATCACATATTTCATAATCATAATCATAATCACATATCTCATAACCAACACCACTTTGATCAAAACAAATATCACATATCTCATAACCATTGATCACATATCTCATAACTACTACCCACATAAATCATAACCACATCTCATAACCAGCCCCTTTGAGTCATAACCAATATCACATATCTCATAACCACTAGCCACATATCTCGTAACCAACACCTTTTTGTCATAACCAACATCACATATCTCATAACAACTAGTCACATATCTCATAATTAACACCTTTTTGCTCATAACTACGCCACTTTGATCGTAACCAACATCACATATCTCATAACCATTGATCACATATCTCATAACTACTACCTACATGAATTATAACCACTTTGATCATAACCAGTCTCTTTGAGTCATAACCAATATCACATATCTCATAACCACTAGTCACATATTTAATAACCAATATCTCATAACTCATAACCATTAATACATATAGCATAACCAAGCACCCTTTGACACCACTTTGCTCATAACCATTACCCACATATCTCATAACCACTAACACATATAGCATAACCAAAAACCCTTTGACACCACTTTGCTCATAACCATTACCCACATATCTCATAACCACTTGACACATATAGCATAACCAAACACCCTTTGACACCACTTTGCTCATAACCATTACCCACATATCTCATTACCACTTAAATATAGCATAACCAAACACCTTTTGACACCACTTTGCTCTTAACCATTACCCACATACCTCATAACCACTAACACATATAGCATAACCAAACACCTTTTGACACCACTTTACTCATAACCATTACCTACATATCTCATAACCAACATCACATATATCATAACTACTAATCACATATCTCATAACCACACCACTTTGATCATAACCAACATTACATATCTCATAACCAAACACCCTTTGACTTATAACTATACTACTCTGTTCATAATCAAAATCACATATCTCATAACCTTTACCCACATATGTTATAACCACATCTCATAACCAGCAACTTTGTTTCATAATCAATATCACATATATCATAACCACTAATCATATTTCTCATAATCGCTACCCACATATAGGGGTGTAAATTTGGCCCATGAGCTTGGGGCACACCCCAAGTCTGCTCGCACCTTGGGTAGGCCCAACCAGGCTCGAGCCTAAGCCTAACCTAAGACCCTAGGCTATGTGTTCTAGAGCCCAGCCCGGCCCTGGTGTGTTTTGGAGTGTGACCCATCCCGTAAACTTGGCCCGAAATTTTCTTCCCCATCTGGCTCGACTCGACCCCAACGGCTCCCTGCCCCCCCTATCAGTGCAATGGCCAAAAATTTAAAATAAAACAATTTGAAAGAGTCATATAACCGTTAATTCCACCAACAACCAACTTTATTTTATTTTTATTTATATATATATAAATTAACCCCTCCCTCCCAAGTCCTATAAATACCACCCCTTTCACATTTTATTTCTCACAAACAAATTTGTCTCTGAAACTCTCATTCTCTCTGAACTCTCAACTCTCTCAATTAATTTTGAAGTGTCATCCCTAAGTGACAATTGCAATTGATCACCTATCTCTATTTTATATTTATTTTTAGTCATAGTATCTTCATTAAAGATAATAGAAATAATAATATACAAACGATATACTTTTTAAAATATCTATATACACTTATAGACACACACACACACACACACACACATATATATATAATTTAACTAAATTTTAATAAAAAATATGCTGAAAAAAATTATCTATGACGTGATTTTATTTTGTTCTACTAAATAATTTTTCTCCTAAATTTTTTTCGCAACTTTTCTTCATTTTTTTCTCTATTCAATCTTCTTTCCCTTGATTTGTCCTAGTTGTGCCTAAGCTCTCTCTATTTCTTAACCAGACTTCTCTATTTCACTCAAATCATCGAATGACTATTGTTGATAGTTCTTCGTCACTGGATTCTTCTTCTCTATATTCTTGTGTCTCTGCAATAGATCCTTGAACTCGTCACTATTCTCTCTGTCTATTTCAACACTATTCATTTTGGTGATATTTCTCTATCTAGTAAATGCATTTATCTCGAAACTCTAGCTCTTTCACATTAATATGTCATACATATTCAAACCTTTGGTCGTAGGCATGATTTGAAAGGTTTTGTTCTTATCAATTTGTACATATGTTATAGAACTGTTTAAAAATGAATATTACGCATTTTGTTGTACTATTCTGCTAACTCAGCTATTTTCATCCGTCAAACATCTCTCTCATTCCTTACTGTCACTATAGATATCTCCGATGTTCCTTATCGGAAACAACACCATCTTTGACATAATTTTCACAGGCGATAAGTCCGTTCAGTCTCTCTTTCTCATATTCCCTTTCCTTTCGCTCTATTGGTTAATCTTTTCTAACTCTCATTTTTTGTTCCATGGCTTTAAGTCGTTGATTAAATTATTTAATTATTGTCATTACATTTTGCGTTTATCTGTATCATTAGAGATCCCGATTGGTGATTCTACGATTTTTAGTGATTTGTTAGTCATTTTATGATAATTGTTATGAAACTTTGTTGCTTGATTACGTTATTTGTGGTTTATAAAAAATTTGTATATTTTTGCTACACTAATTAGTTGTGTTGTTGTGCATTTTGTGATTGATGTTATGAAATTTTATAGTTGTTTATGACATTTGTAATTTGTAAAATTTTTGATTATTTTTATTATGCCAATTAGTGGTGCAGTTATGCATTTTGTAGTTGTTGTTATTAAATTTTGTGAGTTGGTTATAACATTTGTGGTTTTTAAAAATTTTAGATGTTTTTGTTACACCAATTAGTGGATAGTTACATAAATTTTGGTTAATGTTATGAAATTTTGAAAATTAGTTACGACATTTGTGATTTTCTATAATTTTAAAAAATTTTGTCATGCCAATTAATGATGCGGTTATGTATTTTATATTTTATATCACAAAACTTTGTGACTTGATTATGATATTTATAGTTTCTAAAATTTTAAATATTTTTATTACGCTAATTAATAGTGTGATTATACATTTTGTAATTGATAAGTAAAATACTTTCTTTTTTAATTAATTTTACTTAATAAAAATAGATGATGATTTATATTAAAAATAAATAAAAAAATGTGAGTATAAATTGACAAAATTATAAATTAATAATTTATTTTATTATAATACTCTAAATATTTTAATTTTTTTATAATGATTATTACATAATTTCCCCCAAATAATTTCGTCCAAAAATTTGGAACAAACATCCAAAATTTGTGAGAACCAAAATTCCCTCCTTTTATGACAAATCCCTTAGACCCTTTCTTCATCCCAAACTTCTTCAAAAATTACTCTCTCTCTCTCTCTCTCTCTCTCTCTCTCGGTCGTTACCACTGCCCTTGCCACCGCCGAGACTTGTTTTGCTTCGCCGCCGCATCCTCCACCACGGAGAAAAGCTCCCAAAGCTATTGACGAAGATCTCTATAGGATCTCGCCGGAGCTCCTCCTCACCAAGCACCGAAGAGTGAGTCTGCCATTTTCTTTTCCTCCTAGTTTTAGCAAGCTACATGCCTCAATGTATGTCTCTCTCTCTCTCTCGCTCTACAGCTTGTTTCCCTCCCTTTCTCCATCTCCATTCTATGAAACCCTAGACCGAAATCCCCTTCTTCGAAACTGCCCCTTTCACCGAAATCCAATCTGATAGGCCATTCTTTTCTCATTTGATTTTCTCAGAAGAATGTAATTGTAAATTGAGAATTACAATTCTTTCCAAAATCTATGAAAGCATTGGGAAAAAAATTAGTTAAACTTCCTTATTTACATTTTATGGAATTCTTTCTTTCAACTTAATTAGAAACTTAAAAAGATGATAAATTACGTTTAACAATTACTAAATTTGAAATTAAGTCAAATTTATATTAGTAAGTTTTCATATTATTAATGGTGATTTGGGATTTTTTAGTCTCATCAAAGATCAAACAGAAATCAAAAAAACCTGTGAATTGTGGAGCCACAGTACCAAGAGTCAACTTTGAAAACTTGGTTCTATCATTGGTGGGTGTGTTTGAATTATATGATACCTGTGAATTGTGTTTCAATTATATGATACATGAATTATGGAATCATACTAACTGTGTAACCAAACTTCTGTTGCAATTAACGTGGCTATAAATTTGTGTTACAAGTGTGCTTGAATTATATGATACGTTGTTTGTTTGTTTCATTAAGAGGGCTGAAACTCTATGATGTGGAATGTCACCAAATCAAGCATGTCTCATTGGGACAACCCAATTATTTAGGTGTAGACATTCCCCTGTTGTGGAAGGATATCCTGATAAGTGCAAGGATTCCCACATGCTAGGAAATTTTCAAAAAATTCAATAGGCAAGACCTCTAGCTAAAATATAATCAGTTGTGTGATTCCATTTCTACACTTCTCGTGTACACTCTTATACTCCATTTTCCATACTTGGTGGTAGAGGGGAAGGTGAGAGCTGTGTGTGCCCCTTATTTATGTCACTTTTATTAAAACTTCCATGGATTCTATAAAAAGAAAATCCTTGATTAGCAGCAGAAAATAACGTTAAACTCCTAGTCTTATAAGCTTAATAAAGGTGTGGCTGATATTCTTGTTCGGAGGGGTTATGAAAATGGAAAAAATTATTGATTAAATGTTCTTTACAAGATGTTGGCCAATGTTGTGGGACTTCATAGAGAGTTTTGAGGACTCAAAGATTGTATAGCTACTTCTGTTTTGCTTAGATGTACTTGTGGATGTTTTTGGGTACTATCTCCTTGGATGCCTTTTAAAAAATATTTACTTATCCAACAAAGGAAGTTAAGAAAAAGGCTGAATGAAGTCGGAAATATGTATCCCGTATTATCAATTCATCTGAAAGGATCCTTGAGAGGCTTAGCGAAGGGAGTAAGCTATTGAGCTCACTAAGTGCTTGGTGTATGATTCTAATATCTACGCATGTCCCTCAATTGTCTTTTTACGAGCAAAAATTTTAATATTTGCTTGGATGGATTCCATTGTCATCTTAAAACAAGAGTGAATAAAATTTGTTGTTGAATATGTGATTTGTGATCTAATAGAAAAATCAATTGAAAAGGACTTCCAAAGTAGAGGTTTGTTAACCCCCTCCTATTTTTGCTTTGCCAGCTGAAAAAGTGAGATTGTAAGAGGATAGGAAAAGGAAATCACGAGTGTTTGTTTATTATAAATTTTTTTTAAAAAAAAAATTATGTAGCTTTTCAGTTATATAAGTAACAAGACTAACGTTTTTTATTCAATATCATCATTTTTCAAGTTTTCTTCCTTTATTCTTGTCATCTTCATTCTTGCTTTAGATTAGCATGTCCAGATAGAATTAAAAGCATTGGCTCTATAATGAGGCTCCCAAAAGAGGAATGACCAGGGCAATGATTTGGCAAAATTTATATGCTATTGTTTTAGCTTCCTAAGATCTCATATTGTTACTTGCGGGTGTGCTGTCTTGTTACTTGTGGGTGTGCTGTCTTTTGATAGCAGGGCACTGGCCGATGTGTTTTTTTTATTTGTTTATTTTAATTTATAGTAGGATACTTGTGGGTGTGCTGTCTTCTTTTTTTTTTTTTTGCAGGGCACTGGTGGGTGTGCCTTTTTTTATTTAATTGTTTATTTTAATTGATAGCAGGGCATTGGTGGGTGTGCTATTTTATTTATTTGTTTCATGTTTATTGATAGTAGGGTAATTGGTTGTGTTTTTGAATTTATTTGCTTTGAATTGATAGCAGAGCACTGACGGGTGTGTTTTTTTATTTATTTGTTTATTTTAATTGATAGTAGGATACTTGTGGGTGTGCTGTCTTTTTTTGTTTGTTTGTTTGCAATTAATAGCGGGGCACTGGCGGGTGTGCTATTTTATTTATTTGTTTCATGTTAATTGATAATAGGCTACTTGCTTCTGTTTTTTTGAATTTATTTGCTTTGAATTGATAGCAGGGCACTGGCAGGTGTACTTTTATTTTGTTTGTTTATTTTAATTGATAGTAGGATACTTGCGGGTGTACTTTTTTTTTTAAGAGGAAGATGACGTCACAAGAGAAAGATTGAATTCATTTTTGGTTGAACTCAAATTTGTTGAATGACATGTAAATGTCTGGAAATTCTGAACTGATACTTTTGTGTCCCACCCACGAGAAAAATAAACATAATTTTGAGGGAGTAGAGAAGAAATGTACATGTTTGAAAAGAAAGAACTCTAGAGGGAAAAAACATCACAAGAGAGTCTAGTTCAAGTAAATTCATTAAATTTCATAAACATTTGAAAATTCTATACTGAGATTTTTGCCTTCACCCACCCATCACAGACGAAGCATGAATCCTCTAGAGTGTTTATTTTATTTTATTTTCGAGTGATTCTACATAAATAATAATTGCTTCCAGGCCTCAATATCGATTTTCTTTTTAAGTCAAAAATGGAGAATTTTCCAATCAAAATATTTTCGATCCGGATTTTTTTCCATATACATAATATCACTTTTTCCTGAATAATTTTTGATAGGGATATCCCCTAGTATATCAAAAAATTTGCCCCTATGTTTATGTGTGTTGTAATTATAACTCTCTCGATTCTTATTTACTTGGAATGGTGATCCATAAATATATGGGTCCCTCTTATTTTCATAATTAATATATCTATAAGATAAAAGATTATATCTATAGTATTTTTTAAAATTCTCATTTTGATTTGGTAATGAATATACTTCGTAATCGTTTTGTTTTTTGTAATGAATTAATAGGTCTTTTTCATATGAATTCTCTTTCTTTAAATCTTGATTTTGAATTATACGACATTGAATGATTATATTTTTCCATTTTGTTGCTATTAATCTAGACCATCTAATCTGAGATAAATGGTATTGATAATGACCTCTTAAGCAGTTTTTCCATTGATTTAGTCCAGAATTCCGAAGTTTCTTATGTCTTAATTCATAATGAATTATTCCTTGTTTCCAAAATAATCTTTTATTGAAGTCTTAAGAAAAAAAGACGTTCCGTGTATAAAGTTATACTTGCGGATGTGTTTATTTATTTATTTGAGTATTTTAAAAATAGTTTGGTTATGACTGTTGATCAAAAATACGGATATCGAGTTATGAGTTGTGTATTTGATTATCAATTATAAGTTGAATTAAGTTTTGAAAACTATTTTGAAAACTCATCACCAAATAAATTTTCTTATTTCACATGTCACATCAAACTTTCAAAACTCAATTCCACATACAATTCAAAACTCAATTCAACACTCAATTAAAAAACCATAATCAAACAAATTTTCTACACTCAAATCATAATTCCACAACTCACAAACTCAAAATACAACTCATACTCTCAAATCATATTTACAAAACTCTACCAAACGCAACCCAAATCTTACAAACTTGTCTGTTTCTATTTTATTGTGTTTCTATTGATCAACCAATATTTTGATTGTTGATTACAGGGTCATTCTCTATTTATTTTGATTTTCAATAACTATGTCATTAATTTATTCTTTTTGTATTGTTTTTGATGTAGTTATCATGGATCCTTTTGGATGTGCTAAATTTGAGCGTAACCTTGAAAATAAAGAAGAGTTAGGTTCCCATGCAAATGACCCTATTCAAAGTTTAACCAAGAATGATGTTCTTGAAATGGAATTTAATTCAAAAGAGGATGCCAATGATTTCTATAATCAATATGCTAAAGTTGTGGGATTTAGCATTAGGAAAGACACGCGAACAATGCAAGCAACAAAGGTTCTTAGTAGAAAATGGGTATGCTCAAGGCAAGGCCAAAGAGCAAAGCAACACTTGGCCCGTATTGATCGAAAAAGAGCTGCCAGGGCATTGACTAGAGTTGGTTGTGATGCTCATTTCCGCATAAGGTACAATCTGGATGTAGGCAAATACATTGTCACTCACTTTAACATGGAACATAACCATCCATTGGCAACATCACCATGTGTGCCATTTCTTCGGTCGCATAGGTTTGTAAAGATCCCCGACAAAGCTCAAGTAAAGACTTTGCACGATGTTGGTGTCAAGACAAGCCAGAAGATGGATTTGTTGGTGCAACAATCTGGGTCTTTTGCGAATGTGGGCTTTATTGACAAGGATTTGCACAATTATATTCAAGCCGAGCGCAAAGTAGAAATGAAGGATGGTGATGCGGAGTGTGCTTTGGCTTACTTATGTGCAAAAGCTGATGTTGACCCTTACTTCTTTTACAAGTATGACAAGGATCAAGAGAACCGGCTTGACAAATTGTTTTGGGTAGATTCAAGGTCTCGCCTAGACTATGCTGCATTTGGTGACATGTTGGTCTTTGATACAACATATAAAACGAATGCATATAACAAACCTTTTGTTATTTTCGCCGAGGTTAATAACCATTTTGAAACCACCATATTTGCATGCAGCTTGCTTATTGATGAGACAATTGCAACATACACATGGGTTTTGCAGAAATTGGTAGAGGCCATGGATAACAAAAGACCGGTATCAGTGTTGACAGATGGGGATATGGCCATGTGTGAGGCAATACAAAAAGTCTTTCCGAATGCCAAGCATCGTCTATGTAATTGGCATATGCACAGAAATGCCAAGCGAAATGTTCGAGTCGATGGATTCGAGGGACATTTCAAGCATCTCATGGATCTTAATGCGAATGAGGTTGTATTTGAGGAAGCTTGGAGTAAGATGGTCAAAAAATATGGCCTTCAAAATAACAAGTGGGTATCAGACACCTACAACAACAAAGGCATGTGGGCTCAGTCATATTTGCGTGGTCATTTTTTTGCTGGGATGAAGAGTAGTCAGCGTTGTGAGGGTATGCATGCTTTTTTCAATGAACGCCTCAAACGAAAACTGAAACTATTCGAATTTGTTAGATGTTTTGACATGGCCCTTTATCGGTTACGGAACAAAGAAGCAGATGCCGAGGCAAACACTGACAACAGTGATCATTGTCTTACCACGACATTTCAACCTCTAGAGAAACATGCAACAACCATCTTTACCAGACGTTTGTTCTTAATGTTCCGTAATGAAATAATTGAGGAAGCATTGTTGATTTTTGATGGAAGGAAAGAGGTGTTCGATCATCGCATATACAAATTTTCAAAGTACACTGAATTTGGTTCCACATGGGAAGTGTCATACCATCCCACAACTAGCATAATGAAATGCAGTTGCAAAAAGTTTGAGTTCTTTGGACTTCCTTGCAGCCACATGATTTCTGTGATGGAATACGAACACATGACTGAAATTCCCCAAAGTTGTGTGATGCATCGTTGGACAAAGCAAGCAAGAAAGGTTGGTGAACAACATTGCCAAGCCCAATTCTCTAGCACTCTCACACAGGAGACACGTTTTGGGGTACTTTGCTCTTCTTTTACTGAAATGTGTTACTATGCCTCACAAATGTCTGAAGGATTTGAAGAGGCTAGGAATGCATTTTTCACTATGACATGTCGGATGAAGCAGCTTTGCATGGCCAACGGAATTAATGTTGATGAAGGAAAAAGTTCACTGCCGCCATTTGGGGTTGGGGATCCGAAAGTAGTGAACACAAAGGGGAATACTGGGGGATCCTACATGGCTAAATCTCGAAAGCCAAGGCGATGTTAATGTTGCAGGTATACATTATATTGTGCTTTGCGTCTTAATTTTGTTATTGTGAGGTAGTATTGGCATTTTTGTTCTCTTTAATGATTTGTGATTTACTTGACAATGCAGGGTCGTCGGCCACACAAGGAGAACTTGCCCCCAAAACGATCATAAAACGGGACAAGTGGGTAGCAATTTGTTTGAGGAATACGATGACTATGATCCAATTGGTACTCCCACCCCTTTTACACCGAAGCGTCCCAGGAATAATATGAGGCCATGTAAGACCCACCTTGTGAAGAGACGACTTTTTGTCACTAATGCGGATACGTCTCCAGTACAGTTGAGCAAGGATGTTAATGACTTGCGTAGTTGCGATGCACAAGTCGTCCAAAATTCAGCGCTCACTGATGCGGATACGTCTCTAGGTGATTACTTTTATGGCATCTTTTCAGTTCAAATTATGTTCATTTTGCTTACATTTGCTTTGCAAATTTTATGTGTGATTGCTTAATTCCAATTTCCTGATATGCCAAGATAGATTTTAGCTAGAACATTTAGATGTCAACTAATTATGATGTTTACAACTTGATTATGAAAATAAATAATTTACGAACACAAAATGACAAAAGAGTGTGTAATGACCAATATATCAAAATTCAATTTGTTATGATTTGAACCATAGATTTCAAGTGAACAAACCTTAACGACAATATAATTTGTTGTTGTACGTGTTGCTGTGGGTAATAGTTGATATGATCGAGCGGGTGATATTGGGAGCTAAACTAAGATTTTTTTTTTAAAAAATTTTTGAGGACTTAAATTTGTTAGTATTTTGTATAAATACTCTTAATCAATGGTTGATGGATATTTTTTGAGGACTTAAATTTGTTAGTATTTTGTATTTTATGGTTGATGGAAGTTTCAAATTTATATTGCAAAGACATTCACTAGTTTAGGTTCTGATAAAAAAAAGAAAGAATTCTTTACAATTGAACAAATTTTCTCTAATTTGTTTGTGTTTGTGCGCGTATGTCAATTTCTATTCACTTGATTTTACTGCTATTGACAGAGCTAGATGTAAAGACAAATGGCTTTCTTCTTGTAAATGCTAATGGTGGCTTGAATCAGATGAGATTTGGGGTTTGGTTGTTGTGTTATTTGATATTTTAATTGGCTTCAATTTAATCCTTAATGTCAATTATAGTCTGATAAACAAATAATTTTAGAGTGCAGATCTGTGATATGGTTGCTGTTGCTAAATGGTCGATTGCTGCTCTTTGGTTTATAAAACCATACAAATGGGAGATTGAACTGAAAATATCAAAACTGAACTGATTGAAGCTTATGGGGAAACTGATCGGTTTTTGTCAATTTGGTCTAGCTTGGTTGGTTTTCTTAGTTTGGTCAGTTTTGCGGTTTTTCTTGGTTGCTTTTATTGGTTTGGTTGCTACATAGCTAAACAAGAAGTGTTTTAATATTTTTGCTTTCCAGCATCTCTTGCTAGTGTGGTGGTGCTGGACCACAAAATTTGTGTAGTGGTCACAATCTATTGTGACACGATGTGTTCTTCTAGAAAAAAAATACGTTAGTTTAATTTACGTTTAATTCATTTCATATCATGCAGACTATTCAATATCCATATAAGAATTCAGATTATTTTTCAATGTTTTTTGCTTTCCTTTGAACATATTGCTTTAAATATTTATATAATTTGTGCCGATTGGCAATGCAGCTTTGCAGTAAACAATGGAAGCTTTACAGGGTCATCAGCAACAGTGGGATTTGGCCCTGCTAGTGCAGATATAAGTGGTGGCAATTATTTTGCTGGTACATGGTATTGGTCCTTGATCACCATTCATTTGTTCTATGCAATTACACTGATTTTTTGAGGACTGTTAAAATCATCCGCTGCTCAATTGGTATGTAACCTAGAACCAACTTGATGCAAAAGCCAATGTTTTTGTTTGAGAAGTTAAATAGTAGGTATTCAGAACTGGTTTTGCAAATTATTTTTATGAAGATTATATTCCTCTCTGTTTTCATTGTTCCCTTTTCATTTTGCCCATGAACTGATCAACTAAGTTGGTAACTTTCTTACTATCAATATCCAGCAGGGCAGTCTACTTTTCCATTTCTTCATTTTCTAGTTTATTTTTAATCGGAAGGGGGTCTAGTAGGAATTCAAATGCTAAAAGAAAGAGGAAAAAAATTGAAAATTGAACTTATGAAGTGTGATGGAAGGAAAATGAAAACCAATTTCTGAAACCAATGATAATAATATCAATAATGATACCAACAAAAAAAGAAAATCTGTTCTTTCATTTAACATGATACCAATAATATACGTTCTATTTTTTTTTTTAATATTGAGTCGATGAAAATCTTCTTTTTTTATTATAAAAAAAAGAGAGAAGAAAATGCCGCTATAGACCAAAAAACCAACAAAAGACAGATTTTAAGCCACCATCAAACAAATCCAAAGAAAATAAACGATAATGCGCAGCTAGAATGTAGCAAAGAATCTTGTTAATTATGAAGCTCTGTCTAAGTTTCCCAAACATGAATAGTAGTATGTTTCCATTATGAAGCAAAGCCAAATCAATATGTATCATATGACAAAGGTCCACAGACACCTTGAAAAGCAAAAATCGAAACATAATAATATTAATCAGGTGGCATTGACGTGCTTGGCAATGGTAGCAACTCGTCTTTGTTCGCTCCCACAACCTTATCCACTATCTTTCCTTCTTTCAGGATCATGAAAGTCGTATAGCCTCTACTTCTGTTTCAATTCACCCCTAGCTCTAAGTTCTGCACAAGATAGCACACTTGAGAATATAATTTTATAACAAAGGTTGAGTTATAAACTCAAAGTTCACCGGTTTAAGAAATGCGATAACGTCATTGATTGTACGAAATTATGAAAAATAAAAGAGAATAGAGCATCACCAACTTTATATTGCGCGATATCACCAACAATAGGAGCTGAATTGTGCTTGTATATCACAAGATCAAGTAACAAGCGAGCCCTATGCAAATAGTCAAACTACATGCCGAAAGTAGTGAGTACGTAAAAACATCACACATTATAAAATTAGTCTTCATAAAACATAAGATACTGATAAGTGGACAGTTGGGTATAAACGTAAGTACCTTGATTACACCCGAAGGCAAAGGTTTCCCTTACATATATTTGATGACGAAAATACCACAATCGTAGCTATAGGAATGAGTGTAGTTGTAACAATAGAGTCAACGAACTTAGAGATTATAACATTAATGCTTATTGAAAAATTAAGAACGATAATGTAGTGTATTACCTGTTGTCTTGGCGTGGCTTGTCTTCCAACCATTGAAATGCAAACGAATTAACGTCTTGAACATAATCTTCTCCATGCGCATATTGAAGCAGCTTATGCAATGATTGTAGCTGTTTGGTGGTAGGTAGTAAGGTACATAGATCAAGAAACAAAAAAGTGGGTACAATTGGTATCATAATGGTTATTCTATTACCAATAATCTAGCTTGATTTTTTTGATCCTCATTAGTGTCAATACATCTGCTGGAGTCGGATAGATAGGCAACACATTTTTCCATGGTTACGTTCAAGCATAACCAGCGGTTTTCCCCATGGTTGAAGGGCATGTAAATCTAAAAATATAACGTCGAATGTACATGCAATAAATAAATAAATAAATAAATAACATGGATCAAATGTTATTGTGCATGGTAAATTTGGAAATTGGGTAATAGTAGTATTTTATCATGTTACCTCCTTACAAGCATGAAGGGGGCCAGTGTATCTGTAAATTCCAAAATAATCTTCCACTATGTCTTTTATTGTATCATCAGAAGGTTGACACAAAATCTTTTGCTGCATATTCTATTTTAACATATAAATAACTTGTGCCTATATAAGCAAAGTCTTTAGGTATGGCTAATACTTACCGATACATGGGTCGAAAAGTACCAAACCATGTGATCCTTATTTGGAAACTTTTTCCTTTGTTTATTTGTCAATTTCACAACAATGAGATTTATAACCTGCAGTGCAAAATATATGAAATTTATAACTAGGCAAAGTAAAGTAACTTGGATGATGGAATGGTAGCAAATAAAATAGGAGAAGGAGAAAAGTCTTACACATGAAGATATCCATTGATATGGTTTCAATGGCCACAATTCCTTGCGAGTTGCAGATTGTGCTTCCACGTAGTGGAATTTCATCCTCACAAGATATTCCCTTGCACATGGATAACTATGTGAGTTAGAAGGTATAGTACTTTATACATAACAAGTTAAAGGTAGTCAAATTGTACCCTTCTAGAAGAGATTCATCAAATGCATATCGTAGAACGAGACTGTCATAGTCATTTAATGGGTCTGGCAAAGGCACGGATGACTTGTAAAGGTATTGAGAAGAGTAGTGCATAAAACAAATCAAGCTTGGTTAGTGTATGTTCATGAAGATGGAGTTAGCGCAAAATAACCACATATACAAAAGATACTATAATAATTAGTTCCAAAACTTTGGGGTTTCAGGACCAACATTACCCCCAAGTTGATCAAGTAAATTATCAAATACACAATCATTTAGTTTACTTGATCGAGATTGTCATGAATATTATTGTCAACATTGTTGTTGTTTGACGATGGCTTCAACTGCTGTTTTTTCTTCATTACATTGAATTTCACAAAAGGTGTACACAACCACTGACTGGCTTTGCAATTCTGGGTCCCTCGAGTCTGAGGACCACGAACAACACTACATGATGATGACATTGTTACAGCATTCACTTCAACTGCCTTTGTATCGCTCTTTTTCGCGCGTAATCGCCCCTTTTGTGGAATAGAAAGTCGTTCATTATTTAATGCTTTCCCACCAACCAATTTGGCTCGTTTCTTTGCAACTGCCTTTGCATTTGGTGGTGTGAGGATTGAATTTGTTTTTCTCAAACTCGAAGTTTCCATTGGTTCTTTATCATTCATATTCTTTATCTCATCCTCATCTACAAAATTTGGGGAATTGGCTGCAACCTTTTCGATACCACTAACATCGAGATCAACCATTTCAATGTCAATTCGATGCTCCTCATGTAGTTTGCTAGGTGGTGTTTTAACATGTCCACCATCAAATGGAATGCGTTGTTCTAACAACTCAAGAATTTGACCAACTTGGTTCTCCATTTTGACCAGTCGCTGCTCCGCAAGTAGTTTGCTTGGTGGTGTTTTAACTTGTTCTCCATCAACTGGCATGCGTTTTTCTAACAACTCAAGAATTTTTCCAACTTGATTCTCCAATTTGGTTAGACGTTTCTCATCCTCATCTTGCCTTGTGTCCTTGTGGCCTTGGACCAAAAGGGCATGAATTTCAATGACTTGTTTCTCAACTTTAGCCAATCGGGAGTCATTATTGTTGTCAATTCTTCCCTAGCTAAGAGTTACTGCATTTGACTTTTCAACAATGTTAGGCAAAACCACCTATTCACACACATACAATAACTTGTCAATGTCACAGGTGTAATGTAAATTGAGTTATAATTATAAAAAGTCATGTGTTGTAAATATTTACCTCAACATTTAAATATCCTCCCAAAGCTTTAATTTCATTCAAACCCTGCTTAATTTCTGAATTACCCCAATAGGATAAGCGAGGGATGGGGTTGGAAGTAGCCACCAATTCCCTTTTGCGAGCAAATTGTTCCAAGTAAAATAACTACACGGAAAAAAAAAAGAAAAAAAGAAGTCATTTTAATGTGTGTCAGACAATATGCAATAAAAAATAATAGATGAAATAATTACACATCAAGGGGAGGTACCATTAGAAGAAGCAAACAGCCGCACACAGCAAACTGCTCTTTGACCTTGGCAATAACAATGCGGTCAATAAGAAAATCAAGTGTGTGCTTTGCCCAACTTGAATTGACGGATGGACTCAACATTCTTAACCATTTGAATGAATGATTGGTGTATGTCTGCCGTTGTGGTGGGGCACAAGAAGGCTCCAATGATGTATAAGACAAATTTCCTTTTAAATTTAGTTCCAGCATCTTTTGTTTCAATCAGATAAGATTTTAGAGATGTGAACGGAACAAATTTATTCTTCACTGCAAGTTCATCACATAGGTTTGTAATTTCATCTACGGACTCTGTCAACTTCATAGGTAGACCATTGGAAGGTAATCCCATCAACTCATGAACATCTTCTACGGTGAGAAGCATTCAAAGACCGTGGACATTCAATGAATGAGTTGAAGGATCAAAGTTCTGAACTAACCAATGGCACAAGTCATGATCTATGTGCGTGCACCTAAGGCTTAGGATGCCATGAAAACCCCATATTAGTCCATGCTTGTTGTTGTGCTTTGTCTAGCCTTCAAATAATCTTACAAATCGATGTAAGCTCAATCCGGATTTGAATTTTTACTTTGGAGGCTTTTGTTGGACCACAGTTTTTAATTGGGCATATTGTTCAGATTGCAACTTTCCCATTTGTATATACTTATTTTTTTCTTCTTCGGGAAGTTGATTCCATTTGTCTCCAATATCCTACATTGCATGCATAAAATCATATGAACAACTACTTACAAGCTTACAAGTACAAGAGGAATACTACAAACAACAAGAATACGTTGCACTTACCTTCATGTCTACTTTCATTTGGGTTTTTTTTTAACTCCATTGATTGTTATTGGCTATAAACATATGAAAATGAATATAAGAATTCGTATAATGGAAAATATATAACTACATACAAATAGATATTAACGAAATACCAAAGGAAAATGAATGGAGTAATTGGGCGCTTTGGAGGATCAGTCGGTTTATCCATCAGGCTTCAATCAGAATTCCTTGTGAAGAAAGACAAGAAAAATAAACTCATAACATCTTCGATTAGGAAAAAAAACAACAAACAAAAATCTTAAAGGTTACAGTACATTCATTAAATGCATGACATGCACACATGAATGGATTTGTTTTTACAATAATGTAGTTAACAAAGACTATGTTTCCAATGTAAAAAGGAAAGACACTAAAAAAAATTCTAATCATAAACAAAAAATGATACTCCAGTAGCTTAGGTCACATTACCGTAATAAACAAACTAAAGAAGTTAATTTTTTTAAACGAAATTTGTAATTTGGTAAGGAAATTTTTTTGTCGCAAAAAGGAGCCAAATATTTTTGCACCATACGAATTGATAATAAAAACGACATTGTTTTTTATTTTATTTTTGGGACTATTGTAGAAAAAAATAAAAAACGATGTCATGGTTATGTATAGCTCCTTTGCTACTTCAAGTCTCACTTTAGGTGTACAATCAGAAGGTCGAATATCTTTATTAACTGGTTTTATTTGGGGATAGCCTGAACCACATAAAGCACTTGAAAACTCTAAATGTTTAGGGAGACAATTTGTATTTTACAAAATACAAGAAATTAGAAAATGGGAGAATGATTTCATACAGTTGTATTCAGTAATATACATACACTAACTAAAGATTTGATGCACTAAGGACCCTTGCTTACTGCTCTAACCCACTGCCACTCACAATTGAATCTTGGGCTGTGAATGGAGCAGCTCTTGTATTAATGCTATGCTTATTATTTGATTTTATTATTTACATTTATTCTATCATTGATACTTTAGATTCATAATAAATAATACTAATATATGAGCATTACTACAAAATTGGTTAAAGGTCACAATTTTTAACTTTGACCTTAAACTTTTAATCTTAGTTTTTTTTAATACAAAAACTGTGATGAATGAGGGTGCGATTGTACAAGTTATATCATAAATATTTTGCTTTTTAATTTGGCCATCACGCATACCATATAATTTTAATATACTGAAGCTTAGAGGACCTTGTAGAACAAAATATGTACCCGTCCAAGAAGTAGTTCAGCAACAACACAACCAGCAAACCAGACGTCAATAGCTGTACTGTACTCCGTCGATCGAAATATAAGCACAGATGTAAGAGGTATTGGGCTCTCCTTTTACCTGCCAAAAATAAGAAATGAAGCATTTCAACCAAAACACAAAACTAAGGGAGAGGGGAAAAAATTAGAAGACATAAAAGAACGTGCCAAAACTTTAAAAATTCCAAAATGAAGTTGTTATTTGTAAAAGAGTTAATGAGGTGGCGGGAAAATAGTATATATGAAAGGGCACCATTACTGATGGAAAAATGTGAAATAATTACAATTACACATGAGGGGTTATAGAACTCTAATAAGTATATAGCATATTAATTAGGATACATGAGTGTAAATCCTTTGGAAATTAGGCCAAATGTTATAATTTGCATATGGCACACATCTCAAAAGGGGTGTAGTAGCATGACCATACATACCACACATAAACCCATATAAACTTTAGTTTGGAATGAATCAATAAATCAAAGACCCCAAAAACAGAAGAACAATAATTTTTTAAAGGCATTTCTCTGTTTCATGTATCTTCATGCTCTTGTAGAAAAAGCAATAAACAACAAAGAAAAAGGGAAGAAAAAAAAAGAAAAAAAAGAAAAAGAAAAAAAGAAAAAAAAGAAGTAAATTAACAATTTAGTGTCTTTGAAGTTTGAGGGTTTTGAATGAAACTAGGTTTTTCTCGAATCAAGTAATTTTGATATTTTTTTTATTATCTAATGGAAAATTAGGATGTGTGTATTTGCTAGTTCGATATGCGGTCAGATGTGTTATTTGACATGAATGTTGGGGGTAATCCTATCATCACTCTGGTTCAATCCAGATGATTTTTTATTTTTTATATTTTCTTTATTAATTTGCTTGTGTTTATCATTGTTACTGTACTAAATTTAACTTACCTTCTATGTCTTGGCCTGTGCTCATTGAAGGTTTTTGTTTATTTCTTAGTTTTTTAAAAGCTTTTGCATTACATATCCTTATCATTTTGTTGAGTTTGTACAAGAGGTCTACAAGTTTCACCTTCAGGTACCATTCCAACAAAATGGCATGGCTAACTAGATCATATGGTTGGAGTCCCATCTCAAATAATCACATGGCTAACTAGAGCTTAATGATTCTCCTAAAGAGGGAAAGAAAATTAAATTCTAAGCTTAAGAGGTCAAATTCAACTAAATTGCATTAATTGACAATGGAGATTAGAGTCAACAGTAGTTTACAATTACATTTACAGTACATTGTAGTATAAGATTTCAACCGTAGATTTAGGTCCTTACATCTTTGATGGGGCTTGAATATCCAAATAAATGATAGACTCCAAAAACAGAAGTACAATAATTTTTTAGGGCATTACTCTATTTCAAGTATCTTCATGCTCTTGTAGAAAAAGCAATAAACAACGACAATTAATAAAATTACAGTTGCAAACAACTTTAACACAAAAGAATATTGCCAAATAATATACTCGGTGCCACTATGCGAACTATCTGAGAAAGAATACATAGAAGCTAAATAGATTTTAAAAAAAAAGAAGCAAGCATTAATTGTGTTCACATGCTATGCCAATGACTGTAGAGTGTAAAATACTAGATTTAGTACAGGGTAGCTATATCACTAGTTAACCGAAAACTTAATAGGTAACAATGTAAATATTACTCATCCAAAATAAACAACACCTATATTAAGAGTCATACAAATAACATAGTGACTTGTAGCATTACATCAATTGCAAGCTTCAATAGCAAATATTCAGTTGGCAGTACAAAGAAACGGATAAACCAAACGAATATTACCATTTGCACCAAGAATTTAATCTGCATCTGTTATGCAAAATAAATGATTGGTTTTGGGTCTCATGGTGTTTTTTTGTAAATATCTTATATGTTATGGAATCTGCAAAAGCCTTTCTTTTGGATCATCTTTATAGATTAATCTCTCATCAAATAGTGAACAAAAACCAATGGAGCATTTGAGATTATGATTTGAAGCCCCTAGATTTTGAAGCATCCTCCACAACTTTTTAGCATGTTACTCCCTCTTGAGTTTCATCAATCAAAATTGTCATCAAGAAGTAGCATTTCAGATAATGATTTGAATTCGCAAGTCAAAATTTTCCATTATAAGATTCTCTCCTTAATTTCTTTTGTATGGCAATGAAAATTTTACTAAAAAGCATATAACAAAATGATAATCTAAGATTGCTTGGGCCTAATAATTTGCAATGGCTTTTGCAACTTCTTGTTCTTCCTAACTACATGCTTCAAAATAATCAACTAAAGTTCTTAAAGGGCAGTCTCTTTGATAACCAACTAAAGTTTTTGTGTAAAAAAGAAAGAAAAGAAAAAAAGGAATCATCTCTTTGATCATGTTTTCAATGAGAATGATGGGGCGGAAGCACCTTTGACCTTGTCTTTTAAATGTCTCCTCCAAATGAGAGATGCCAAAGACCATGTTGTAGAGAAAACCTTCACCCATTACTGAGGCCTAATAATTTGTTGCTTTTCCACTATACTAACCCTGTCTTTCCTTTGTGTGGTGCTAATGGGGAGGACCACGATCACCTGTTCTTCCAATGCCCTTTCTCCTCTAAGGTTTGGACTGCTGTGCTCATCAAGTGCAATGCTAATTGGTAGAGCACAAATTGGTTGGGTCTTATTGAGGTTGTGGCTAGAGATTGCTTGGGCAAATCTCTCGCTACAATCATCAAGAGACTTGGCTTCTGTTGCACTGTGTACCAGATCTGGATGGAGAAAAATAGCAGAATATTTAGCAATGAGAGAAAACCTGAAGAGGTTATTCTGCAGAGCATTATTGTTATGGTCAGATATAGGGCTTTTGCCCTTAAAAATATCAAACAGTCTTGGACTGATAGCTGGTTTCTTCAAGAGTGGAGGTTGCCTACAACCATCCTTAAACATTGAGGGGAGTGGTACCTTTTGTGGGTCGAGTGAAGGTGAGCATCTATTGAGGGTTGAGTGTGGTGAGCTTCTATAGTGAGATGGTTTTGATTGTTCTAGTTAATGTGTCTCTGTTTTGTAGGTATAGAATGATGAAGCCCATAAATGAGAGTTGCGAGTTCTCCAAAAGTGGGTTGAGTGATGGCAGCCAGAAATTGAGTGCTAATGCAATTGTTTTTTCTTGTGTGCTATTGCAGGTTTATATAATTGCTGGTATTGGACAGGGGATGTTGTTGGTGAGGGTTGAGTGAGGGGATCTATAAATTGTTGGAGTGTTGATGTAGTTTTTTTTTTTTTTTCCTCACTCAATGTACCACTTTCAAAACCAGCAGCCATGGAAACCCATTTGAGGAGAAGTAATGAAGGCGGTGGTGGTGGAGGTGGCAATGATGGGTTGACTAGGGATTTCTTAGGTCTTAGAACAATCTCTCATAGGGGGTTTCCAAACATGGCTGGGCTTGATCATATGAACTCACCATCATCTTCATATGATCAGCAGAACCAAAATCAAACACCATGGCAAGGTTAGATTAATATATATTATGGGTGAAGTTTCTATTTACATTTGATTTATTGTCATGAGTTTGTTCTTGTAATTCATCATTTATCTGTTCTTCTACATAATAAGAACACAAGCAACTGCAATTTATTCTTTTCATTTAGGACTGTTTTTGGTTTCTTTGCATTTTTAATATATTCAATGTTGCCTTCTTGATCATTCTTTTCTACTTACTTGCTGTAAGTAATTAAATTATAGAAATTAATACAGAATTGAACACAAATTATATGAATGAATACGATTTTACAAAATTTGTTTGTACAATTTCACTTTAAAAAAGCTTATCTATTCATATATATTGTAATCATCAATTATGCGATCACTTTTTGTATAAACTTAATCTAAATCAGTTTCTCTATTGTTGTTTCATTTTCTTTTAGAATTTTTAATAATCTTTGGACCTCATGCCGTGTTGTTCTATCTGGGGCATATAATCAATCTAGACATGTCCAATTAAGAAATCAAACCAAGATTGACGCAATTGATTGTAAAACTACATGTCCCTAAGGAAAATAAAGGGAGAAAAAATTCTTCCAGAAAAAAAAACCTGTACGGGTGCTGTTTGTGTGTTGGGCTGTTCTTGAAATGAGACACGAGACATGGAATGTGTACAGGTGATGGCAGTATAGCTTTGGATATGCTGACAAGAAAAATTCTTGAAATGGGCATGGAATCAAAGAGAGGACGATTTGGGAATGTGATCAATGACATTGTTGATTCTAGATAGAATCAAAGAGAGATAGAGAAAGAGGCAATAGTTGGATTACAAATTTTGAACTTTTTCAAAGAAAAAAGCTGATAAAATAAAAATTAATATCAGATATTCATTCTTCACAGTTAGAGTTCTGAAATCAAAGTCGCACAGCTATTGGATACAGATGTTAATTTTCATTGGGAACCAAACTTAATATCAGATATTCAATAAGGGTTAGGGTTTTCAAATCAAAAGCCCTAATGTAAATGAAGTTTAGAGTTAGAAACAAACCTGAGCTACAGAAAATATCTCTTGGAAATATTCGATTAGAATGGAAGCAAATAGTTATTGACATCGAGAGAGTGAGAGATTATGAAGAAAGATGTCAACAATGAGAGAATGGTGGCCCCGACGCCGACGGGGCTGGTGGTCTTCGGCAATGGCTGAAGCTTCAGCTATGGTGGAAGAGAGGAGGGAGGAGAAGAGAAGAGCAAGAGCACGAGCCAGAGCCAGAGCCAGAGCCAGAGCCAGAGCAAGAGAGGGAGGCCAACTGACTTGGGACCGTTGGACTACTCTGATTTACTTTGCTCTATGTTTGGTAACCGGTTACACCGGTTGCCTATTTGAGAGTTAAATTATTTAAATAATTTAGTTATGTCATGGTTATGAAGTAATATGGTATAAATAAATAATAAAATATAAGTTATGAGTTAATATGATAGTAGTTATGACTAATATGGTATTGGTTATGATATAAAATCATATAAGTTCATAACTAAATGTATGGTACATCTAAATGTACCATAGCATCACCCTAGCATAGACATCTAGATAACAATATGAATAACTCTTTTTTAAAATGTTAGAACAAAATAAATTGACACATACAATAATTGACGGCAAATCAATATTTAAGCCTTGAGAAAACATATCTGCAAAGTTGTAATCCTATATTAGTTATATAAAAGGCATAACACCAAAATTTGTACAAAAGAAACCACCTACAAGTACTTCCCCAACGTGAAAAAGCAAATTCATAGAATTACAATTCAAACTCAAATTAAACTAAAGTACACGTTTAAAATAAATAAGTAAAACAACGAGATATGCAACACCCAAAAAATTTATTATGAGTCCCAAAAATATGAATATAGAAACAATGTGTAATAAAATAAAGATTTTTTCATAAAAATTGACTACTACAATTAGTTATTTAACCCTTGGACTTCATGAGTAGTAGGGGTGAGCATGATTCGGTTTAGGAGTAAACCAAGACCAAACCACAACGTACGGTTCCATGAAACTTGGAACCAAACCGAACCATGAAAATCCTATGGAAAAGAGAGGGCTGGTTTTATTGCTAAATAGAAGGATTTTCTATGTAATTTTGTTTTGTACTTACAATCTCCCTTGTTTTCATTTACTAAATAACTCAATTTCTGTGTAAACTACACAATTTATATACGCTTTTTGTACTACAATCTCACGAAATTCGTCAAGTCAACTAAAATAAATAAAATACACATAAATAACAAAAAATTAATAATTATCAGGCTTAAAGAATCCATCTCTCGAATATCATGCCAGTTCTGGCCTAGATGAACGCAAATTGAGACACTTGTTGCACTGCCTTTCTTAACACTCGATTAAATTCTATTTGAATAGGATTGACCATGTGATCATATTAACACACTCTCCTAGGCTTGGAGAGTTTGTTCCTTGAGTCCCAACTTGGCTCTGGAATTGATGCACACAAACTAAGATGATCGGTTGTGCTGAAAATTAACCGACAAAGGTCTAAATTGAAATGAATAAAGAAATTCGTGATCTTAATAAAACTTAATTAAGACTCAATTATATAAAAGTTTAAATTGTGTTGGGGCATGAAACATAGTGATTGGCGGATAATATTGTCATATAGTACACTTGAAGCAGCTAATAATTTTTTATTAGCACTTGTTGAATTGATGCCTTTCAATTCCTTTGCCTTTTAATAAGGGTAAAACAATCATATATACATATTTATTTATCCAAAAAAAAAAAACAATCATATATACATAAATATCATGAACATGGGACATTATTGATAAAAAGTAATCAAGTAGGACTTAATGGAGTACCAACCTTACAAATAGGACTTTTGAGTAATTAACCCTTGATTTTATGGGCTTGGCCTGAGTTATAAGCTTATAGCCAATATTGTGGTCCAGTACGCTTGAGGTAGTGGATCCAACTATCTTTGCGTTAGAAACCTGGACACTATGTAGTTTAGAGTAGTAGCCTCCGATGGTTGAGGATGAAGTTTCTTTCTGACATACAGCTCGGAGGGATCCTGTGGTGTGATTAGGGTAGGACCTATTATGTACTTATTTACAGCTTGGACAAGGTATGTGTTGGAGAGACCGGGTTTATTGCCCTGTTGGCTGGTTATTGATGGCCGATTGGTGGTTATTGATTTTGGACTATTTCTTTTATTTAATTGTCTTAGTGTGAGTTAATTAAATAAGATGGACTTAATAAGATTAAGTTAATTTGAAAAAATAAATTAAAGAACATTTTATGAAATTAATAACAAAAATAAGTGGGGAGAGATGCACTCACGATAGAATGCCCCTAAAAGAAGGGGTTAAACGATTGAGATGATCAATGAGGATTGTGTTGTGTGCAATCCTCTAGTGTTTGATCAACTACTTAAGTAAATAGTAATAGTTTTCCATCTACTGTGCACAGGTTGACTGGCCCAGCATTCTAAGCAAATAGGGGGCATTGTGCCCCATTCCAAAATGATACCAATAACAGATATCCTTATTGTCGAGATGAATATGATAAACAGCTGGAATATTACCCTCCAGTATTCCTTTGTATAAATTTATGCTATTGAGAATATACATCTCCTCAGAAAACTCCAATCAAATGTCCCACCATGCTAGAGACAATAAATTACATTAATAAAAAAACACACAAATAATAATAAGTTAGCATAGACATCTAGATAACAACATGAAGAACTCTTTTTTGAAATGTTAGAACAAAATAAATTGACACATACAATAATTGACGGCAAATCAATATTTATGCCTTGAGAAAACATATCTACAAAGTTATAATTCTATCTTAGTTGTATAAAAGGTGTAACACCAAAATTTGTACAGAAGAACCACTTGCAATGCAAGTACTTCCCCAACATCTAAAAGCAAATTCTTAAAATTACAATTCAAACTCAAATTAAACTAAACTACACGTTTAAAATAAATAAATAAAACAATGAGATATGTAACACCCAAAAAAATTATTACCTTGATTATTGAGGATTATACATTATTAGGTTTTTTACATTTGAGTCCCAAAAACATGTATATAGAAACAATGTGTAATAAAATAAAGATTTTTTTTCGTAAAAATTGACTACTAGTCATTCAGAATTAGTTGTTTAACCCTTGGACTTCATGAATGGATATGTCTGGGTGGGGAAACAACCAAAGTTATGCTACTTCGGTTTTAATTATTGTTCTCGTTGATGTTACAAAGATGCTAGTAAGTAAAACAATGAGATACGCAACATCCAAAAAATTTATTACCTTGATTATTGAGGATTAGACATTATTAGGTTTTTGACATTTGAGTCCCAAAAACATGTATATAGAAACAATGTGTAATAAAATAAAGATTTTTTCATAAAAACTGACTACTAGACTTGTAATTCAGAATTAGTTGTTTAACCCTTGGACTTCATGAACGGATGTGTGTGGGGAAACAACCAAAGTTATGCTAATTCAGTTTTGAATATTGTTCTCGTTGATGTTACAAAGATGCTAGTAATATGAGGAATTTTTTTCCTTCCCTTTGTGGTTTGTTTAATGGAAGTGTGGTATGTTTTAAGTTAGGATTTGGCTTCTCTCAAGTTTTCATCTCCACTTGAGAGAGCATTTGGGCTTAGTAGACCTACAAAATCCAAACTCTCTCAAGTTGAGATGGCCAACATGACAGGACCTCAGCCCAGTAAGCTATGGCACTCTTGCAAGTGCTTTCATAGTTTCCATAGCAAGCCATATTAACTATATGATGTAGGATGAGCAGGGATTGCTTTCCTACAAGTAGTGAGCCCGGGTTAAGTATACTAGTAGCAGCAGAAGCAATAGACTTATAAGGTTGGATTTGGTGGGAGTTTTTGCTGCAAAAGTACTTAAAAAATAGGAGTTTAATGATTTGTAAAATGGTAGGGTTTTGGAAATGAAAACACAAGTGTTTAGGTATTATTGGGTGGCTGTTCTAAGCACTGTGAATAGTGACGTGAAAAGTAACCTTGCTGGATTGAAGAAGAGAGAGCGAGAGCGAGAGAAAGAGGTGCTTCACCCTCACAAGGGATAGGCCAATCACACGAACACAATATCAAATTTTCATAATATTAACTCTTCTCCTCAATCATTGAGATTACACATATATTTATAAGTTAAAGACTCTTCTAATTCTATAAAGACTATAACTCAAATTTAGAAACTAAAAATATTTAGCAACTACTAATATTCTAGGCCAACTATGACTTCCAATTCTACTTCAATCATAATAAGAAACTTTAATAACTTCTAATTCTACTTCAATATCAAAATAGGAAACTTGGACTTTTGACCACTAAGATTATTTTAGAAATTATAAAACCCATATATAATGACTCATTTAATAACTTGACCCACAACAATAAAACCCATGGGTGACCCCTACAACCCATGTCCAAGAATTATTGGAATTACCATTATACCCTTAATTACTAAAACCTACTATAATGACATGAAGACTCGAAATTATTCCAAATCTTTAATTTTTGATGCCCTAAATGTGCTTCGTGTGAAATTTTGGATTTGTTCTTTTTCTTCTTTCCATGACTTTCATCACTATATTAGTACCATTGCGATGCAAATTCAGTACGTATGCTGCAGTTTTCATTATGTGGCCTTACCGACTATAGTGCCAAAAATTGACCTATATAAATATATATACTTATGATAGGTCTCAGCTGTGTCACTGAATCACTCGCTCAGTATTTTCAAGTTTTAACCATTGCTTGCTTTTCTTTGCACAAATATATTTTAAGATTACATTATATAAGCTCTATGCAATTCAGTTGGCTTGTACGGGGCACCTGTGCAGCAATGTTGGTGCAGGCAAGTAGAATAAACAGAATCATGACAAGAATATGCACTACATTTTCTAACATTATTCAAAACCAGAATTGTTACCACTTTAGAAAATACTCCTTGCAGTGCAGCTTATCTAGATCAATCTCGAAATTCAAATCCTTAAACAGAAGGTAACCATAATTAAAAGATGCATCACTGCAATCACATTAAAAAAAATATCAACCTATAGCAATTGACACTTGATCTCAGAAAGACGAATAATGTATGCAATCTTAGAAGTAAGAAATATATAGTTAGGCAAAAATTAAATACTGCAGAGAAGAGTTAGAAGTTCTCTTATTAAAATGTCAATGCTCTAAAAGCTGTATAAAGGATCTTTAGCAATTCAGTGGTCTATTTTCCAATATTAACAATGTTTCTGTTGAATTGTTGGGGCTTGAATTAAACATATAAGCTATGAAGCATAGATAAAATCTTAAAATAATAGTGTACATGCATAGTTGTCAAATTAGGATATGAATCGTGTATTGTCTTTGTATTTGTTTGAATTACATATCGTAATATTTTTAACATCTTTAACAGTAGCTACAAAAATAAATATAATGGTGGAACAAACAAATATCTTGTGAGCACAGCATAAAACAATGTATAATCCTTAAAATTGTAATGCAATCGCCAATGGTTGTCTAGCTATATGGACAGTTATTGTTATATTTTAGCAATAAACAGTGTCAAAATGTTATATTATAGTGCAACCAAATTTCTCTCCATGGATGGTTCCTCTGCATTTTTTAGCATGATCAATTTTCTCTCCATCATTCCACTTCCTATGTTTTTACCAACCATCATTATTTAACCACTTTTGTTTGAATCAGTTTTCAAAGGTAAATGATGTATATGACTGTGTGATGGCATTCCCGGGATGCTTGCTCATTCAACTTGACATAATGTATGTCACTCTTGATTTAAAAGATTCAACAGTCATTGTACATAGGAGGCCTGAGTTTAGCTGATAAAAAAATGAAATGTGTTTGTCAGGGAGCTCTGTCTTGTGTACTTAAATTGACATTTGGTCCTGCCTTCGTTGGTCACATCATTACAGACTGACAGTATCTTTACTTTCTTCACTTCCCAATTGCACCTGGAGCATGATTAATAATACCATCTAGTTCTCCTTTTCACACTGTAATTAATTTATAAGTCTGTATTCAAGTATTATGTTTTTGAACTATTCCATATGGCACTAAAATGCTGGTAGCTTGCCTCAAACTCATGCATTTAAACTAGTCTATATGCGCGCGCGCGCACACAGAGAATTGTTTTATGAGTTCTAAACACTGTTTAATTTATGCAGTAGAATCTATGATTTCATACATGGAGGTCAAGGTTTATTTGACTAAAATTTAGAACGTGCAGTTATGTTTTTAAACTCAGGCACATACTCTTTAGTGAAGACATTTGCACCATGATGATATGTATGCATGCTTTTTTTATTTGATGGTCCGAATCAAATAGGTCAAAATGATTTAATTTTCTTTTAGCTATAGGTCAAACCTATCAATACACTTCAGGTAGAATTTGATCTAGATATTGATATTCAGTAACCAGTAGTCGTATGAAAACATGAGACCTGTTTCTGAGTTCAATAATCATGTAGATTATGAGATTGAATGCAACTTATATTTATTCTCTGTGGCTAAATATTTTAAATTAATTATGGAAACATACCTTAGGAATAAAACGTGACCTTTTGGTCCATTTTTATTGGTACAAACTTCTTACTTGAATTTATATCTTGTTTTTAGCTTCAGTACTAATTAGAATTTCATTTCTTTGAATTTTATTGATGGTGAGTTGTAGTCCTATGACACAAGTTATTGTTTGTCTTTTGTGTGTGTTTCACTGGGTCATGATTTGCAACCAAAGATATTCTTTAATACTGGTTTGGATATTAGTAGCATGCATACTTGTTATATGGTCTATTGTCATGGTCCAATTAGGCCTTTTGGCTCAAAGCTCTAGTCTAAATCTAAACTCAAATCCTACATGTTGGTAATCAAGCTGGCTGTATGCTTGTTCATGCTTATGGCCTCATGGCCTCATGTTTTTGGCCTCATGGCCTCATGTGCCTCATGTACCTCATGGCCTCATGTTTTTGGCCTCATGTACAACTCCTATATAATGGAGCTCATATTTTGGTTTCTAAAATAAGAAGAACATAGAGTGTATTAGTTTATTCACTCTCTCTCAATATTTCTTTCATGGTATCAGAGCAGGTGTAACCCTGTCTCATCATTTTTGCCTCTTCAGTCAGTATTCGAATTTTTCTGTGTTTTTTTTGTTTCTCTCTTCTACTCAAAAATATATCCTTCTATTTCATGCCTAAATACGGTCCAGCTTTTGGAATGACTATCAACTCATCCTCCTCTTCTTCTGATATTATCATCTCATCATCTTTATCCTCTCATCAAATGGAAACCTCTCATCTTCCAATCACCGCCCATAAACTGAATGGGCAAAATAATTTGCAATGATCTCAATCCATATTAATGTTTATACGGGGAAAGGAGAAAGATGACTACATCACCGGAGCCTCGGCGCTACCAGAAACCACAGCATCAACCTACAAAAGGTGGATAGCTGAAAATAATATGGTCATGTCATGGCTCGTCAACTCTATGACCACTGACATTGACGAAAATTTTCTGTCATTTGATACTGCCAAAGAGATCTGGGACATGGCAAAAGAAACGTTTTCGGACAAGGAAAACACATCTGAAATCATCCAGCTTGAAAGCTCCCTCCACGACTTACGTCAAGACAATCTTACGGTAACTGAATATTTCAATACCCTTACTCGTCTATGGCGTCAACTTGATACGTTTCAGGTTCATAACTGGTAGTGTGTTGCTGACGGTTTGTTGTATAAAAAGATTGTCGAAGGGAAGCGTGTGTTTAAATTCTTGTTAGGATTGAACACAAATCTTGATGAAATCAGAGGAAGAATTATGGGAGTAAAACCGCTACCTAGCCTTCGAGAGGCATTCTCTGAAGTCCGTCGCGAAGAAAGTCGGAAAAAACTCATGATGGGATCTCATCAACAACTGAATATGGCAGAAAGCTCGGCTCTTAAGACTCAATTCGCTCCTATTGACAACCGTCAGAAAAATAAAGGAGGTAGGCCTTGGTGTGATCATTGTAGAAAGCCGGGTCACTCGAGAGAAACCTGCTGGAAGATTCATGAAAAGCCGGCAAATTGGAAGCCACGTCAGCCTCTTGAGAAAGAAGGACGAGGTAATCATATAGGTACAAATGAACTATCACCACAACCTGAAGCAAGCCCTTTCACCAAGGAGCAAATGGAGATGCTCCAGAAACTACTACAGTCACAATCTGGTTCGTCTTCCAACCACATCATTGGATCCGGAACCTTGGCTCACAAAGGTAATTCTTTGAACGCCTTTACTGTTGGTAAGAAACGTAAAAAACCTTGGATTGTGGACTTAGGAGCATCTGATCACATGACGGGAGATGCAACAATTTTTGATACATATAGCTCATGCCAAAATAATTTAACGGTCCGCATAGCAGATGGTTCACTATCAAAGGTTGCCGGTACAGGTTCAGTTGTGCTGTCTAGGAATCTTATTCTCAACTCTGTTCTCCTTGTTCCTGACTTGGACTGTAATTTACTGTCAATTAGTAAACTCACTAAGGAAAAGAGGTGTGTTACTAATTTTTTCTCCACTCATTGTGAATTTCAAGATTTGGATTCGGGGAAGACGATTGGCAATGCTGAGGAATGCTCTGGACTCTATATCCTTAAGGAACGCCACTATCCACAGGAACAACCTCAAACGGCAATTCGTGGTAGTTCTTTTTTGGTTTCTTGTCCAAATAACGATAGAGCAATTATGTTGTGGCACTATCGATTAGGTCATCCTAATGTTCTGTATCTCAAGCATTTATTTCCTTCATTATTTAAAACTCCAAAACTTTTTGATTGTGAAATTTGTCAATTGTCTAAGCATGTACGGTCCCATTTTCCCATTCAATCCTATAAAGCATCTCGTCCATTCTCACTAATTCATAGTGATATCTGGGGACCATCAAGAATAAAAAATGTAACTGGTACTAGGTGGTTTGTCTCATTCATAGATGATCATACTAGATTAACCTGGGTCTTCCTCATGAAAGACAAATCTGAAACAAGTCAAATCTTCAAAAATTTTCAAATTATGATTCAGACACAATTTCAGTCAAAAATCCAAATTCTGAAGTCTGATAATGCTCGGGACTATTTCAACTCCATTCTAGGAGAATTTTTAGCAAAAGAAGGGATAGTTCACTTAAGTTCATGTGTTGACACCCCACAACAAAACGGCATCGCTGAACGGAAAAATAGGCATTTGTTAGATGTTGCTAGATCGCTAATGTTTTCCACAAATGTTCCACAATTCTTCTGGGGGGAAGCTGTTCTCACAGCCGCCTACCTTATCAATAGAATGCCATCCAGGGTACTACAATTCCAAACTCCTTGTCAACTTCTTCTAAAATCCTTTTCAACTACTCGCCTCATCTCCACCATCCCACCAAAAATTTTCGGGTGTTCTGTCTTTGTTCATATCCATCAACAGTATCGAAGTAAACTTGATCCCAGATCACTCAAGTGTATCTTCATTGGGTATTCGTCACATCAAAAAGGGTATAAGTGTTACTCTCCAGTCACAAGGAAATTCTACAATTCCATGGATGTAACATTTTTTGAAACCCAGTCTTACTACCCTAAAATTGTTATTCAGGGGAAGACTCCAACCCAGGAATCTCAATTTTGGACCTTTGAGTCATTGAGTAAGCCATCCATCACCACCAACAATCCCACACCTCCCGAGTCATTGCATCAATCTTTACCTGCCGACAATTCCGAGATCATTGTTGACTTGCGGGATAATGAGCACATCCAAGAGGAAACGGAGGAAGGAGCACTTTCTCAACAATCCCATGAAGCTGAACCGGGTTCTCATCCAAGCAACATTCCAGGTGACAATATTCCTCCCACAGATAGTATTGATAATTCTGAGTTAGAAAATACTATTCTTTATATGCCCATAGCTTGGAGAAAAGGAGTTAGATCATGTACTCAGCATCCCATTGGGAACTTTATTTCTTATGATAAGCTATCACCTTCGTTTCGTGCCTTCACTTCTAGCATCACGAAGATACCCATTCCTCGGAATATTCAGGAAGCTTTCAAGTATCCAAAGTGGAAGGCGGCAGTCAATGAGGAAGTTCGGGCTCTGGAAAAGAATGGTACTTGGGCAATTACTGATCTTCCAAGAGGTAAGAAACCAGTTGGGTGTAAGTGGATTTTCACAGTAAAGCACAATGCAGATGGTAATGTAGAACGATATAAAGCTCGGTTGGTCGCCAAAGGATTCTCCCAATCCTATGGCATTGACTATCAAGAAACCTTTGCTCCAATTGCCAAGCTCAACACTGTTCGTGTACTTTTATCCTTGGCAGCTAATCTCGATTGGTCACTTCACCAACTTGATGTGAAAAATGCCTTCCTCAATGGTGAGTTAGAGGAAGAAGTTTACATGGACATTCCTGCTGGACTTGAGATGACATCAAATTTCAACAAAGTTTGCAGACTCCGAAAATCCTTGTATGGCCTCAAACAATCTCCCAGGGCCTGGTTTGAACGGTTCACTAAGGCAGTGAAAGGGAACGGTTTTGTTCAATGTCAATCCGATCATACATTATTTGTGAAGCACTCCCTAAGAGGGAAATTGGCAATTATCATTGTTTATGTGGATGACATAATTTTAACAGGTGATCATGAAGAGGAAATTGGCTTACTTAAAAAAAATTCCTAACAAAGGAATTTGAGATTAAAGATCTTGGAAACCTGAAGTACTTTCTTGGAATGGAGATTGCTCGGTCAAAGAAAGGTATATCAGTCTCACAACGTAAATACGTTCTAGACTTACTGAATGAAACAGGGATGCTAGGATGCAAGCCGGCAGAAACACCTATGGATACAACTATCAAACTGGAAGAAAGTGACGGTAGTGCACCAAGTGATAAAGGGAGATATCAACGTCTTGGGGGAAAACTCATTTATCTTTCTCATACAAGGCCAGACATCGGCTTCTCTGTTAGTGTGGTCAGTCAATTCATGAATAATCCAACCGACAAACACATGACTGCTGTGACCAGAATATTGAGGTACCTAAAAAGGACACCGAGATAGGGTCTCTTCTTCTAAAAAACAACAAATAGAAAAACTGAGATTTTTTCAGATGCAGATTGGGTAGGTTCAGTGACTGATCGAAGATCAACTTCTGGCTATTGTTCGTTTGTTTGGGGGAACGCGGTTACATGGCGAAGCAAGAAACAGTCAGTGGTAGCCCGTAGTAGTGCTGAGGCAGAATTTCGTGCTATGGCACTAGGTATCTGTGAGGGAATCTGGTTGAACAGGTTGTTAGAAGAATTACGGGTTCCATCTGAACATCCCATGGTTTTATACTGCGACAACCAAGCTGCTATCAGTATAGCTAAGAATCTGGTTCATCATGATCGAACTAAACACGTGGAGATAGATCGACACTATATCAAGGAAAAGATTGAAGAAGGAGTTTTTCAAGTCAGCTACACTCCAACAAACTGTCAAACGGCGGATATTCTCACAAAAGCCCTTGCTCGAGTTACGTTCGACGATCTGACGGACAAATTGGGAATGATTAACATCTACAACGTAGCTTGAGAGGGAGTGTTGGTAATCAAGCTAGCTGTATGCTTGTTCATGCTCATGGCCTCATGGCCTCATGTTTTTGGCCTCATGTGCCTCATGTACCTCATGGCCTCATGTTTTTGGCCTCATGTACAACTCCTATATAATGGAGCTCATATTTTGGTTTCTAAAATAAGAACATAGAGTGTATTAGTTCATTCACTCTCTCTCAATATTTCTTTCACTACAATTTGTGTGTAAACTCTCTGTTTCTTTTACCCAAATTAGATGTGTGAGAGATTCAATTTCTTGTAGGAAAGGGAATGGGGGAGTCATTTTTGCTTGGGAGTTTATTTAGATTTTGGTATTCTTTGTATGGGGTTTTCTAACTATTCATCAAGTATTGGCAGACCAATTTGATATGGAAATTTTATAATTTTATGTCTTTACTATTTTATTTTATTTTTAAATTATAGTTTATTAGGAATCTTATTAGTATATTTGGTTTCCCATTTTATTAGCAATTCTTATTTCTTTTTTAATATTGGGTTTTTTAGCATACAACTAAGAAGCTTTGGTAATTGTATTGGACGAAGTTGATTAATAGATTTGTGTGATTTGGGTCATGGCCCTTCAATTTTTCCTCTCCCTTTTCTCCCTTTCCGTTCTACATCAATTGGTCATTGTGATTTATATTAAAATAAAATAAAAAATTATTAACAGAGCCAAAGGTGAATAAAAAGGTAAAGTCTAATTACTAGTGTGATATGCATTGAATTGAGATACAAGACCAAGTCGTATGATATATAAACATTTCACATAATTCAAGTCAACAACAATGCGACCAAAGATCAACGTAGCAGGGCCTGATTGGAATTTTTTTCTTATTTTTTATATTTACAGTGAAATGTCATTTATCTGTTGCTATAAACCATTTTCATTTTTATTCCTATATCTTATGAGTTGGGTGCTTGGAATTTTTATGAATGTATATTTGTCTCTTTGACCAATTTGTAAGTTTGTTAGAGATAAATTTTCACCGCATTGGTTATATAATAATGGTACAATACAGTTCTTTATTGTTGTAATATATTTATATATAATATGCAAAAATGCTTACTTTTAAAAAAATCTGTATTAGTGTTTGTTAATGTATCTTTCAATACACGAGATGATATGCTACACAATATCAAAGTAATACAACGATACAAGATACTTTAACACAATTCACTATAACTTCTGAAAACATGTTTGCAATTTTGAGATGACAAAAACATCCTTATTTAATATAAGCTACAGTTTTGAGATGACAAAAACAATCTGCTGGTCAAAATCAAATTTTTATGTTAGTAATATCCTTTATTCTTCATATTAAAAGCCTCATTGGATGTTAGTGCACTTTAAATCATCTATACCATTTCATATTTCAATATTCATTTGATTTTCTATATAAAGTTTTTGTTATTCAGAACATAAATTATCAACATAAGGGGTTTATTGGCCAGGTTGGTTTTCTTGCCTTAAATTGACATTCTATGAGACACGGACACCTCTCCGGAGGTCACATACAGCCTACAAGTGTCTGACATGTGTTGGACACGTGTCGGACATGCTGGAAAGAGTCGGACACGTTGGGACATACTATGGACATGCTGGGACACTATAAGAACATGTTGAGGACTATTTTTTTAAATTTAATTTTTTTACTAAAATAACCTACCTAAGATTGATAAATTTGAAAAAATTAAATATTTAACATAAAATACATATTAGATATTTAAAAATATGACATAATAAATATATAAAGTTATATGTTTTGCACGTGTCTCTAACATGTCATGTCCTGCATTTTTTGAAACTTTACGTGTCCACGTGTCCATATCGTGTCACGTGTTCGTGTCTGTACTTTTTAGTTGACACTGCTTACGTCTTTCATTGACACTTGGGCACTAGCTAGCAAATTTTTTAGTTGTTTCCATATCAAGACCGCTCCAAACCAAAATAATTAATTTTTTTCCACTTTTGTTAGGCACATACCATTGTAACCAAGAAATTATATCTTATTAACTTTTCTGCCATTTTGTCTTTCGTTGTTTGGGGTTCTCTATTATTTGAGGTAGTGTTATTTGCTTATATTTCCATGCTTAGAAAGAACTTTTTTTTTCGTTTTGTAATTAAAATCAAGAGTAACGGTATTAATGAAAATTCATGAAAAAGGTTACTTTGGGAAACAGAAAAAAAAAAAAAAAAAAAAAATGGTAAGACGATAAAAATAGCCTTTTTCACACAGCCGAAGCCAACATAGCGCACTGAAATTCTCAATCCTCATGAAGATCCAAGGGATTTGAGGATAATTTGACAAGTAGTGAAACAAGGAGGAAGAAAGTTTGGTTGGGTAGCAAAGCACGGACAATTAGAGTTTGAAATCACTGAACCCTAGATCTAGAAGAAGACAAGAGGGATTCGAATTGTTTCTTCTAACAAACAGGTATTTTCTTTTATTCCAAGATGCAAACAGATGCAATTGCTTCTGATTATGATTATTCTTGTCATTAATTTGTTTTCCCTCTGCTAATTTTATCTATAAATGACTTGCTTCTAGTTTTTTATTTCATAGATGCATGAACACTGTTGTTAATGACTTGCTTCTAGTTTTTTATTTCATAGATGCATGAACACTGTTGTTTGTCTTATTTTTGCTCGTCATTTGTCAAATTTTTACAGTATTCTCTACATTTTTGTAGGATTGCTTTTTCTTCTAAAATGAAAAAACTGAAGAAACTGAAGAATGACATTCCATTTCTTCCCGGGAAATCTTTTTTCAGATTCTTATTTTCCTTCTTGCAGAGTTTCTGCATAACTGTGGGAGATATGTGTGCACGGCTTGGGCAAAAATTATATCTAACTCTTCTTTTATCAAAGCACACCTCCTTCAATCAAAGGGTGGTTTGTTCATCCCGAAGTTTGGTATGCCATATAATTCTGGTTACCTTGAGCTTAATGAGGGAGACTTCAAAATGAAACACCTAGATTGTTCTGGACAAATGGTCTCTAGTTGTGGGGGTTTGTCACTGTTTTGTAGCTGACATCCTAAAAGATTTCTTTATGTTGGGAATCATGTGACAATGCAGTATAAAAGCTTACCTTTTGCGATTGTGGAGGAGCTTTTCCCCTCTTGTCAAATTGCTTTCATTTCTTGCACTGGGGAGTACAAGGTTTTATGCCATTGTGTAAACTTGAGTGGAGAACATAGATGGCTTGTATTGTCCATGGGTAATAACATGTCATGGAGAAAACTTGAGACTTCACTAAAAGGAAATGGTCTTGATCCTGGGATTGTAACTTTAGTCTCTGTTGGAGGGGTTATTTATCGGTCCCAAAGGAGCATAAATATTTTTGCTCTTGAATGATGAAACTTCTCACTCCATTGAAGTTCCAACTGGATTTGTTGGGAGTTTTTATCGGCTCCATGAGCTGAGGAATAGTTTATCTTGTGTTGTGAACCATCAGGAAGAGGTTTATGTATGCATATTGAAGGACTTACGTCGCAATGAATGGGTTAAACTTCACAAGTTCAAAGAAGTAATAGATGGACAAAAAATTTTATATGATACTTCCGCACCTGTTGGTTGGATCATGGCCAATCCCTGGTCTTCAGTATTGAGAAGACTGGTCTTCAAAGTAAAAAGTTGGTTGTGGTTTACCATGTGAAAATAGGAGAGGCAAGACCCTTCATTGATATCAGCTTTGATTGGCTACAGAAACACACCAATAGCCTTGTTTCACAGTAAATATGCGTTCAAAACTGTTCTTTGATTATTGGCTATAAAATCATTTTGCCTTGTACTTCTTAATTCTATGAGTCGAGAATTCTATTAAGAGTTTATTTTCTTGTATCTGTGGTATTCTACTAGGTGTAGTGTAGAATGGGCAAGTGGATGCATTTTTATTATATATTTTTTATTATTATTTCATAATTATGTAAAGCGTATTTTAGGAAGAAGGGATGGATAAGTATGGCAATTTGTTGCCTGATCTGAGTGGTGTCATTATTATTAGATAACCAAGACCCAATCCTAGTTAGGGCCCTATGGATTTGCAAACTCATGATACATGTGACCACTCGCTAGCCTCAACACTACCCAATTTTTATTTAAATAAATGTAGAAATTTATTCAAAGTGATTGGGGTTTTACATATTGAACGCAATGAAATTAGAGGGAAAAGGAGAGAGAGTTGTTATTCTTATTCCCACTTATTATAAATACAATCTAAAATTTGGCTTTAGTGTTTAAATTTATACATGACACAAATGTCAATGCATATTAGAATATACATTTTGGAGTGTATCTATAGAAAAGTGGTGAAAAAAAATGCAAATATTATTGCCTATGAAGCACGAATACTTTAAATAGGGGTAAGGTATCCGTATCATATCCTCCTTAGATACTTGTGGATACATATCAGATACTTATGAAAAATATTAGATATTTCTTAATTAATTTTTCATTAATTTTGGAGTATTAGATACTTAATTTTGAAGTATCAGATATTCCAAATCACATATTACTTGTTTTACGAAATTAAAATTGTAACATTTCTTGCATAGTATTATAATATAATATAACTGCAAGGATAAATATAATAATATTTTTCTAATACTTTGTTTAGTTTTTTGATAAGAAGAATATAGTGAATTAAATAATAAAATTTGTCAAATTGATGTATCTTAATTGTTTCATACATGTTCCTTATAACTACATAGAAAGTAATGATTAATAAGAGAATATAATAATATTAAATAAATAAGCTAGTAAACTTGAATACAAGATTTTTTACTAGTGTCAAAGGGAAAAGCAGAGGGATAAGTTGTGAATTGTTCTATTATTGTAATATAAACATATTAGACTTGATATTAAAATGAAATATTTGTAAGACCTATCAAAAATTTAAAAAGTAAACAAGCTTACTAGCTTAAATTAATAGCTAATTCTTAAAGGTTAGTATTTTGCATTATAAAATTACAGTGTGGTTTCTTAACATTCTCTAGCTTATGTGTAACTCACTTTTAATAATTTCAAAATATATATTTTTCACGAACATATCCTAACTGTACTCGTATCTTATTTTAGTTTTGTCGTATCGCCGTATTCATATCATATCGTATCTGTGTCTTGTATCCATATCCATACTTCCTAGGTTATTGTCATTGATTCTACCTCTTCCCAACTTTGGTTTTTAGAAATTATATGTAATTTGACCATTTTGAATTCCTTTTGTTGATGTGAATGAAAATATATAAAATTACAATGTATTATGTGAAACTCGATTTTGATAGGTTGTGTGGAACTTAAATATGACATAATTCCTAGCTACGCTTGTTGGCAAATAAATTTCAACCAAGTTTCAAATACGGTCAATCAGTTAATGACACACATAGAGCTTATGATGGGATTATTGTAGGTAATCACTTCCAAAAATGATCACCTTGATTCGTTGAAATGCATAAATAAAATAACGTTGTATCTCAGTGAAGTTATTGAATATATTCAAATGACACGTAGAACTTATGAAAGATGACACTCGTATAGCCTACAACAAAGACACCACATAGGATGAAATCCAAAGGAGCAATATGATTAATCAGATATGATTATGCCAAAATTTAGATGGCGCTATCATTCAAAATTCAAATAGCGCTATCATTCAATTTGAAATTTAAAATTCAAATTGAGGATGAGACCCTCTTATCACCTGGATGGCCCTCTATAAATATGAGGGATCACCACACCAAAAGCGAGAAAAATCAAAAGTTAGAAGATCAGAGAGAGAGAAAGAAATTAAGAGCTGAAAAAGTCGTAACAAGAAAGAAAAAGTCAAGAGCTTAACTACACTGCAAGCACCTGATATGATGGCAAGCGTTAGGTAAAGGGTTCCAAACCCAACTATTGTATTTTGCACCTAAGGGTTCTAAATTATGTTCATTTTTTTTGTTCTTCATTTCAGAGGTTTCATTTAAATAAAATGTGTAATTAACGATCTGAAATACAGATCAGAAATAATAACATGCTATTCAAATAATAAACACTATTTAGTCCAAAAACAAAATAGTGGACATTTATAACATGAATTTTGAAATGTGTTGAAACACTTCACGTTTCAAAATTTGCGTCTACAAATTCTGGCACGCCTAGTGGGACCTATTTCTCCTCCCATCTTTTGAAGAACAAATATATATATATATATATTTGAATCTTACCGACGTATTCTTTTGTTATAGGAATGCTGAAGTAACTATACCGAAGTCGACTTCACCTACTGGGTCTTCTTCTTCCTTCGTCGAACGTCGTTACAGGTGAGTTCCTTCTTCTTCTTCTTCTTCCTTTCTTCTTCTTCTTCCTCCCTTCGACTTCACCTGGGTTTACTGTTGGACCCCCCCTTCTTCCCCCCTGCTTTTCCTTTGTTCATTTTTTTTCTTCTTCCCTTCGACTTCATCTGGGTTCACTGTTGAACTCTGTGTTAAAATTAATTCAATTATTTTTTAAAATTAATTTTTAATTCCCAAAAATTAATTTTTACAATTAATTCAATTATTTTAAAATTAATTTTTATTCAATTAATTCAATTATTTTTCTGTGTTAACATTTCAATTAATTCAATTAATTTCCTAGTTATTTTAATTTCCTGGTTATTCAATTAATTTGTTTAATTCAATTAATTTAAATTAATTTGTTTATTTTAATTTAATTAATTTCCTGGTTATTCAATTAATTATTTTAATTCAATTAATTCAATTAATTTCAATTAATTTGTTTATTTTAATTCAATTAATTTCCTGGTTATTCAATTAATTATTTTAATTTCAATTAATTATAACTGCATGATGGTTCTTGAAAATATTTATATTTTTATCTATACCATTTATTTAAAAAAAATATCATTTCTGGTCGCCTCGATTCGATGAAGCCCTCACCTCACCTCGTGCTTAGGCGTTAGGAGACCTTGTCGCCTCTGTTCGCTTTTCGCCTTAAAAAACACTAGGCAAAAGCTACGGTTCCTTTAAAGAATGAGGGTTTTGAAGCCCATCAAAATCTGATTATTAAAAGAAATCAAAATTTTGGACACCCTTTCCCTAACTAGGTTGAATGGGTCCACTTCCCATGAGGATATACAGTACATTATTTTCCCTTATATAATGGGATAGGTTGTCCACAGCGCCATTTGTTTCATTTCCTTGCATAATGTGGAAACACAGTAAAAAGCCAAACATTACTTTTACGACAATTCATTCTTTCTTTGGATGGGTGGGCAGCAGATTAATACTTCAACTTGCCACCTAATTCAATCCCTGATTAGGACACCATGGCTGATCGATTCTATAGGACATTTTATAAACCATGGCCAATAGAAATCGAGATGTCAGAACCTTTGGAGGATGAGGTTACATCTGCTCAAACATATGATCTCATAGAGGGTACAATTGAGAAGAAGATTGAAACTACCCTTGATCTTCAAGAGATGGCCACTTATTGCCCAAGGAGTTTGTTCTCTTCAAAGGTAGAGAAAACACCATTTTTCGAGGGATAAAAACTTGTTCACAGAGGGCTTCTTCCTCACCCCAGAAGATTTGCCATGCTCAATGACATTGGCCTTCACAGAGAAGGTACTCCTTCCTTTCTTTGTATCATCCTTCTCAATTCAGAATCGGACAATCAGCTCTTCAACTGCATTTCCTTGCACTTGTGCTTCAAGTAGTTCTTGAAATCTTTCTAACCATTGGGAAGTTTCTCAATGATCACAACAACTTAGAATGACTCGTTCAAAGGCTTCCCCTCAACATGAATTTCATGCAAGATCACTTGAAACTCCTGGACTTGGCTCATCACAGTTTTTGAATCTATCATTTTAAAGTCCAGGAACCAGCCAATGACAAATTTCTTTTGCCCCGGCATCCTCAGTCTCGTATTTTTTATCCAAAGATTCTCATAACTCCTTTGCTGAGCTCTTGGCACAAAACACACTGTAAAGTGAGTCTGCCAAGCTATTGAACACATAGTTCCGACAAAGATAGTCTGTTTGCTTCCATGTGTCAAGCGCCATGACCTTCTGCCTGTCTAGCTCATTCTCTGCTACGGTTGGAGGATCCTCGCTCAAAACCTTTGCAAGGTTCAGCGTGGTCAAAGAGAATAGCATCTTTTGCTGCCATCTCTTGAAATTCACCCCAGCAAATTTCTCTGGGCGCTCATGGTGACTGAGCGGTCCTCCTGGAATAGCCGGAGTAACACCAAGGTTGACCCCAGAGGTCATAATTGGGGTTGGCAAGCCAGTTGCCCGGGGTTTAGATCCCCACAAACATTAGCAATAGCAGCAGTATCGGTGATAGTTGCCATTTCTAAAAAACACAACAGACTCACTTTCTGTGTTTCCAGAAATTAAACTTAATACTAAAAAATTCCATAGTTGGAAATTTAATTCAAAACTAGTCTCACCACTTAACCTAGAATCGAATATGGTCAAAAATGTTCCCAGGAAGACTGGAGGGGTCACATCGATCCCACTTAAAACCCAGTTTTGATAAAACTTTCAAGAGCATGTTGACTCCTAGTCCGCGGAAAACAATTTTTAGAATTAAGTTTTTCCAAGGGATGAACTAGGTTAAAACAAACCAAGGTCCCACACTTACAAGCAATTAAAAACTTGCTAACCAAATTACAAGCAAATAAAACTTGCTTTTACATAATGGTAAAAAACCATAACAAAATCTCAAGCACAATTTGTTTCAAAATAAGACAAGCCAATCCAATTAAGGATTGTAAGTAGTGCAACAATTCATTTCCACGCTTAGGTATTTCTGTAAAGCAAGTTAGCAGAAAAACACAACAAAATACAAAACAAATAATATAAAGAAACTGTAAAACTAATCAATTAATTTAATAGCAAACTAATTATGCTAGACAAGTTATACAATTAAACTTATAACTCCCAAATACATTACAAACTTTATAACTCTAAAATTAAACTAAAATTTTAATTGACCAGAGTTATATGAAAGTTACAAAAATTTTATAACTCCAAAATTAAATTCAAAGTAATTTCCATGAGTTATAAATGAATTTAATTCACAATAAACACGTAAATAATTCTAGCAATGAAGCATGTAACCCATACCAAAAGCTAGAAAATAAAGAACACGCAAAAATTCTAGAAAATGAAAAAATGTGAATTAAACTAGGATCCAGAAAACCATGAACATGTATACTTTCTTAGAAAAGTAGCAACTAATTAACATGTCTATTTTAACTAAAACAACTAGAGACCAAAACATGCTTCTGAAAATTAAAACTCAGAATTCATATACTAAACTTAGATGATGCATAGATTTGGTTTTTTTTTTTTTTTTTCCAATCAATTAAGACAAACGGTTGCCTACTATAAAATTATAACCTATTTTAAAATACTCCAACAGTAGCCTATTTTGCAATTGTAGGTAATTAACATACAGTTCTAATTAACATACAGTTGCCTAGCATATAATACTACACATGGACTTTCATATAAAGAGGAAACAGTGGGCTACTAAAACAGAAGCATTCACATGAATTAAACCTGAGACAGATAAAAAAGTAGCCTGCAACTTATAATAATGTAATATTCCAATCAAGACTACCAATAGAAGTCCAAAAAAAAGAAACTCTGGGCAAGTCCTGTATGGTTGCATACAAGACACAAACACTAAAACCAAAACTGGGCACATCATTATTTATTTTATTTTATTTTTTATTCTATGCATGCCAGTGATAAATCAAGCAAATTTAATTTGTACCAAAGCAAATCACATGCATATTTAATAAATCATGAACTCTATATAAACAAATAGTGGCCATCACCCAGAAAATCATAAACCAAACATATAATATTTTCCCAAGTACTTAAACAAGCAATTTGAATTAAAGATGAATCTGATTATCTAATTTCATGGGAAGCACATTTAATCTGTTTTAAGATTGTTGTCTAAATTATGCAATTTAAATAAGATAAATAGAATCATGATTTATTAAATAATAGAACATCAAATAAATCCATATTTGATAAATTACATTCTAGAGCATGAAACATGAAACATGATTAACAGAAATACATATTTAATCGAAATATTGAAAATAAGGAACCAAACCAAATTCTGTGTGATACCACAGTGTCCTTAAAACAGATTAGCCGCCTCACCGTGAGTGCTGGAGGAACATCGACTTTTGTCTCCTACGATAAGATGGTTTAGACCGGCTAACGCAGAAGCACCTTCTGTTAGCTTTGGCGAACTGATAATGGCAGCACTATCTCACACATGAAGAAAATTATAGCCAGAAGCAAATTGACTGTATGTATTCTGGAAGCAAAAAATTTGTAACAAACCAAGGAAGATGGGCCTCCTTTTATATACAATGGGGGAGAGCGAAGGAGCCCCCATCCATGAAGGCTAGCAACCAATGCTCATTACTCCTGCAAAACTGTTGGAATAATGGACCAAGCAGAGTTTAATGCTTAGCATTGATAGCAAGCCCCCCAAGGCATTACCAACCAAGGACTAATAGCAGGCCCCAAAGTTATTTCTAGCTTGACACTGATAGCAGGCCTTGAAGCTTACTAGTTTGGCGCTAATAGAAGGCCCCAAAGCTTATTGGTTGGAGCTGATAGCAGGGTCAGAGATACTAGTGTACCGCGGCGACCCCGCGAAGATGAGAGCAGGGCAGCTCGAGCGCAAGAGACTCCCCTCCCATTTACCCAGGTCATGGACCTACCTTAATTGCACAGGCAGGACCAAGGAAGCTCCCTTGGACTTGGTACTAAGGCACAACATGGTTGACAGCAGGTTTGGTTGTAGCCTTCGTCCTAGAAAGCTTGGGAGTTTGTGGTTAGATGGCTAAGAGTAGAAGTGTCGCTAAGGTGAACACGAACATGGCTAATAGCAGACTATAAAGTCCTAAGAATGCATGTCTTGGTTAAATCGAACTGAGAAGGCAAGTGCAAGGGCAAACCCTACCACCGCAAGTGCACTTATTGAAGTTTGAACTGAAAAGGCAATTGCAGTGGCAAACACTATCACCGCAAATGCACTTGCTAAGGTTCAAAAAGGTAGTTGTAGAGGCACTTTTGTCAAACAGAAAGTACATAGTACATGCCGAGGGGCACGTGGCACCTTCAGCCTATTAAAACAATCTTCTGTGTAAAATAAATAACTTGAAATCAAATCAAACAAATAAAATAAATTATTTACAAAATTTATTTACCGAAATGAAGAAAACAAAAAATTGATCAAATCGAGTGTATGACACTCTGTCCTTAAGACAAATTTGTCCCGCTTCGGTGCTTACGGATAAATAGCGTTTATCTCCCAAGATACAATGATCTTTACACAGATTGTAGTAGCACTCCAAACAATCTGTACGGTGAACAAAACCCATGTTCTATACTCTTAGAAATTTTCCTAAAATAATATGAAGAATACATCTATGCAAGAGAGCAAAAACTAGAAGGAAACAAGTGAATTTCGAATATGGAAATCTGACTGTTGGGAAAGACCCGAACAGGTATGATTCAAACCTGAACAGGTTTGATTTCAATTTGAACAGATACGGTTTCAATTTGAACAGGTGCAAACCTGTTTAAACCTGCTGGACGTTTAATCTGTCAGGTTTAACCTATTTGAACTTGCTGGAAATTGGATTGAACAAGTGCACTGTTTGGACAGAAAAAATTTGGCGCAAAAATTAAATTAATTTCGTTTAGAAATTCAAATAATTTTCTCGTAAGATTTTGAAAAAATTCAAATAAATCTTGTCCAAAAAATTAATGTTAAGACCCAACCCACACCTTGCAGCCGAACCCGGCCCGGCTGGTCAAACAGACGGTGGCAGCAACGCGCGCGAGTGTGGTGGTTTGAGACAAGGCTCACTTTGTCCATAACTCCTCTCTTCTACAAACTTGGGGTGCCCAACCCAAGTGTTGCCACCTAGAACTTATATACACACAAAAGTTCTCTTAAGTTTTCAATGTGGGACTACCATTACAAAGAAACCCACATTTTATTCTTTAATAGTCTATTCCACGAACCCGAAAACGACATAAAGTTCTCATTCACTCGTAAATGGTTTTGACGAATCATTTGCATCGTGTGACTTGCCATGCAGCATGGAACACGTCACCTCTTTGGACCTACCCCAAAAGACGTGTGAGACCCACTCAAATTTGGACTCAATGTTAGCTCAAACTAAGCCTATAAAAACCAAATTTTTCCAACAATCTCCCACATGAATGGAATTTGACAGAGAGAAAATGCAACAACATAATCTAATTACTGAGAGTACAGAAATCGGAAATATTCTGCAAATGATAAGTAATTTTTGGTTTTGAACCTTCCCTTGTGAGACATTATCGGATTTATTAGCAAATCAGTGTACATGATGTCTTAAACTGTTCAACCATTTGTGTAAACCAAGATAATAGAACTCACACATAATATTACCAGACACAGTTTAGTTCTTACTATTGTGTTCATTTTGGCCCTGAACAACCTAGTCTTTCATAAGTGCTCTAGAGAATTGTAGCCCTTCACAAATCTCATAGAACCGGCCCAGTTCACACATATATAGGTGATTCTTATGAAGAATATCCTGCCATACTCCACTAGATATTCCTGGATATAAGAATCATTAAAAGTATTACTTAACCTAAACTATTGCAAACATCACTATTTCATTATAGAAATGGGTAGGAGTTTAACTCCCCAGTGATCTTCATGAGCCATACACAACTCGGTTGTCCCTTTGAACCTAGATCTTGGGATCGCCAGTCAACTAGGTTGGGTTGCCTCTATGGTAACTCTTATTTAATAGGCTTAAGTCTCATTCCCCTTGATGAATTTTCAACTAACTCTTTGGTTAGTAGATCCGCTATGTTGTCTTGAGACTTCACATATTCAATATAAATAATTCCATTAGAAAGTAGTTGTCTCACGGTGTTATGTCGACAACGAATGTGTCATGACTTCCCGTTATACATATGACTAAGTGCTCTACCTACTGCTAATTGACTATCACAATGTATGCATATAGCAGGCACCGGTTTTTTCCAAATTGGAATATCGTCATGGAAGTGATGAAACCATTCTGCTTCTTCCCCAGCTTTATCTAAAAAATGAATTCTGATTCCAAAGTAGACCTAGAAATGCAAATTTGTTTCGAAAATTTCCAAGATACAGCCGCCCCACTAAAAGTAAAGACATAACCACTAATAGATTTTGAATCTCTAGTATCCGCTATCCAATTTGCATCACAGTATCCTTCAAGTACTGCTAGATATCTAGTATAATTAAGTCCAATGTTACGAGTAAATCGGAGATATCTTAGAACTCTTACAATTGCTTTCCAGTGTTCTATTCCTAGATTACTCGTATCTACTTAATTTACTTACTACATAAGCTATATCCAGGCGAGTGTAATTCATCAAGTACATTAAACTTCCAATAATTTGGGCATACTCTAATTGAGAAATACTTTCCTATACATTCTTAGAAAGAAACAAATTAACATCCACAGGTGCTTTTATGTAGAAATAAACACATGATGCTTTTATGTTGAAATATTCTCCAAAAATTGCTTTCTAATGACAAAAATGCCCTATATATATGTATTGATAAGCCTACATTCTTCTTCGAACCATTGACAAGGGTATTAGATCTTTGAAGTTTTGTTGTGGAGTTAGCAGGCATGTGAATGTTAAGGATAGTTGAAAAGAATGTTATCTCGTTTTTAGGAAATTATCCAGATGAAAGTTAATGACTACATTAAGTGCTTTTTGCTTGTAAGTGTTATCTTCTTTTTTCTGTCTCGTATTTTGGCTTTCTCTGTCATGATAAACACAGTGAAGCTTGAATTAGTTGAATATTGATTTCCGTAAGGTTTGAGTGCTTCATCAATCTAGCCCACAACAGATGAATCAGGTAAGAAATTTTGATGAACCTAAAGTAATTTTGCCTGAAGATGTATGAATTCATTTTGTTGTAGTTTTCCTTGTCAATGCAAACATTTAACCGCCTTTTCATTTTACTTTGTTCACTCTCTCTTAGCCTCCATCTTGATGAGCACTGAGCTCTTTTTTTGTTTGTTTGGAAAAGGTATTATTATTTGAACAAGCATGAAGTTGTGGCTAATGCAAGTTTCAGGGATGCATATTTTTCTAGATCAGATGAGTATGTTCTCTATTGATTGCATTTAGCAGTGCTTAATGTATTTGTTATTATATTCCTCTTCGAATTTCAGAATGTTGTTACGAGTGTGCAACATTTTCGTAATTTGTTAATTTTCGTATATTGTGGCATTGCTCTTGTTTATGAAATTGAGTGGTATGACAAAAGTCTAGGAACATGTTTCCTGTCTAATGTCTGGAAATGCACACATGATGTTTTTGTGTAGTAATTGTTTCTCTGGAAAATTTTATTTTTTAATGACAAATTGCCCTATATATATAATGATAAAACACGTGTTCTTCCTTGAATCTTTGATGTGGATGCAGGATTGTTGATATTTCGTTGTGAAGTTAGCTGGCATGTGAAATTAAGGATAGATGAGAGGAGTATAATATAACTGTATCCTTTTTATGGTATAAGATTAAATTATACACTGCTGAGCCAGGACACACTTATTTAACAGGCAACCAACCTAAATCTGCTGCATAAACAAAAGTGTGGAGATAATGTTATACTCTCTCTCTCTCAAGTTCCATCTACTTTGATATCTGGGTCTTCAGTTCATCAAGAAACATAGATAGCATTTTATTTTATCATAGAAAGCACAGTCTCCATTCCTTTGACCTCCCAACCCCCACAACTGTCTCTTTTGATGCCCCTAGGTAAACCCCAAGCGATACAGTAGCAGTGATGACAATATTCATGCTAGGCAATCATCGTAGGTTTCATCTCGTCACCGCTAATTTTTCCGTCATCATGGTTCATCACCATCAATGGGTGACGGACAATGATAATGGAAAAATTAGCGTTGACAAGATGAAACCTACAATGATTGCTCACAATGCAGAAGTTCTATGATCAAATTTAAAATTAAATATTTGATTTTACTTTCGGATGAGATTAGATTTGAATTGACTTTTTTTTGTGTTGAAAGTTGCACAATGCAATTCTCAGTTAATAGAGCAAGACTCCTGGGTTGGATTTCACTCTCTTTGTTTTTCACTTTGAATTCCCCCTTCATTTTGCTTCTTTTTTTGTGCGTGTTGTGTGAATTTTGTTTGGTGGTGTCGTTGAGTTCATTTATTTATTTTTAATTTTTATTCGAGGGTGGTTTACACCAATGGAAGAATTTGTTTTGAGTTTTTGTTATTGGATCAGAGGAAAAGGGAGGGAACTAGAGAGAAAGGAGGCAATTGGGAGTGGGGGAAAAAAAAAAAAACTTATTATAGATCTTTTTTTTTTTTTTTGTATGTAGCAATTTTGGATTGGTTGTTCGTTACATAAGCCTTTCACGGCTAGGTCAGAATTATCCAAATGAAAGTTTTAGCTACATTAAGTGCTTTTGGCCCGTAAGTGCTAGTATCTTTTCTGTCTCTAGTATTTGGCTTCTTTTTTCGAGATAAACGTAGTGAAACTTGTATTATTTGAATATGGTTTCCCATAATGTTTGAGCACCTTATAAATTGAGCCTGCAACATGTGAAGCTGCATAGAAATTTTGATGAAACTAAAGTAGTTTTGATTGAAGAAGATTTATGGAATTCATTGTCTCTTTTAGCCTTCATTTTGATGAGCTTTATGACTTTATTTTTGTGAGATAGGCGTGTTAATTTAAACAAGTTTAATGTTGAGGTTGATGGAAGTTTCATGCGTGTGCGTCTTTCTGGATCGTATAGGTATGTTCTTTGTTGACTGAGTTTAGTAATGATCACTCCATGTGTTATTACATTCCATTTCGAGTTTCAGAATATTATTGTGACTATGCGACTCTTTCATAATGTGTTAATATTTTTGTATTATGGCATTGCTCTTGTTTATGAAATCGAGTGGTATGACAAAATAAACTACAAACACATTTCCTCTCTGATGTCTAGTAAAATACATGCACGGTGTTTTTGTGTAGAAATTATTTCCTTCCAAAATTATGCCCTTTTGATGACCAAAATAACTTATTTCAGCAACCAATTATAGTGCCTATGATCACCCTGATAACACTTCTGATAATGATGTATGTCCTCCTCTGTTGAACCTTCGATTCCTACGTGCCAATTGTTAAGGGAAAAGATTGTACCCTGATGAATGAATCAACAAAAAGATGAACAGTGCACTAAGAATCTTTAAAATACAATGTCGTTAGTGCCCTATTCGGCTTATGTTGGATGGGCACTCTGATGCCTAAGTTAGCACTATCATCTTGAATATAATAGTAATTTTTTTTGACTGTATATTCAATTGCGTATTTGCATACATAGACCCTTAGGGTTCACCTTTGTTTATAGTAGAAGATTGCTTGCCTAACAAGTATCCAACTCTGATAGGAAATATGATTTGCTCCGTTAGTCTTTCCCAACACAACTTCTAGTTGTTTGGGACTTATATAACGATAAGATCTCACCTGTTGACGAGTTTTACTCCATGTACAATACCAAACCCTATTACGGATGACAAATTGATACCCTTTGCCTTGAGCAAGTGTAGCAGCAGCTTTACCTACCTTTTGTAGTTACAAATCCCTAAAGCCATATTTTGTTTTTATCTTAGATTGGATATGTAACCAGATGGTTTTTATTTTTGTATTTGGTGATATTATGGGACTTGGTTTGTATTGTATAAATATTAAATTTGTTATCTAAAAAATATACTAATGAAAATGTTGATGTTTGGCATTGTCTTCCAACGAAGGCCATTCCGATTTTGACACGGACGAAGTCGGTGGGTTTACCGGAGAAGCGAAGAGATTTGTTGTTAGGAGGTTTTGGGACCATGCCAAAGGTTAGGTATGTAACCAATCTTTTCCCTCCAAATACACATTAATATATACTAATTGGGCGGTTTTTTTTTAATTTTTTTATTTATTAGTATAATAGGTGATATTTATATGTGCATGTCTTCAATGAATACCCTAGTAGTTCATAATTTGAAATTTATTGAGGTAGAGTGTAATGAAATTTGAACAAATTTGAATGTTCCAAGCAGGTGGGTATGGTGAGTTTAGTTCTGAATAGTTTGAATTTGTCGATTTATTTATTTGCTTTCTTTGTCTATTCTTGAGCCAGTTTGAATCTGCACAAATGTCAACCATGATTCCCTTAGAGGAGTTTGAGAAAACGATTGAGAACCCAAAAGCTTGCATTAATAAGATGCGATATACTACTCTCAGCCTTTCCGATACCAAGGTTTGGCAACACACTAGGTCACACTTTTATTAAATGGAAGGATAGAATTTATAAGGTTGTTATTGATGGGTGTAGGTCCATTAATGTGGTGTCCAAGTCAGCTGTCGCTAGATTCAAAGTCAGCTAGAACCTCATCCTCAGTCATATAAGGTTGCATGGATTGACAAGATATCTTTTCCTCTTTCCAAGTGTTTCTAATGCCCATTAAATTAGTAATTATTCAGCCAAACTTATCTACGACATCTACCAATGGATGTAGCCCATGTGCTTCTTGGCTGTCCTTTGATTTATGTAGATGCCCAACACTTAGGTGCGAAGAATACATATGTTTTTAAGCATAGTAACCAGAAATAATGATGACACTAGCTAAGCCTATTGCAAGAGTTAAAGGACCTAAATGCAACTCTCAACTCAAGAACTCACTAAATGTGAAGCTTCCGCTGAAAAACTGTGGGAGGTAAAAATTAGCATAGAATTACATGGGTCCTAGAACAGACACGTGACACAATCATGGCTTACAGCGAACAAGGCAATGGTCAAATCCAAGTCAAACAATTTGTCTGATACCAAATTGTGATGTCCTAAACTTTGGAACATCATGGGATATCAAGGAAGTAAAAAGTAAATAAAACACCAAGTTTAGGACTTTACCATTGAAAATTTAATATTTATACAATACAAACCAAGTCCCATAATATCACCAAATACAAAAATAAAAACCATCTGGTTACATATCCAATCTAAGATAAAAACAAAATATGGCTTTAGGGATTTGTAATTACAAAAGTTAGGTAAAGCTGCTGCTACACTTGCTCAAGGCAACAAGGGTATCAATCTGTCATCCGTAATAGGGTTTGGTATTGTACATGGAGTAAAACTCATCAACAGGTGAGATCTTAGCGTTATGTAAGTCCCAAACAACTAGAAGTTGTGTTGGGAAAGACTAACGGAGCAAATCATATTCCTATCAAAGTTGGATACTTGTTAGGCAAGCAATCTTCTACTATAAATAAAGGTGAACCCTAAGGGTCTAGGTATGCAAATACGCAATTGAATATACAGTCAAAAAAAATTACTATTATATTCAGGATGATAGTGCTAACTTAGGCATCAAAGTGCCATCCAACATAAACCGAATAGGGCACTACTGTTCATCTTTTTGTTGATTCATTCATCAGGGTACAATTTTTTCCCTCAACAATTGGCACGTAAGAATCGAAGGTTCAACAGAGAAGAGGACATACATCATTATCAGAAGTATTATCAGGGTGATCATAGGCACTATAATTGGTTGCTAAAATAAGCTATTTTGGTCATCAAAAGGGCATAATTTTGGAAGGAAATAATTTCTACACAAAAACACCGTGCATGTATTTTACTAGACATCAGAGAGGAAATGTGTTTGTAGTCTATTTTGTCATACCACTCGATTTTATAAACAAAAGCAATGCCACAATACAAAAATATTAACAAATTATGAAAGAGTTGCATAGTCACAATAATATTCTGAAACTCGAAATGGAATGTAATAACACCATTACTAAATGCAATCAACAAAGAACATACCTATACGATCCAAAAAGACGCACACGCATGAAACTTCCATTAACCTCAACATTAAGCTTGTTCAAATTAACAAGCCTATCCCACAAAAATAAAAATAAAGTCATAAAGCTCATCAAAATCAAGGCTAAAAGAGAAAATGAATTCCATATATCTTCTTCAATCAAAACTACTTTAGCTTCATCAAAATTTCTATGCAGCTCACATGTTGCAGGCTCAATTTATAAAGTGCTCAAACATTATGGGAAACCATATTCAAATAACACAAGTTTCACTACGTTTATCTCGAAAAAAGAAGCCAAAATACTAGAGACAAAAAAGATGCCAGCACTTACAGGCCAAAAGCACTTAATGTAGCTAAAACTTTCATCTGGATAATTCCGACCTAGCCATGAAAGGCTTAGGTAACGAACAACCAATCCAAAATTGCTACATACACACAAAAAAAATGGGATCTATAATAAGTTTTTTTTTTCCACTCCCAATTGCCTCCTTTCTCTCTAGTTGCCCCCCTTTTTCCTCTGATCCAATAACAAAAACTCAAAACAAATTCTTCCATTGGTGTAAACCACCATCGAATAAAAATTAAAAATAAATAAACAAACTCAACGACACCACCAAACAAAATTCACACAACACACGCACAAAAAAAGAAGCAAAATAAAGGGGGAATTCAAAGTGAAAAACAAAGAGAGACAAGAGAGTGAAATCCAACCCAGAAGTCTTGCTCTGTTAACTGAGAGTTGCATTGTGCAACTTTCAACACAAAAAAGTCAATTGAAATCTAATCTCATCCAAAAGTAAAATCAAATATGCAATTTTAAATTTGATCATAGAACCTATGCTTTGTGAGCAATCATCGTAGGTTTCATCTTGTCACCGCTAATTTTTCCATCATCATTGTCCATCACCCATTGATGGTGATGAACAAAGATGATGGAAAAATTAGAATGGGTGAACAATGATAATTGAAAAATTTGCGATGACGAGATGAAACCTACGATGATTGCCTAACATGAATATTGTCATCACTGCTATTATATCGCTTGGGGTATACCTAGGGGCATCAAAAGAGACAGTTGTGGGGGTTGGGAGGTCAAAGGAACGGAGATTGTGCTTTGTATGATAAAACAAAATTCTATCTACGTTTCTTGATGAACTGAAGACCCAGGTATCGAAGTAGAAGGAACTTTAGAGAGAGAAAGTACAACATTATCTCCACACTTTTTGCTTATGTAGCAGATGTAGGTTGGATGTCTGTTAAATAAGCCTGTCCTAGCTCAACAGTGTATAATTTAATTTTATACCATAAAAAAGATAAGAGTTATATTATACTCCTCTCAACTATCCTTAATTTCACATGCCAACTAACTTCACAACAAAACATCAACAATCCTGCATCCATGTCAAAGATTCAAGGAAGAACACGTGTTTTATCATTATATATATAGGGCAATTTGTCATTAAAAAATAAAATTTTCTAGAGAAACAATTACTACACAAAAGCATCATGTGTGCATTTCTAGACATTAGACAAGAAACATGTTCCTAGACTTTTGTCATACCACTCAATTTCATAAACAAGAGCAATGGCACAATATACAAAAATTAACAAATTACGAAAATGTTGCACACTCGTAACAATATTCTGAAATTCGAATAACAAATACATTAAGCACTGCTAAATGCAATCAATAGAGAACATACTCATCTGATCTAGAAAGATATGCATCCCTGAAACTTGCATCAGCCACAACATCATGCTTGTTTAAATAATAATACTTATTTTAAAAAAACAAAAAAAGAGCTTAGTGCTCATCAAGATGGAGGCTAAGAGAGAGCGAACAAAGTAAAATGAAAAAGCGATTAAATGTTTGTATTGACAAGTAAAACTACAACAAAATGAATTTCATACATCTTCAAGCAAAATTACTTTAGGTTCGTCAAAATTTCTTGCCTGATTCACCTATTGTAGGTGAGATTGATGAAGCACTCAAACCTTACAGAAATCAATATTCAACTAATTCAAGTTTCACTGTGTTTATCATGACAAAGAAAGCCAAAATACGAGAGAGAAAAAAGATGACAACACTTACAAACAAAAAGCACTTAATGTAACCATTAAGTTTCATCTGGATAATTTCCTAAATATGAGATACATTCTTTTCAACTACCTTTAACTTTCACATGCCTACTAACTCCACAACAAAACTTCAAAGATCTAATACCCTTGTCAATGATTTGAAGAAGAATGTGGGCTTATCAATACATATATATAGGGCATTTTTGTCATTAGAAAGGAATATTTTGGAGAATAACAATTTCTACATAAAAGCATCATGTGTTTATTTCCACACATTAGGTAGGAAATGTGTTCGTAGTCTATTTTGTCATACTGCTCAATTTTTAAAAACAAGAGCAATGCCCCACAATACATGAATATTAACTAATTACGAATGTCGCACACTCATTAAATTATTGTGAAATTCAAAATGGAATGTAATAACAAAGACATTAATCAATACTAAATGCAATGAAGAGAGAACATACTCATTTGATATAGAAAGATATGTATCCATAAAACTTGCATTAGTCTCATCATAATCCTCGTTCATGTAACCACACCTATCCACACAAAAAATAATAATATAAAAGAATAGTCTCAGTTCTCAACAAGATAGAGAGGCTAAGAGACAGTGAACAAAGTATAATGAAAAGGAGGTCGAATGTTTGCATTGACAAGTAGAAGTACAACAAAATGAATTCCATATATCTTCCTCAAGCAAAACTACTTTAGGTTCATCAAAATTTCTAAGCAACTTCACATGTTGTAGGCTCAATTGATAAAGTACTCAAACCTAATGAAAAACAAGATTCAAATAATTCAATTTCATAGTGTTTATCCTGAAAACGAGGTCAAAATACTAGGCATAAATGATAGCAACACTTGTAGGCTAAAAGGACTTAACGTACCTATTAACTTTTATCTAGATGATTTCATGAATAAGATTAGAGTTAAATTCGTTTCAATGGTCCTTAACTTTCACAAGCCTGCTAACTCCACAACAAAACTTCAAAGGTCTAGTATCCTTGTTAATGTTCAAAGAATGCATGCTTATAATTATATATTTTTGTCAGTAGAAAGGAATATTTTAATTTTGGAGGAAAAAACTTCTACATAAAAGCATCATGTGTGTATTTCCAAAAATTAAGCAAGAAACGTGTTCCTGGTCAATTTTATTACGCTGCTCAATTTCATAAACAAAAGCAATGCCACAATAGTGAAATATTAACAAATTACGAAAATGTTGCATACTTGAAACAATATTTTGAAATTCAAAATGAAATGTAATATCATTACTAAACGTAATCAATAGAGAACATACTCATCTGATTCAGCAAGATATGCATCCATGAAACTTGCATTAGCCTCAACATCATGGATTTTAAAATAATCACCCCTATCCAAAAAAAAGAAGAAGTAAAACTACAACAAATTAATTCAATGTAATTCGCCTTAAATTGTTATATTTAATTCGCTTAATTTTAATTTTAAATTTATGATTTTGCCTCAATTCTAATTTATTATAATCGTTAATATTTTTTTATGAAAAATATAGACATAAGTAACACTTTTAAACCAAACCGGTCTCAGATGAGCTTTTGTTGAACCGAACTCAAATAGTTTGGCACTTCTATGTAGTTTTAAGCTTATCAAATAAAGCCGAACAAATAATTAATTGTTCAAGTTTCGTTTGAAAATTTTAACGAGTTTTAAAATGTGCTTAAGCTTGACTTATTTACCTAACGAATTAAGTTTAAAAGAGTATTTAATGAGTCAAACACGAGTCAAGTTCGAGTTCGTTTATCACCCCTACTTGCTGGAAGAGGAAAGGCCTCTCTGACAAAGTATTTGTTTACAAAAAGAATAATGTTATATGCACAAAAAATATGTACACATAAACTCTCACATGAAGGTGAGACCCACCTTCATGTGGCAACTTATGTGCATTCTATGCATAGATTTTTTTTTGTAAATAGTATTTTATTAAGCAGTGTAGAGCAACATGTATCAAGCCCCTTTATTGCTTCTTCATGCCAAATGTCAAGCTTTTTTTACTATTTCTATATAGAATTAGGCTTCTCTCAAGTTTAAATTTGAACTTGAGAGAATTTGAGAGACTCATGAAGCTCATTTTGATAATTTGAACTGTTCATTTTGTAAGGGTCTCCGTATATATCATTCATGAGAAGAAAAGAGAAAAAAAAAAAAAAAAAAAGTCGATCCAATAATTGTAGTTTTTTCATTTTATTGTGTTTGTTTCAAAAAAATGAATGGTTTGTTTTCAAAAACTTACTTGTTGTCCATTTTTTTGAAAAGAAATATGATAAAATGAAAATGTTATGATTATGGGATCAACTTAATTTTTTTCATAAATGATATACAGTAAGGGTCCTATAAATGAACAATTCAGATCAACAAAACAAGACTAGTGGTCGGCTCTACAGACCCTCAAGTTCACATTCGAACTTGAGAGAAGCCCAACCTATTTTTATAGGACCTGACTCTCCTCGAGTTCAAAATTTGGACTGAAGGATGTTGTTCGAACTCGTGGAGTCTATTACGAATTTTATTTCATTGATCCAAATCATGCATTTTATATAATACTTCATATATATCATATACACAAAAAATTAGGTCGATTAGATAATCGTAACTTATATTCAATTTATCGCATGTCTCTAAAAAAACAGTCATTCATTTTTTTGTGTGACAAATACAATAAATTGAATAAGTCATGAATATCTCATTGACTTATTTATTATTTTTATTTTTTTATAAATGATATACATAAAGAACATTATAAAATAAATTATCAAAATAGAACTCATTATGAGTTCCATAGGCTTGGACAACAATTTTTAATCCAGATCATGGACTAGACTAGAAAGTGGTGGGTTCTACCCTCTTCAGCAATTCTAGCACTTCAGCACCAAAGAGCACCACTGTCATCTTTACCAAAAAGGTCACTCATCATATGGTGATAGTGCTAGCTGATATTATTGTTATGTCTAATATTTATTTTTAAAAATAATAATTTGTATAACAGACATATCATATTAGTATATTTGTCTCTCTCACACCAATGAACCTACATTTGTAGAGTATACAAATATGTGAGAGAGGAGTACAGCATGACACAAAATACAAATCCGTAGGAGGAGAAAAATATTCAATGGTCTAAAGACAACTGATTAATTTTTATTTCAATCACTTATGATCAATTGTTTAGACTGTATTTAATTCATAGATTTGAGGACAGATTTAGAAATAGAAAAGAAAATATGTATAAAACCTAAGTGAAATGTAATTATATTTTTCCATATTTTACTTATATTTTTTCTTTCCTTTTTTGAATTCCTCCTTAAATTGATGAACCAAACATAACTTCAAAATAAAATAAAATTTGAGATCCCACGGTCATCATTAAAAAATTAGAACTTGATTTTTATTCAAAATGACCATTCATAAGTGTAAAAAAGAATATGCTAATTTTTGGAGCCGTAACATAATTTATTCCTCTTCAATGTTTAAGTAATCTCACCTGACATGGACTCGGCAGTTGAACGTGAAGTACCCGTGTCGACACGACACGACACGGGTGCGGGTATGGAATCTGTGTCGGATTCGCCTCCTCTCTCGGACACGGCTAATCGAAAAGGAAGAAGAAGATTTGAGATACTTACATGGATGTGTTGGGTTCGAGATCTGGATTCGTTGGATCATAGCTTCATCGACGAGTGAATGTCGGCTACAATAACCACATCATCTAGAGTTAGAACACAGAGAGAGAGAGTCATAATCACCAAGTGAGAAGGAGAAGAAAGAGACGAGGGCTTCGATCGAGCTTTGCGTTTTTTTTTTTTTTTTTTTGATTTTGAACTCTGCCGTGCGTATCTGAGAGAGAGAGAGAGAGAGAGAGAGGAAAGAGCAACAGGGCGAGAGAAGAGAGAGTTTGACTGACTATATAAAGCAGCAGGAGAGCATTTGCTAGGTTTGGCTAATGGGCCAGACCCAACTAAATAAAATAAAAGTTTGGGCTTTTTACTGTTTTGCATTTGCCTTATTTCGTCTGGGTCCATAGTATTTTATTTTGATTTATTTAATTTTTTGGGCCTAAATGAAATAAGTTTGGACTTATTTAATTTTTTAATATTTTGTATTTAGCCAATATCTTTATTAAAATAAAAATAACTATTTTATTATATATAATATAATTCATTTTATATCTAAAATAATTTTTATTTGTTATTTATATTTTATTTGTTTTATTTAACAAAATTTGTTATTTATTCCTTTTTTTTAACTCATATTCATAAAATAAATATATTTAAAAAAATTATTAACATATCCCTGTACTCGTATTCAAATTTGGATCCATATCTATGTATTCTTAATTTTTAATTTTGAAGTGTCCGACCCCTAAATACACACCTGCATCTGATACCCATACCTGAGTCTATGTAACATTAACTTAGGGTTTGTACATGGGTCGGATTGGATCGGTTTTGATAGTCATCGACATCCAAACCAACACCTTCGATTTGGCAAACTTTTCATCCGATGTCGACCGAAAACTACATTGAAACCGTTCGTTGCGGGTGGTAAAAACTTGTCGGCCTTCGGTCGATGCTGTAATGAAGTTCTACTATCTCAAAGTAAAGGGTGTGAGGAAGAAGAAAGGGTTTCTAGGCAGGAGAGGGGGGATAAGGGTTTCAAGAGATAAGGAAAAAGCAAAAACAGATCTTAACGAAAACAATGTGGGTGTTTGGGAAGTGGGTTTTTTTGTAGATTTTTTTAGTTGTAGGATATTATTGGAGAAAAAAAATTGTGTTTAGGAAGATAGTTGGGTTTTTTTTATGGTTGGATGTGATGTTTGTGAGACAAAAAGTGAAATGATTATGGGGTTTGATGTGATATTTTGTTTGGATTGATTTTTTTTGGTTTTGTAATCAATTTGTCTTTTAGTGGAAAAAAACCAAAAAAAACCACAACCCAAACTTCCCAAACACCGCCACTGTCATCATCATCAGCGCAACAATCTCAGCATAGTCGATCTCAAGCCATCACCTCTTCCATGATCTCACGCCATCGCTACAGTCGCAGAGAGAGAAGAGGTACAAATCGTGAGTGAGAAAGAGAGCTGGTTAAAGGCAGAGAGAAAGGAGTGGGTAAGAGAGGGTGACGAAAGGGTTGAGAGAAAAGGAAGATAGAAATGAGTGTGGTGGGAGAGAGACAAAATGTTTAAGAAACAGAATGAGAGAGTTGAAGAAAGAGAAGAAGATAAAATGTGAGGTCAGATATTTGTTTGTCTTAGGATGGAAAAATTTAGAAAAAGTCGAAAGGTTAAGAGAGAGAAAGGCGAAAGTGGGATAAAAAAGAACAAGATAGAAGATGGAAAAGTTTTTGTTTTGGGAAGGTAAAATTTAAAAAGAGAGATAGATACGAAAGGTTTGTCTCAGATTATTAGAAAGGGAAGTCTTGGGAAGATGAAGAATCATACATCAACTACAATTAAAGGTGTGTATATACATAGAAAAGTTAAATATGTGTTGGAAGAAATGAATTTATTTTACCTAGGCAGAGAACCACGGACTATACTATATATATATATAAAATATTAAGTAGGTCGGTTCGGGTTATTCAAATATTTTTTTATTTAATTCGATGTTCGATCGAAGAATCAAAAAAATTACAGAAAATGAACCGCAGCCATCCGAATGCATGGTTGAAACCGCTCGCTGTATAATCGGGTCGGACGGTTCAGTTTGGATTTTCGAGTGAATCGGATTGATGACCACCCCTACCTGTTGTATCAAAAAAGTAATCTCATATAGAAGTCAACATCAAAGCATATTTTATTATTGAAAAATTACAGGGCAATGTATACTTGAAAAATGCTACATTCTTAATTGACGTTGTCTAGTTCAACTTTTAATGATGCAGTTAAGATTTATGTGAAGCGATTTTACACTTTTCTCTCTCATCTTTAATTTTTTAATTTGATATCATTATAGGTGAAATTGAGAGAGACAAAATTAAAGGAATAAATCATTTTTAAAAAATATTTATAAATTAATGATAAACTTTACAAATATTAAAATATAAAATGATAACTTTTTTATCAATCAATAATTAATTTTTAACGAATCCACTATGGCCCTGTTTGGTAGAGCTGTGGAAAAGTGCTTATAGCTTATACCTAAACAGCTTATAGCTTATAACTATGAACATAAGCTGATTTCTGACTTATAAATTAAGCATCTCCTGCCCCACTCAAAGAATAAGTTGATTTCTGACTTCCAAAAAGTTAAAAGTTAAAAGTTATAAGTTATAAGCTAAACCAAACACATCAAAATAGCTTAAATTGAGCTGAAAGCTGAAATAAGCAGCTTTTAAGCTGCACCAAACAGGCACTATGTAGTAGTTTTCTCTTTATTATTTAGAGGTGATTATATTTGCACCTAAATATTAATTCAGTATGCCAAATTAAAATTTTAATTTTTATTACACCTTAATGTAAATTTATTGATCAGTATAATACATATTAAATTATAAAATAAAATACTATTTTTTTTCTCACAATATACCCTAACCCTAAGCACTCATAAGACACAAACTCAAGAATTAGCGCCGAAAGCTCAAACAAGAATTTGAAAAATGCCATGACTGTTATATGTGAGAGCTTGGTCATTGCCTCAAGAAAACCAAACAAGATTCTCACAATGGATTGTTAGAATGTTACACAATCTAGAAAACAAGTATATATATATATATTTCGTATTAGAGTCTCTTCATCTTCTTTCTAAAATTTTAATTATTTTATTTTCATTTTCTTTGTCACTTTAAACTTCAATCCATTCCATCAAAACCCGCCATTATCATTAACATCGTTGTTTCTTATTATGTTATTACTCGCAAATCAAAAGTATGTTTTGAAGTAATCCATCAAAGAATGGGTAAAAGCACGTTTAGTACGATGGAATAGGCTGGAATGGAATGCTTATTCTAGTTTTGTATTCCATTTCCCTTATTTGGTATGCCTTATTTAAGTGGGAATAGTCATCCATTAGAATGGCTATTCCAATAAAATGTGAGGTTATTCCAATAAAATGTGACAATGCCTATTCCTTTCTCCAACCTAAGGAATGGCCATTCCATTCCATCATGGAATTACCATATAATTTTATTATTATTTTTTTGTTGGAACTTAAAAAAAAATATTATTATTTAACTACTACCAACTTATCGCCACCGCCACCCTACTACCACTACTACCACCGCCACCACCATGACGGTCACCGCTACAACCACCACACTACCATACTACTGATGTCGTCACTACCACCACCACCACTACTGTTGGCTGCTGCCACCACCACCATCGCAACCACAACACCACCTTACCACTAGGGCCACAACAATCTACTACCAGTATTCTAATATCGTTGCTATCACTACTACCGATACTGCCACTGCTGCTGCCACTGTTGCCACTATACGACTCACACCATCACTTTTTATAGCGATTCCGATTTTGACCCAACCCTTGTTGTATCTCGGGCACGAGTTTCATGATTCTGTATTGTTGTTCTTGTCTCTTTTTCCCTCATTCCTCATTGAAATTGAGTATTAAAGTGCCTTGGTTGTGTTTGGAACATGTTGGTTGCTAGTTGATTCAAATTGTTGTTGTCCAGATTTTGGCCTCTTTGCTCGAGCGAAGCTTCTTGCGCTCGAGCAAGTTTTGAGAGCTCCCAGTACTTTTGCAGGCCTGCAAATATACTAGGAGGGTAGTGTTCTTCGCTTGAGCGAGGACTCTTGCGCTCGAGTGACTGTCTTCTATCTGTAAAATTTTTGGGAGTGTGTATTCTGCGCTCGAGCGAGGTGACTTATTTATGTCTGGTCGCTCGAGTGAGCTGCACGTATATCAATTTACAGCAGCACCTTTTCACATCACTTTTTCATATCTTTTGTTCTAAAAACCCTAGATCGGGACCTCCTCTCTTTAAAACTCTCTCTCTCTCTCTCTCCCCTAGATTTAGATCTCTCTATTTCTTCACCTAGATCTAGTGGATTCTCTATCCGTGTGCCTTTGTTAAAAAGGTAATACATCTCAAGAGCTCTCTTTTGATCTGATTAAAGCTTGGTTTCAGCATTCTTGAAGTTTCTCATTTGCTTCCTTAGGCTTCTAAGTTTGAGGTTGGGACTTTTTACGCTCTTCTTTGAGTTTTAACTTAGATATTGGTTGATGGGTAATAGATATTGGAACTTGTGATTTTGAACAAACCTAACGTTTTGAGTTAAAATCGAAAGAAGGGCTTTTAAATGAACGCATTGGAAATGGTTATGGGAGTAAATATGAGCTTGTGTGGTATTAAAATGGTTAATTTTGGTGTTTGGGATAAGATGCGAAAAAAGGAAAATTTTGCCCTAAAATGTCTTAAATAATTATTTTGTATAAATAATAAAATTGGTATTGAAAGTATGAAATTGGGAGGTTGTTTACATGAATGGTGTAGTTAGATTTGTTTAAATCTCTCATTAATGGAAGTTTGGATAATTTATCCATTGTAAAGATTGTATATCTGTTTAGAAATATCTGTTTTAGGCTATCGGTGGAGGATAGCCATGATTGTTGTAGAAATTGCATGAGGATTAGGTGAATTGAAACCAATCTCTTGGTTATTATCATTGAATATGATTATGAATTGTATACATTGTATATGTATGATATTTAGAAGGAGAAAGAGGATGTATGTTTGGAAAAACAAAGTGGATGGACTCCATTAAATTAAGTTGGCTTGAGTGTCCGGGGTGAAAGTCCCGAAAACCGCGCGTATACATGGGTGTCGATTTTCGCGGACGAAATTTCCTTAAAATGGAAAGTAAATGCAGTTGTATGTTAATTTTATTGTTTAGAGGCCTATGAAGTGTATCCTTTGTTTGGTTGATTAAATGAAATAGGTATAACAAATGAACTGAGATAATATGAATTGAGATGTAAGTTTGATATAACTTGGTTTTAGTGAAGGGTTGTGAAAGATTTTGTCATTGGGTGTTGAACATGTGCATCTTACTTTTATTTTTTTTATTAAGACTCATATATTGTGATAGATTGTCTTTACTGGGTTTTGGCTCACCCTACTTAGAAAAATCATTTTCAAGTGCTGGAGATATGCCTCTTCTAAGGACCTAGCTTGGGAGGACTTCGAAGTTAAAGGCACTGTTTTGTTATTTTGCATTTGATATTTGTACAAGTCTAGGACTTTATATGTATGGAGTTTGAGACTCTCTCTTTTGTTGTAACCAAGTATAGTTTTGGAAAGCTGTAAGCCTGTAGGGCATTTATTGGTTAATCATGAAGTTGGTATTACATGTTGTAAATTCAGGGTACAACTTATGAATGTATATTGCATGTATTACCTTTTGTAACTTAACTCTGATGTAATGAAAGTTTTTATTTTATTTGTATCACATGGTACTAGTGTTTGGTGATGGGTTATTGTATTTATTTTAGGGGTGTTTATACTTGGTATCAGAGCGTACCGAATTTGAATAACTTGGGCATGTGGGAAGTGGTTAGTACCACAATGGGTTTGTCTCGTTTGCTAGAGACTTTAGTATGAACGATGTGTGCTTATATGATAACATGCTTATGGGATTATATGTGTATGTGATTTAATTTCTAAGATATTGATTAAGTCTACGGGTTTCTAGAAGTCTTATTAGAAGAGCACTTGATCACTGTTGTTTCTAATTGAAACTCTGGCAAAACTGCAGGACGGTCATTATTCAGGAACGAAATTCGTATGTGTTTATGTGACTACGTGCTTATGTGGAGTGAATTACCGTTGTCCACCGTATTAGGACGTAAGTGAATTAGCTTTGGCACATTTGTAAATGTGCTAATCTCTTTTATTACATTTATTAGGATGTCAGAACGTGGACGTGGTAGTAGGCGTGATAGGCCTAGACGATAGCAGATACCGATACTAGATAATATTCCGCCACAAAAGGAGGGTGTTGGTCAAGCCAATGTGGCCGAACCAGTTGGTTAACAGGCCATGGGCGCCTTAGCCTGCGAAATGGCCACAACATTGAGGGAATCCATGGACATTCTCAAGGCTAAGAATCAAGTCTAGGCCCAAGTAGTTGAGGCAGGGCCATCTTTTCTGAAGCGGAAGTTCTTTCGGTCGAATCGAAATGAGTTTTTTTGGTGATCCCAAGGAGCCACTGAAAGCGGATGAGTGGCTAGAGCAGATGGTGAAGACATTTAAGATGCTCGGCATCGAAGATGGGAGTTTGAAGGTGACCTTGGCATCCTTCCAGCTAAAAGGAGATGCAGGTCAATGGTAAAAATATGCACAATGGCGTATTGGGGCGACTTGGGAGGCTTTCGTTGACGCCTTCCAGGACAAGTTATTGCCTCCCACTGTTAGGGAGAAGTTGAGGGATCAGTTTTCTCAGCTCAACTAGTTGAGCACACCGGTAGCCGAGTTTAAGGCTGTATTTACTAGTCTGTCGAGGTTTGCACTGGAACTCACGGCGACTGAGGAGCATCGTTGCTTAGAGTTCGAGAAGAGGTTGAAGACGGGGCTTATGTTCAAAGTGACCAGGTCAATGATTAGAGACTATAGATGCCTTGTGGAGGTGGTGACTCATTTAGAGACCGTAATGCAGATAAAGGAAGAGAGAATGAGGGGCTCCAAGAGGGGTCAGGAGGTGCAGAGGGATAGTAAGAGACAGAGGAGTTCTAACCCACAGTAGTCCTAGAGAGCTCAGTCGAGGTCCACTTTTCTAGTGCCGAGTTCAGGTTCTGAGAGAGGCGGTTAGGGAGATTTCACTTGTTACAAGTGTGGCCAGTTGGGCCACAAGTCTCCAACTTGCCCGTAGAGAGGAGGAGGGTAACGGTCTGCATCGTCTTCGGCTCATTCTCAGAGCCAGAGTCAAGGGAGAGGATAATCGCTCACTTGTTATCAGTGTGGACAGGCAAGACATATGAAGAGATTTTGCCCTCAGTTGGGTGGCACACCCGGTGTTTCTGGTTCGAGACAAACACAGAGCCACCAACCGGCATAGTCAGCACAGGCCTCTAGGGCTAATCAGGGAGCCTATTCGGCTCAATCAATGCATCAGGCTTATGCTCTGAGAGGTGAGCAGGTCAAGCAGAGGCCTACAGGGCGAGTGTATGTTGTTACTGCGCCAGATCTAGTACCACTGCCTTCGGTAGTGAGAGGTGCTTTCTTGTTTTGTAATTTAGTTGCTAATGTGTTGAATGATACAGGTGCATCCCATTCATTTATCTCGTCTGCATTTACATCGGTTTTGGTGTTAGAGTTGGCTCGGTTAGCATCTTCTCTCTGTGTAAAATCACCTATTGGTAGTGAGGTTGTTTTAAAACAAATATATCAGGATTGTGACATAGAGGTTGCCGGTGGCCGACTTCTTTTTATATTTGTATTGATTGATATGTCTAGATTTAATGTTATTTTGGGTATGGACTTGTTGTCTTCATATCGGGCTGTTATAGATTGCTACCGTCAGAGGGTTACTGTATGTACCTTGAACGGTAATTTCTTTTACTTCTTGGGGGACCAGATGGATAGAGTCTTATCACGGGTATATAATCCGCGTGGTTGGAGTGAACTTAGTTGCCTTCTTTCTAACTTCTTGAGTATTGAGTGTGATGAAGTTCGAGTTGAGTTGCCAAGGGTAGTTTGTGAATGCTCAGATGTTTTTCTGGATGATCTTACCAGTTTACCACCTTATAGTGTCTGTCACGACACCGATTTCTATGGCACCGTATAGATTTGCACCTGTCGAGTTGAGTGAGTTGAAGATTCAACTCCAGGATTTGTCAGATACGGGTTTTATTCACCCTAGTACTTTACCTTAGGGAGCATCGACTCTTTTTTCCAAAAAGAATGATGGAACCAGAAGTTGAACTGGGTAACTATTAAGAATAACTACCCAATGCCTCGTATAGATGATTTGTTTGATCAGTTGAAAGGGTCTTTTACTTTTCTAAGATAGACCTGAGATCGGGTTATCACCAGTTGAGAATGAGGGAGGAGGACATCCTAAAAACGGCATTCTGTACGCAGTATGGCCATTATGAGTTTCTAATGATGTCCGTTGGGCTCACCAATACACCACCTGTGTTTATGGATTTGATGAATTGGATCTTCTGTGAGTTCCTAAACTGTTTCATGGTTGTCTTTGTAGACGACATCTTGATTTACTCACCCTCTGAAGAAGAGAATGGGGAACACTTGCGAGTAGTGCTTAAGTTGCTTAGAGCCCATAAATTGTATGCTAAGTTTGAGAAGTGTGAATTTTGGCCGAGAGAAGTTAAGTTCTTAGGCCATGTAGTATCTGGGGAAAGGGTGACTGTAGATTCATCCAAGATAGAAGCAATGCAAGATTGAAAGTAACCTAAGAATGTTTTTGAGATCCATAGTTTCTTGGGTTTGGTCGGGTATTACCATCAGTTTGTGAAGGATTTCTCCAGTTTAGCCTCACCGTTAACTAGATTGACGAGGAAGGAAGTTAGTTTGTGTAGAATGAGACTTGTGAGAAGTCTTTTCAAGAGCTTAAGGTTAGACTTACCGCTACTCCATTATTGATTATTCTAGAGAGGGGTTTGGGCTATTCAGTATATTGTGATGCCTCACGGGAAGGAGAAGATTGAGATATGGGTTCGAGATCTGGATTCGTTGGATCATAGCTTCATTGACGAGTGAATGTCGGCTACAATAACCACATCATCTAGAGTTAGAACATAGAGAGAGAGAGAGAGAGAGAGAGAGAGAGAGAGAGTGATAATCACCAAGTGAGAAGGAGAAGAAAGAGACAAGAGCTTCGATCGAGCTTTGCGATTTTTTTTTTGTTTTTTTTTATTTTGAACTCTGCTGTGCGTATCTGAGAGAGAGAGGAAAAAGCAAGAGGGTAAGAGAAGAGAGAGAGTTTGACTGACTATATACAGTAGCAGGAGAGCATTTGCTAGGTTTGGCTAATGGGCCAGACCCAAATAAATAAAATAAAATAAAAGTTTGGGCTTATTTAGTGTTTTGCATTTGCCTTATTTCGTCTGGGTCCATAGTATTTTATTTTAGTTTATTTAATTTTTTGGGCCTAAATGAAATAAGTTTGGATCTATTTTGTTTTTTAGTATTTTGTATTTGGCCAACATCTTTATTAAAATAAAGATAACTATTTTATTATATATAATATAATTCATTTTATATCTAAAATAATTTTTATTTTTTATTTATATTTTATTTGTTTTATTTAACAAAATTTGTTATTTATTCCTTTTTTTTAACTCATATTCATAAAATAAATATATTTAAAAAAATTATTAACATATCCCCATACTCGTATTCAAATTTGGATCCATATCCATATATTATTAATTTTTAATTTTGAAATGTCCGACCCCTAGATACACACATGCACCTGATACCCATACCTGAGTCCGTGTAACATTAACTTAGGGTTGTACATGGGTCAGATTGAATCAGTTTGGACAGCCATCGACATCCGAACCAACACCTTTGGTTTGGCAAACTTTTCATCCGATGTCGACCGAAAACTACATTGAAACCGTTCGTTGCAGGTGGTAAAAACTTGTCGGTCTTCAGTCGATGCTGTAATGAAGTTCTACTATCTCAAAGTAAAGGGTGTAAGGAAGAAGAAAGGGTTTCTAGGCAAGAGAGGGAGGATGAGGGTTTCAAGAGATAAGGAAGAAGCAAAAACAAATCTTAACGAAAAAACTGTGGATGTTTGGGAAGTGAGTTTTTTTGTAGGTTTTTTTAGTTATAGGATATTATTGAAGAAAAATTTTTTTGTGTTTGGGAAGATAGTTGGTTTTTTTATACTTAGATGTGATGTTTGTGAGATAAAAAGTGAAATGATTATGGGGTTTGATGTGATATTTTGTTTGGATTGATTTTTTTTGGTTTTGTAATCGATTTGTCTTTTAGTGGAAAAAAACCATAACCCAAACTTCTCAAACACCGCCACTGTCATCATCATCAGCGCAGCAATCTCAGCATAGTCGATCTCAAGCCATCACCTCTTCCATGATCTCATGCCATTGCCACAGTCGCAGAGAGATGAGAGGTACAAATCGTAAGTGAGAAAGGGAGCTGGTTAAAGACAGAGAGAAATGAGTAGGTGAAAGAGGGTAACGAAAGGGTTGAGAGAAAAGGAAGATAGAAATGAGTGTGGTGGGAGAGAGACAAAACGTTTAACAAACAGAAAGATGACATTAGAGAGTTGAAGAAAGAAAAGAAGATAAAATGTGAGGTCAGATATTTGTTTGTCTTAGGATGGAAAAATTTAGAAAAAGGTGAAAGGTTAAGAAAGAGAAATGAGAAAGTGGGATGAAAAAGAACAAGATAAAAGATGGAAAAGTTTTTGTATTGGGAAGGTAAAATTTAAAAAGAGAGAGATAGATATGAAAGGTTTGTCTCAAATTATTGGAAAGGGAAGTCTTGGGAGGATGAAGAATTAGTTGATGAAACTACATCAACTATAATTAAAGGTGTGTATATACATAGAAAAGTTAAATATGTGTTGGAAGAAATGAATTTATTTTACCTAGGCAGAGAACCACGGACTATACTATATATATAAAATATTAAGTAGGTCGGCTCGGGTTATTCGAATATTTTTTTATTTAATTCGATGTTCGATCGAAGAATCAAAAAAATTGCAGAAAATGAACCGCAGCCGTCCGAATGCATGGTTGAAACCGCTCGCTGTATAATCGGGTCAGACGATTTAGTTCGGATTTTCAAGTGAATCGGATTGGTGACCACCCCTACCTGTTGTATCAAAAAAGTAATCTCATCTAGAAGTCAACATCAAAGCATATTTTATTATTGAAAAATTACAGGGCAATGTATACTTGAAAAATGCTACATTCTTAATTGACGTTGTCTTGTCCAACTTTTAATGATGCAGTTAAGATTTATGTGAAGTGATTTTACACTTTTCTCTCTCATCTTTAATTTCGCTGTATAATCGGGTCAGACAATTCAGTTCGGATTTTCAAGTGAATCGGATTGGTGACCACCCCTACCTGTTGTATCAAAAAAGTAATCTCATCTAGAAGTCAACATCAAAGCATATTTTATTATTGAAAAATTACAGGGCAATGTATACTTGAAAAATGCTACATTCTTAATTGACGTTGTCTTGTCCAACTTTTAATGATGCAGTTAAGATTTATGTGAAGTGATTTTACACTTTTCTCTCTCATCTTTAATTTTTTAATTTGATATCATTATAGGTGAAATTGAGAGAAACAAAATTAAAGGAATAAAAAAAAAAAAAAAAATTTAAAGGAATAAATCATTTTTAAAAAATATTTATAAATTAATGATAAACTTTACAAATATTAAAATATAAAATGATAACGTTTTTTTATCAATCAATAATTAATTTTTAACGAATCCACCGTGTAGTAGTTTTCTCTTTATTATTTAGAGGTGATTATATTTGCACCTAAATATTAATTCAGCATGCCAAATTAAAATTTTAAAATTTTAATTTCTATTATACCTTAATGTAAATTTATTGATCAGTATAACTCATATTAAATTATAAAATAAAATATTATTTTTTTCTCACAATATACCCTAACCCTAATCACTCATAAGACACAAACTCAAGAATTAGCGCCAGAAGCTCAGACGAGAATTTGAAAAATGCCATGACTGTTACATGTGAGAGCTTGGTCATTGCCTCAAGAAAACCAAACAAGATTCTCACAATGGACTGTTAGAATGTTACACAATCTAGAAAAAAAAGTATATATATATTTTTCATAGTAGAGTCTCTTCATCTTCTTTCTAAAATTTTAATTATTTTATTTTCATTTTCTTTGTCACTTTAAACTTCAATCTGTTCCATCAAAACCTGTCATTATCATTAACATCGTTGTTTCTTATTATGTTATTACTCGCAAATCAAAAGTATGTTTTGAAGTAATCCATCAAAGAATGGATAAGAGCACGTTTAGTACGATGGAATAGGCTGGAATGGAATGCTTATTCTAGTTTTGTATTCCATTTCCCTTATTTGGTATGCCTTGTTTAAGTGGGAATAGTCATTCCATTAGAATGGCTATTCCAATAAAATGGAGGTTATTTCAATAAAATGTGACAATTCCTATTCATTTCTCCAACCTAAGGAATGGCCATTCCATTCCATCATGGAATTACCATTCCATTCCATCATGGAATTACCATATAATTTTATTATTATTATTTTCTTGTTGGAACTTAAAAAAAATATTATTATTTAACTACTACCAACCTATCGCCACCGCCACCCTACTACCACCACAACCACTACTACCACCGCCACCACCACAACCACCACACTACCATACTACCACCACCATACTACCGATGTCGTCACTACTACCACCACCACTACTGTTGGCTGCTGCTGCTGCCACCACCACCATCGCAACCATAACACCACCTTACCACCACCACTAAGGCCACAACAATCTACTACCACTATCCTAATATCATTCCTATCACTACCACCGATACCGCCACTGTTGTTGCCGCTGCCGCCACTATTACGACTCACACCATCACTTTCTATAGCGATTCCGGTTTTGACCCGACCCTTGTTGTATCCCGGGCACGAGTTTCATGATTCTGTATTGTTGTTCTTGTCTCTTTTTCCCTCATTCCTCATTGAAATTGAGTATTGGAGTGTCTTGGTTGTGTTTAGAACAGGTTGGTTGCTAGTTGATTCAAATTATTGTTATCCAGATTTTGGCCTCTTCGCTCGAGCGAAGCTTTTTGCGCTTGAGCGAGTTTTGAGAGCTCCTAGTACTTTTACAAGCCTGCAAATATATTGGGAGGGTAGTGTCCTTCGCTTGAGCGAGGACTCTTGCGCTCGAGTGACGGTCTTCTGTCTGTAAAACTTTTGGGAGTGTGTATTCTGCGCTCAAGCGAGGTGACTTATTTATGTCTGGTCGCTCAAGTGAGCTGCACGTATATCAGTTCATAGCAGCACCTTTTCACATCACTTTTTCATATCTTTTGTTCTAAAAACCCTAGATCGGAACCTCCTCTCTTTAAAACTCTCTCTCTCTCTCTTTCTCTCTCTCTCTCTCCACCTAGATCTAGTGGGTTCTCTATTCGTGTGCCTTTGTTAAAAAGGTAATACGTCTCAAGAGCTCTCTTTTGATCTGATTAAAGCTTGGTTTTTGGCGTTCTTGAAGTTTCTCATTTGCTCCCTTGGGCTTCTATGTTTGAGGTAGGGACTTTTTATGCTCTTCTTTGAGTTTTAACTTAGATATTGGTTGATTGGTAATAGATATTGGAACTTGTGATTTTGAATAAACCTAACGTTTTGAGTTAAAATTGAAAGAAGGGCTTTCAAATGAACGCATTGGAAATGGTCATGGGAGTAAATATGAGATTGTGTGGTATTAAAATGGCTAATTTTGGTGTTTGGGATAAGATGCGAAAAAAGGAAAATTTTGCCCTAAAATGTCTCAAAATAATTATTTTGTATAAATAATGAAATTGGTATTGAAAGTATGAAATTGGGAGGTTGTTTACATGAATGGTGTAGTTAGATTTGTTTAAATCTCTCACCTATGGAAGTTTGGATAATTTATCTATTATAAAGATTGTATATCTGTTTAGAAATATTTGTTTTGGGCTATCGGTGGAGGATAGCCATGATTGTTGTAGAAATTGCATAAGGATTAGGCGAATTGAAACTAATCTCTTGGTTATTATCATTGAATATGATTATGAATTGTATACATTGTATATGTATGATATTTGGGAGGAGAAATGGGATGTATGTTTGGGAGAAGAAAGTTGATGGACTCCATTAAATTAAGTTGGCCTGAGTGTCCAGGGTGAAAGTCCCGAAAACCGCGCGTATGCATGGGTGTCAATTCTCGCGGACGAAATTTCCTTAAAATGGAAGTAAATGCAATTGTATGTTAATTTTATTGTTTAGAGGCCTATGAAGTGTATCCTCTGTTTGGTTGATTAAATGAAATAGGTATAACGAATGAACTGATATAATATGAATTGAGATGTAAGTTTGACATAACTTGGTTTTAGTGAAGGGTTGTGAAAGATTTTGTCATTGGGTATTGAACATGTGCATCTTTTATTTTTTATTTTTTATTAAGACTCATATATTGTGATAGATTGTCTTTACTGGGTTTTGGCTCACCCTACTTAGAAAAATCATTTTCAGGTGCTGGAGATATGCCTCTTCTAAGGACCTAGCTTGGGAGGACTTCGGAGTTGAAGGCTCTGTTTTGTTATTTTGCATTTGATATTTGCACAAGTCTAGGACTTTATATGTATGGAGTTTGAGACTCTCTCTTTTGTTGTAACCAAGTATAATTTTGGAAAGCTATAAGCCTGTAGGGCATTTATTGGTTAATCATGAAGTTGGTATTACATGTTGTAAATTCAAGGTAGAGCTTATGAATGTATATTGCATGTATTACCTTTTGTAACTTAACTCTGATGTAATGAAAGTTTTTTTATTTTATTTGTATCACATGGTACTAGTGTTTGGTGATGGGTTATTGTATTTATTTTGGGGGTGTTTATACTTGGTATCAAAGCGTACTGGGTTTGAATAATTTGGGTATGTGGAAAGTAGTTAGTACCACAATGGGTTTGTCTCGTTTGCTAGAGACTTTAGTATGAACAATGTGTGCTTATATGATAACATGCTTATGGGATTATATGGGTATGTGATTTAATTTCTAGGATATTGATTAAGTCTACGGGTTTCTAAAAGTCTTATTAGAAGAGCACTTGATCACTGTTGTTTCTAATTAAAACTCTGGCAAAACTGCAGGATGATCATTATCCGGGAACGAAATTCGTATGTGTTTATGTGACTACGTGCTTATGTAGAGTGAATTATCGTTGTCCACTGTATTAGGACATAAGTGAATTAGCTTCGGCACATTTGTAAATATGCTAATCTCTTTTATTACCTTCATTAGGATGTCAGAACGTGGACGTGGTAGTAGGCGTGGTATGTCTAGACGATAGTAGATGCCGATACCAGATAATATTCCGCCACAGAAGGAGGGTGTTGGTCAGGCCAATGTGGCCGAACCAGTTGGTCAACAGGCCATGGGCGCCTTAGCCTGCGAAATGGCCGCAACATTGAGGGAATCCATGGACATTCTCAAGGCTAAGAATCAAGTCCAGGCCCAAGTAGTTAAGGCAAGGCCATCTTTTCTGAAGCAGGAGTTCTTTCGGTCGAATCCAAATGAGTATTTGGGTGATCCCAAGGAGCCACTGAAAGCGGATGAGTGGCTAGAGCAGATGGTGAAAACATTTAAGATGCTCGGCATCGAAGATGAGAGTTTGAAGGTGACCTTGGCACCCTTCTAGCTAAAGGGAGATGCAGGTCAATGGTGAAAATATGCGCAAGGGCGTATTGGGGCGACTTGGGAGGCTTTCGTTGACTCCTTCCAGGACAAGTTCTTGCCTCCCACTATTAAGGAGAAGTTGAGGGATTAGTTTTCTTAGCTCAACTAGTTGAGTACACCGGTAGCCGAGTTTAAGGCTGTATTTACTAGTCTGTCAAGGTTTGCACCGGAACTCACAGCGACTGAGGAGCGCCGTTACTTAGAGTTTGAGAAGAGGTTAAGGACCGTGCTTATGTTCAAAGTGACCGGGTCAACGATTAGAGACTATAGACGCCTTGTGGAGGCGGCGACTCATCTAGAGACCGTAATGCAGATAAAGGAAGAGAAAATGAGGGGCTCCACAAGGGGTTAGGAGATGCAGAGGGATAGTAAGAGACAGAGGAGTTCTAACCCACAGTAGTCCCAGAGAGCTAAGTCGAGGTCCACTTTTCTAGTGCCGAGTTCAGGTTCTGGGAGAGGCGGTTAAGGAGATTTCACTTGTTACAAGTGTGGCCAGTTGGGCCACAAGTCTCCAACTGTAACAACCCTCGTACTGATTACCGATAAACCACTGAATTAGCTACTGGTTACTGCTAAACTGAACTGATAATGACTGATAATTGAATTAACTGAAGTACTGAATGGACTGATTGAAATCGAAACTGAAATTGAAAAAGTTTATCTATTGAATTGCATATTGCATCTGTTTGATTGGTTGATTATCTGTTTGAATTCATATGTTTAAACTGCTAATTGAAGGCCTTATCGGCGGCCGAATTAGGAACCGTTTAGTGTTTCATGATCAGTAGAATATTTGTGATTTAATGGTATATTTATCTGAAAATTGATTTAGGAATGATTAAATTAGATTAAATATTGATTAATTGAAGAGTTAGCTTATTTACCAAATTGCCATGGTTAGTGGGCCTTTGTTTATTATCATAATAGAGCCTTATACACTTGAATTGAAACATCTCCTCAGCCATTTGCTTGCTATAGCCGAATTTAGAGAGAGAGAGAAAAGAGAGAGAGTTGATTTCCACCCCACCTTGCTTGACATTGCTTGGAAATTGAAGAAATTGTTAGAGAATTGTCAAATTGAACTCTTAAATCTTGAATACAAGACTAAGGTAGGACCTTTAATCTTCTTGTTGTGGAATTAGAGCTAATTCTTGCATAATTCATGTTTCATTTTTGAGTTAAGGCATGTTGTAGCTCATACATGGTGAATTATGTTTGACTCCATGCATGCATGGCCATTTTGGTGCATTTTGAGGTTGAATTCATGGTAGATTGTACATGCATGCTCATGTTTCTATCAAAGCCCATGTTTTCATTTTGTGTTCCAACTATTGAGCTCATTAGAGCAAGATTTGAAGCTTGATTTTGGTTAAAAGCTCATGCATTGCATGTTTTGGAATTGTTCTTGAAAATGGGTTTGAATGTTGGATTTAATTGACTCACTCTTGGGCTTTGAATTCACAAATTGGCTTTTGAAACTTGTTATACATTGTTTTAGGATGTATTTTCCAGAATTTGGGCCCAAGAGGTCGAGTATTGAGTTGGGAATGCTTGGTTTGAGCTTGGAAGGCAAATCTGGAAATTCCAGATTTGGCTTCTTCGCTCGAGCGAAGGATTCCTCGCTCGAGCGACCAAGGTTTCCTCTGAGCCACGCTCGAGCGAAGGATTGGTGGCTCGAGCGTAAAAATAGAGCATCCAGTACTTTTACTGTTTCTGCAGACCGCTCGAGCGAAGGATTCCTCGCTCGAGCGAAGCCTTTGATTTTGCAACCTCGCTCGAGCGAAGGAAGGCTCGCTCGAGCGAGCCCCCTGTTTTCAGCAACTTTTGAAAAATGCCTTCCAAGTGTATTTTTGCATCCTCATCTCATCCTAGGCATTCTTTGTGACGACCCAGAATTCTTCCCTCCGCTCGAGCGGAAGAGTTGACGCTCGAGCGGACTTTTGGAGTTTCCAGCAATTGTGCAGACGGCCTGAGATTCTGGGAGTTGTGATTCTCCGCTCGAGCGGGGGAGTTTACGCTCGAGCGGACGGCTTTGTTGGTCTGCATGCTCGAGCGGAAGAGTTGACGCTCGAGCGGGCCTCTAGGTTGAGTTGTATTTCTGAGGTGTGGGTTTGTTTCGGACATTTTTATTAGTGTATTTGGAACCTTCTTATTTTATTTTGGAGTATTGGTTGTGGTGGTAAAATGATGGCAAAGTAAGATTGGGCCAAAAGCTTTAATTAGAATAAATTGTCGGCGACCAGCCGTCACTCTTTTATCCTTTTCTTTGTCCACACTTCGAATTTGGATGTGAGGTTAGAACCATTGGAAAGCTTATTTCCGGGGCTTCAATTTGGACACAAGAACGACCTAAAACGGAGTTCGGATGGGAGAGTTATACCTGTTCAAAGTTTCGGAATCTGTGCTGAGGGCAGGTCCGCTCGAGCGGAAAACAGTCCGCTCGAGCGGGAATTACGGGACAGCAGCTTTAAGAACGGGATTTTTGGATCATTTCATAGATTTTCTTCAACCCTCTTCTTTCCTCTTTGCCTTAGTCCGAAACCCTAACTCTCAAACCTTTGATTTCACCCATTTTTTATCAACAATCCACCATGGTTTTGGCATGAAGGATGGAGAACTAAGGAGGATCAATATTTTTACCCGATTAAAATTTGGATTGGTGAAAGTTTCTTCTCAAGCTCACCCCTTTGCTTGATTGTTGAGGTAAGGGTTGAAGACTCTTTAATATTTACATCCATAGATAGGTTGGAGGTGTCTTCATTGTATAATGGTGCAAGTTTTCATTTATGTTATGTATATGGAAGAAATTATGAGATTTTGGGAATTTTGGGGTTTGAACATTGGGGGTTTTATGGTTTGAAGATATTGGGAGTTAATTGATGGGTTTAAATAATGGTTTATGAGTCCTAGATGTGTAATTGATGGAAAAATAGTGTTGGGTTAATAAGTTTGATTATTTCTTGAAATCTCATTATTTTCTTGAAACCCTAAGTTTCTTAAGGATGATAACCAAAGATTTAACCCAAATTGAATGTAGAATAATGAAATTGACGTATTGAATTATGTATATACAAGTTTAATTGGAATTTGGTGATACTTGGAATTTATGTTTAAATTTGCGAATGAACTTGTTAGAAGCTTTGTGAATCATGTCTTAGTATGGAAGGAGATTGGGGGGAAGGGTTTGTTGATGATGTGGATGATGTAAATTGAGCCTTAGCAATTTAATTTGAATTATGTGAAATTATATTTGGTAGCACTGAGTGGAATGATGTTAAATAGTTTGGATTATATTGGATGGTGATAATTATGTGGAGTTATGTTGATTACGTGGGGTTGTGTTAATGTTGTTGAATTGAATTGTGTAGGGTTAGCTGCAGGGACGGACTTAGCATCTAAACACTGTGAGTAATAGTACTACAGATGTACAAATGTACCTTGTTTACCATTAAGAATAGTGTTAACAACACTCTATTTTTCGTGAGCTAATATGGTAACGTGTTTGTTGATTGAGAATTGATGTGAACATTGAAAGAGTTAGCACACGTCGGTATGATTCTGAACCTACTCCATATTTTGAGTTATGGCTATGGATTATTGTCAATATACCATCCTGTGAATTACCCATACATCTGTATACGAATTGCATACAACCATTAACACTGTGAAGTTAGTTATAAGTTATTCCGGCCTGTTGATGTAATGGTGTCTATATACATTACGGAATTGTGGTATTTATGTATTTCTGAAAGCGTGCAAGCTGTAAACTATGTTGCCATTTGTTAACAATTATCAGCAACGTTCTGTTAAACTTATGTTATGTATTTTCAGTATACCATGATAGGAAATGATTGATTCTTGAAAAGCTATGATATGTTGGAAATGAACGAACGAATGTCCAGTTTTCTAAAAAGTATTTGTGGCACCCTTAGTCCGGATGGCCCTCGCCCGGAGGTAACAATACCGTGGCCTATGGCCCTCGCCCAGGGGTAACAATACCGTGGCTGTTGGTATCAACTTTGTGGTCTTCGGACCTACCTGTTGTGGTCTTCGGACCTACCTGTTGTGATCCTCGGACCTTCCTGTTGTGGTCTTCGGACCTACCTGATCTGATGGCTAATGGGTGTACCACATATGATCTTATGCAAAATCTAAATATGGAAATGATTATGAGAAATGGTTTGGAATCTGGAAATGCACAAGACTCTGTTTCTAATAAGATTATGTTTATGATATTTCTGGACCGTTAGGTCATTCTAATATTTTCTGGTATGGAGCAAAGTGCTGTACGGAACTAAGTGCTACACTTTGGTGGGAGCCACCTCTAGAATCCGTACGAGCCACCTCTTGAGTCCATACATCTGTTATTTCTGTTACCCACGCTTTATGCATTCTGTATCCACGCTTTATGCGTTCTGTTACCACGCTTATGCGTTCTGTTATTACCGTTATGTTCTGGGCCGATGGCTGTTATGTTATTTCTGTTGGTTCTGTTATTTTCGTTATCTCTGTTATTTCCGTTATTTCTGTTAGCTCTGTTATCTCTGTTATTTCTGTTACTTCTAATATTCTGGACCTATGGTCGTTCTGCATCTGTAGGCTTATGGCAATTCTGTATATACTGAGCTTAAAGCTATGCTGTTACGGAAGTTGGACCCATGTCTTTTGGAAATAATTATGGGATGTGGTTAATTATATATATGCAGTTATACGTTGGATTACTCAGGTTAATTATTACAGTATTTATGTACTATTATTCACTGAGTTCGCTCATTCTGTATTTTGTCTGACTGTTTCTGTAGGTAGCCAATCGGGAGTTCAGTCCCAACCTTTAAAGCTTGTGTTCCTTTTGTCAACCTTGAGGCGTCCAGGCACCACCTGAAGCCGTTCGTTTTGTAAAGTTTCGCCGAGTTTCAATTTATGCATTAGATGTCTATTTTTGGGTTGATTGTAAATAATTCCTTCTTCATTATTATTTTTTTGTTATGTACCTATTTGTGGGGTTGAGTCGAGGCATATGTATGTAAACTTTCTGTATAACATTTAATGTGATGTTGAGATCCTGGCATGTTAGGAATAGCTCAATGGATGTTATTCTAGGTATTTTATATTATTGATTGCTTCCGTTCAGGCCCCGTATGATATGTATAACAGGTTTAGTGTCTGTTTTCGAATGGGTCATGCCCAAACTTTTAGGGGCGGGTTTGGGGTGTGACATTCTTAGGCCTAGTTTAAGGCATCTTAATGAGGATTTAGATATAGAAACACACCGAGGAATTTAGGGTTTAATTATTATCCTTCCCGATTGTGAACTTAGTGTGTGTTCTCTACTTGTTTACTGTTTAGGGTTGGCTTCGGGGACGCGCTCTAGCTGCTATTAGCCCAATCTCTGTGAGTAACAGATTGTGTAACGATATGTTCAAAATGGTTATCTTTTGAATAATGAACAGAACTGTTTACTGAACTGATATTGTTTATTGAATGAATGTATGTCCTGTATTGTGAACTGTACTGTGGCATCCTTAGCACTTACTGTTTACTGTTACAGAGCTCTGTCGGTTCCCTTGTGGGACCATACTGTTTACTGATTGATGGCCATCACTACTGTTGGGTCTGTTGAGGCCCGGTCCTTTTGGACCTACTGTTTATAGGCTAATGGATGTACCACATATGATTGATTGACTGACATACTGAAAGACTGAAATACTGTTTAATGAATTGTTTTCATTACTGTAAGGACATTCATTCATAACCTCTTTACGCTTTATGTTATTCACTGGGCTTTAGCTCACTGTTTATATATATATGTAGGTTCTCAGCAGCCAGACCGGAGCTAGGAGCGTGGGTTGGTCCCCAGTCTTGTCAAGCCAGCCTGTGTGCCTCACTGCGAGGTTCCGAGTCGCCATGCTATTGGCTTGGGATGTTTTGTGTTCCCCATCGGTCTCCTTACCGTTTTGTACTACCGTATAGACCGTCTACTGTTTTACTGTACTGTTATCGAGGGATTAGATCCCTGTACTGAATGTTTGTATATGATTGTATAGACGGTATATAGACCGTACTGTTTGAACGGTATGAATGCATGAAAAATGTTTTTGGCATACAGATTTTCACAGCTCAATGGACACTAGTTATTTCTGTATTGGCTTCCGCCAGGCCCTGTACTCTGTTTAACTGTATTACTGTTCAGCAGGCCTTTGGTAATCTCGGATTACTGGCCAGTTACGGTACTAAACCCATAGGGCCGGGTTTGGGTCGTGACACCAACTTACCCGTAAAGAGAAGGAGGGCAACGGTCTGCATCGTCTTCGACTCATTCTCAGAGCCAAAGTCAGGGGAGAGGATAGTCGCTCACTTGTTATCAGTGTGGGCAGGCAAGGCATATGAAGAGATTTTGCCCTCAATTGGGTGGCGCACACCCGGTGCTTCTGGTTTGAGACAAACACAGATCCACCAGCCGGCACAGTCAACACAGGCCTCTAGGGCTAATCAGGGAGCCTATTTGGCTTAATCACTGCATCAGGCTTATGCTCTAAGAGGTGAGTAGGTCAAGCAGAGGCCTACAAGGCGAGTGTATGTTGTTACTGCACCAGATCTAGTACTATTGCTTTTGGTAGTGAGAGGTACCTTCTTGTTTTGCAATTTAGTTGCTAATGTGTTGAATGATATGGGTGCATCCCATTCAATTATCTCGTCTACATTTACATCGGTTTTGGGATTAGAGTTGGCTCGATTAGCATCTTCTCTCTGTGTAAAGTCACCTATTAGTGATGAGGTTGTTTTAAAACAAATATGTCGGGATTGTGACATAGAGGTTGCCAGTCGCTGACTTCTTTTTGTATTTGTATTGATTGATATGTCTAGATTTAATGTTATTTTGGGTATAGACTTGTTGTCTTCATATCGGACTGTTATAGATTGCTACTGTCAGAGGGTTACTATATGTACCTTGAACGGTAATTGTTTTTACTTCTTGGGGTATCGGGTGGATAGAGTCTTATCACCGGTGTATAATCCGCGTGGTTGGAGTGAACTTAGTTGTCTTCTTGCTAACTTCTTGAGTATTGAGTGTGATGAAGTCCGAGTTGAGTTGCCGAGGGTAGTTTGTGAATACTCGGATGTTTTTCGGGATGATCTTACCAGTTTACCACCTTATAGTGTCTGTCATAGCACCAATTTTTATGGCACCGTATAGATTTGCACCTGTCGAGTTGAGTGAGTTGAAAATTCAACTCCAGGATTTGTTAGATACGGGTTTTATTCGCCCTAGTACTTCACCTTAGGGAGCATCGGCTCTTTTTGCCAAAAAGAATGATTATGTGTTACGACTTTGCATAGATTACCAGAAGTTAAACAGGGTAACTATTAAGAACAACTACCCAATGCCTCGTATAAATGATTTGTTTGATCAGTTGAAAGGGTCTTTTGCTTTTCTAAGATAGACCTGAGATCGGGTTATCACCAGTTGAGAATGAGGGAGGAGGACATCCCAAAAACGACATTTTGTACGCAGTATGGCCATTATGAGTTTCTAGTGATGCCCTTTGGGCTGACCAATACACCACCTGTGTTTATGGATTTGATGAACTGGATCTTCCATGAGTTCCTAGACCATTTCATGGTTGTTTTTGTGGACGACATCTTGATTTACTCACCCTCTGAAGAAGAGCACGAGGAACACTTGCGAGTAGTGCTTGAGTTGCTTAGAGCCCATAAATTGTATGCTAAGTTTAGGAAGTGTGAATTTTGGCTGAGAGAAGTTAAGTTCTTAGGCTATGTAGTATCTGGGGAAAGGGTGACTGTAGATTCATCCAAGATAGAAGCAGTGCAAGATTAAAAGCAACCTAAGAATGTTTTTGAGATCCATAGTTTCTTGGGTTTGGTTGGGTATTACCGTCGGTTTGTGAAGGATTTCTCTAGTTTAGCCTCACTGTTAACTAGACTGACGAGAAAGGAAGTTAGTTTGTATGGAATGAGACTTGTGAGAAGTCTTTTCAAGAGCTTAAGGTTAGACTTACCACTACTCCAGTATTAATTATTCTGGAGAGGGGTTTGGGCTATTCAGTATATTGTGATGCCTCATGGGAAGGCTTAGGTTGTGTTTTAATGCAAGAGGGAAATGTAATAGCCTATGGCTTGCGACAGTTGAAAACACATGAAAAGAACTACCCTACTCACGATCTAGAGTTAGTAGCGGTGATTTTTTGCCCTAAAGATTTGGAGACATTATCTGTATGGTGAGAAGTTTGAGGTGTTTTCTAATCACAAGAGTCTGAAATATCTGTTTACACAGAAAGACTCGAATCTGAGGCAGAAGAGGTGGATGGAGTTCACAGAAGATTATGACTTTGAGTTGTATTATCATCATGGGAAGGCCAATGTAGTGGCCGATGTCTTGAGTAGGAAATCCATTGGTAGTATGGCTAGTGTTGCCATCCGAGAATGGGAGATGTTGGGTACCATTGGAGAGTTTTGATTTGCATCTTGGCGAGTCCGTTGAGTTTACAGCCTTGTTTTTGATAGTTGCACAACCTACACTTGTGAGCCCAATGGTTGAAGCACAAAGGGGTGATCTTGAAGTAGAAACCCTCCGGGAGAAGATCTCTAAAGAAAAGGTGGAGAAAGGCTTGAATGTGTACCCAGACACGAGTATTAGATACTGTGACCGTCTCTTTGTGCTGGAGTCTTGCCAAGAGGAAGTACTCCGAGAGTTTCACCATTCACGCCTCGCGGTGCATCTAAGGGGCATAGAGATGTATCACGACCTTAGTTGCTAGTTTTGATGAAGGGAATAAAAAGGGATGTGGCCGTGTTTGTGTCGAAATGCCTTACTTGTCAACAAGTAAAGGCCGAACATCAGAGGCTAGCAGGTTTGTTGTAACCCTTGCCTATAGCCGAGTGGAAGTGGGAGCGGAAGCATGTCACGATGGATTTTGTTGTGGGCATTCCGAGGACTTAATGGGGCAGTGATGCCATTTGGGTGGTAGTTGACCAGTTGACTAAGTCGGCACACTTTATACCTATGCGCGTAAGTGACTCGGTAGATTATCTTGCCGACATTTACATTAGGGACATAATGAGGTTGCACAGGGTTCTAGTGATGATTGTTTTGGATAGAAATCCGCGTTTTACTTCCCGATTGTGGTAGAGTTTACACAGTGCCTTGGGCACTAGACTAACTTTTAACACAGTGTATCATCCTTAGACTGACGGGCAGTCAGAGCGTAACATTCAGATTTTAGAGGATATACTTCGGGTTGTGTCCTTGACTTTAAGGGTTTGTGGGAGAGACGCTTGCCCTTAGTGGAGTTTGCCTATAACAATAGCTTCCAGTCAAGTATTGGTATGGCATCGTTTAAGGCCTTGTATGGCCAGCCGTGTAGGTCTCTTGTCTGTTAGGTCGAGGTGGGTGATGCACCAATGTTGGGCCCAAAGTTAGTTTGAGAAACGACGGAGAAAGTTGCACTTATCCGTAAGATGTTGGCTACAGCCCAGAGTCGCTAGAAAATTATGTCGATCGTAAGAGGAGACCTTTGTCTTTTGAGGTGGGAGATCATATGTTCTTGAAGATATCACCTAGGAGGGGTTTGATGAGATTTGGAAAGAGTGGGAAGTTGTTCTCTCGGTTCATTGGGTCTTTTGATATCCTTGAGAGAATTGGAGAGGTAGCTTACTATTTGGCCTTGTTGCCACAACTTTTCGAGGTTCATGATGTGTTTCACATTAGCATGCTTCGGAAGTATGAGCCGGATCCATCGCACGTATTGGATTGGACTGACTTAGAGATAGATGACGATGCTTCATATGAGGAGAGACCAGTGAGAATCTTGGATACCCTAGGACCAAGTCTTGCGAGACAAGACAATTCCCATGGTTAAGGTATTGTGGAAACATCACGGGGTTGAGGAAGCAACTTGGGAACATAAGTGGGAAGTCCATAAGAAATATCCGGACCTATTTGTTGATGTTTGAGCATGTAATGAAACTTTGTTATGTTAATGAAATATGAAAATATTGTATATGTTTTGGAAATATGGAAACATTATGTATGTATTTATGTTTTGGAAATGCGAGTTTATCATAAATATTGTATATGTTTTGGAAATATGAATTATGTATTCAATATCGAGAATTTGTTTATTATGTTGATGGGATTGAATGACCGGAGAATGGTTCACGGAATTGGAATTGATTGATGATCATCCTTGTGATTGATTTAAGCATAATTGTAAAACTTGATTCGAAATTTCGGGGACGAAATTTTTTAAGGAGGGAAGGTTATAGCGATTTCAGTTTTGACCCGACCCTTGTTGTATCTCGGGCTCGAGTTTCATGATTCTATATTGTTGTTTTTGTCTCTTTTTCCCTCATTCCTCATTGAAATGGAGTATTGGAGTGCCTTGGTTGTGTTTGGAATAGGTTGGTTGCTAGTTGATTCAAATTGTTGTTGTCTAGATTTTGGCCTCTTCACTCGAGCGAGCTTTGAGAGCTCGCAATACTTTTGCAGGCCTGCAAATATACTGGGAGGGTAGTGTTCTTTGCTTGAGCGAGGACTCTTGCGCTCGAGCGGCGGTCTTCTGTTTGTAAAACTTCTGGGAGTGTGTATTCTGTGCTCGAGCGAGGTGACTTATTTGTGTCTGGCCGTTTGAGTAAGAACTCTTGCGCTCGAGCGAGCTGCGCGTATATCAGTTCGTAGCAGCACCTTTTACATTACTTTTTCATATCTTTTGTTCCAAAAACCCTAGATCGGGACCTCCTCTCTCTAAAACTCTCTTTCTCTCTCTCTCTCTCTCTCTCTCTCTCTCTCTCTCTCTCTTTCACCTAGATCTAGTGGGTTCTCTACCCGTGTGCCTTTGTTAAAAAGGTAGTACGTCTCAAGAGCTCTCATTTGATCTGATTAAAGCTTGGTTTCGAAGCTCTTGAAGTTTCTCCTTTGCTCCATTGGGCTTCTAAGTTTGAGATAGGGACTTTCTACGCTCTTCTATGAGTTTTAACTTAGATATTGGTTGATGGGTAAGTGATATTAGAACTTGTTGTGATTTTGAACAAACCTAGGGTTTTGAGTTAAAATCGAAAGAAAGGCTTTCAAATGAACGCATTGGAAATGATTATGGGAGTAAATATGAGCTTGTGTGGTATTAAAATGGTTAATTTTGGTGTTTGGGATGAGATGCGGAAAAAGGAAAATTTTGTCCTAAATGTCTTGAATAATTATTTAGTACAAATAATGAAATTGGTATTGGAAGTATGAAATTTGGAGGTTGTTTACATGAATGGTGTCGTTGGATTTGTTTAAATCTCTCACCTATAGAAGTTTGGATAATTTATCTATTGTAAATATTGTATATCTGTTTAGAAATATCTATTTTGCGCTATTGGTGGAAGATGGTCATAATTGTTGTAAAAATTACATGAGGATTAGGCGAATTAAAACTAATATCTTGGTCATTATCATTGAATATGATTATGAATTGTATACATTGTATATGTATGATACTTGTAGGAGAAAGGGGATGTACTCTATGTTTGGGAGAAGAAAATGGATGGACTCCATTAAATTAAGTTGGCCTGAGTGTCCAGGGTGAAAGTCCCAAAAATCGCGCGTATACATGGGTGTCGATTCTCGCGGACGAAATTTTCGTAAAATGGCAAATAAATGCAGTTGTATGTTAATTTTATTGTTTGGAGGCCTATGTGGTGTATCATCTATTTGGTTGATTAAATGAAATGGGTGTAATGAATGAACTGAGATAATATGAATTGAGATGTAAGTTTGGCATAACTTGGTATTAGTGAAAGGTTGTGAAAGATTTTGTCATTGGGTATTGAATATGTGTATCTTACTTTTATTTTTTGTTAAGACTCATATATTATGATAGATTGTTTTTATTAGGCTTTGGCTCACTCTACTTGGGAAAATCATTTTTAGGTGCTGGAGATATGCCTCTTTCAAGGACCTAGCTTGGGAGGACCTGGGAGCTGAAGGCTCTGTTTTATTATTTTGCACTTAACATTTGTATAAGCCTAGGGGTTTATATGTAGGGAGTTTGAGACTCTCTCTTTTGTTGTAACCAAATATAGTCTTGGAAAGCTGTAAGCCTGTAGGGTATTTATTGGTTGATTATGAAGTTGGTATTACATGTTGTAAATTCAAGGTATAGCTTATGAATGTATATCGCATGTATTAACTTTTGTAACTTAACTCTGATGTAATGAAAGCTTCTTATTTTATTTGTATCACATTATACTAGTGTTTGGTGATGGGTTATTGTATTTATTTTGGGGGTGTTACACTTTCACAACTATTAATATTATCATGATCTATATAAATTTTTAATTTATTTGTTACCAGCTTGTTAAAAAAAAAATTAATTAAAAGGCAGTGGTTTGCCTCCAGTCCACCATCTAGACTGGAGGATCTAGTTCGGCCCATTAGGCCCACTTTTGGATCCCTTTTCAATGATCCAAACCGTTCACTTTTTAGGGTTTGTTGAGTACATTATTCTTGTAAAAAGTCACGTCGATCAGATAATGGATACTATGTATTCGGATCACTTTTTTATGAACCGTTAATTTTCTGACCGTCCATTTTGTTCTGGAAAAAAGTGTTCCGAATACATAGTATCGTTATCCGATCGACATGATTTTTTATAGAGATAATGTATTCAAGAAACCCTAAAATGTGACCGGTTCGGATTATTGAAAAGGGGCCCACAATTGGGCCCAATAGGCCGAACTGGACCGGACTGTCCTAGATTTGAACTAGAGACAATGCAGGCCCTAATTAAAATGTATTCCATTCCATGAGTTTAATAGGTATAACCAAATATGAGAATGAGAATTATCATCTTATTCCTATGTCATTTTACATTGGCAACCAAACAATGGAATGAGAATGGACATTTCATTCCTTTCAACCTTTTCCATTCTTACTTTCATTCTATTCCCACTTCATTTTATTCCATCGTACCAAACATGCTATATGTTTTCACATAAATATCAAAGTTTTCTTGATTAAAAACTGATTACTTGAAAAAATTTAAGTAAAAAGAAATCCTCCCTAGTCAAGACGGATTCATTCAATCGTTTAATAGATTCGGGGCAATCCGCGTTTTATTTTCACATCCTCTTATTATTATTTGCCACATTCAAAAATTGAACCAGAAGAAATTTATATTGTTGATTAAGACACAACAATTAATTTTACATTTATGTTCATGAAAATTCTTATCAATTTATGTTTAAGGATTTTTGAAAATAGTGTAATTTGGGGTTTTTGATTTATTTATTATTTGAGGATATCGTGAAAGGTAATTTGTGAAGAAACATAGGGTGTATTGAGAGAAAATTATAATACTAAATACTTTAATAGAGATTATTGAGAAATTGAACGTACTTAATGATCTTTTGGATGTAAATAGAATCTCCCATTATTTAGGGGTGCACATCAACATGTTGGCCCGCCCAGTCCAACCCTATTTTTTTAGGGCTTGAGAAGGTTGTTTTAGCCTATACAGCCGGATTAAGCCAACATTTTCAGCTCGATATGTTAATAGGCTAGGCTTGGGATTTATACTTTCAACCTAGCCCAGCCCACTATTAAATTAATTAATTATAATACATATTTTTGTTATAATTAAGACTTTATCTTTGTTGATTTTATTGAAATTCATATTTATGGTGATGTGTGATTGAATTTATTTAAGAAATCCTTTAATTTATACACAAACCCTTTGTAGGGTGATTAGAGAAGAAAAACTATGTCGATGGTCTAACGAATCTGGGTTAGTTGAAGAATGAGTGACTGGGTGAGGATGGAGCAAGTGGTTCGAATGGCAGTGCACAAATGGGTAGCACCTCTCCAAATCCCAAGAAAATCCTCCTCTTGGACCTTGGGAAATGGGTTCAATTTATAGGCCTTTTCTTGGTACCAAAGGATACCAAGTGGCCAAATAAGGTGAGGACATATGTCTCTAAAAAACACATAGAATATTCTGTCTTGGACCACTAGGCAGAAGGTGCCACATGCCCCTCTGCATGTACTATGCACCAACAGAAGTGCCTCTACAACTACCTTTTTGAACCTTGCGGTGATAGTGTTTGCCACTGCACTTGCCTCTTCAGTTCAAACCTCAATAAGTGCACTTGCGGCGGTAGGGTTTGCCGTTGCACTTGCCTTCTTAGTTCGATTTAACCAAGACATGCATTCTCAGGACTTCATAGTCTGTTATCAGCTATGTTCATGTTCACCTCGGCGATGCTTCCACCCTTAGCCACCTAACCACAAACTCCCAAGCTTTCTAGAACGAAGGCTACAACCAAACCTGCTGTCAACCATGTTGTGCCTTAGTACCAAGTCTAAGGGAGCTTTCTTGGTCCTGCCTGTGCAACTAAGGTAGGTCCATGACCTGGGTAAATAGGAAGGGAGTCTCTTGCGCTCGAGCTGCCATGCTCCCATCTTCGCAGGGTCGCCGTGGTATACTGGTATCTCTGGCCGTGCTATCAGCTCCAACCAATAAGCTTTGGGGCCTGCTATCAGTCCTTGGTTGGTAATGCCTTGGGGCTTGCTATCAACGCTAAGCATTAACCTCTGCTTGTAGAGGGGAAGCTTCTATCTGAGGCTACTATCACCTTGGTGGAGTCTTCTCTCTACAAGTTAGTTGAGGCAGTTGTAATTGCTGCGGCAGCTGTTTTCTGTGGCAAGTTTAAGAGGTGACGCCTTAGAGATGGCAGCGTCGACAAAGTACGTCAGCAACTTGGCTGCTGCAAGTGTTGCCTCAACAAGTTAGTTGCTGCGGTTTTCTTCTTTTCCTCAACAAGTTCAAATGGCGATGCTGACAATACTTGGAATGGCGGCACCAACAATATTAGGAATGGCGGCGCGGAGACAAAGTGCCTCAGCAACTTGACCGTTGCAAGTTTAAGGATACTTTAAGGTGGGCTGAGGCTTGCAATTGTGCTTCAAGGTACAACAATGCTATTGTGAGTTATTTTAGAACTTTTTACGGTTTTATTTTGAAAATTTAAATCATTCATATTGTAAGAATTTATCGGATATATCATCCATAAAAAAAAAAAAAAATTAAACAAGTATTCGTAATCTTATGACCAAGTTCTAAAAAATTATCAAAATCATGTTAATAATTTATTAAAAGAAAACAAATGTGCTCTTACTATAAGGCAACTAATGTCTAATCAATTTGATTATTTTTGTATAAATAGTTTACTCAATAAATTTTACAATATGAAAAGTTCGAAATATCAAAAAAAGTCGAGGATAAGCCCCCGTGACCCCACAGCACAATTACCCAATTCCCTCTAAAAGATTGCTACTCAATAATTACATAATATATGTAGAATGAAAAATTACAAGTACTTGATGAATTGGTCAGAACAAAATTACAATTCAATAACGTAATGTTTAAAAGTGAGATTTGTGAATTTAGAGACACAGAAAATTGACTGGAACTCCACTTTTTTTAAATTTTTTGTCTAGATATCATAAGGATTTTTCTGATTAATTTGTGTGGGCCATTTTGGTTGAAGGTCCCAACTCTTCTAGCTCATACTAAATTTATGGACTTCTCAACTGGTTCTGAATTCTAAAATCTAATTCCCATGTTCTTAAGTGGAATTTTGTGGCCTTTGAATTGATAATCTCTTTGATGGCCAAGAAGGCAACACAAACAACTGCAATTTTTTACAATCCTGGGTTGAAATTTCTAACAATTACAGCAACTTTTCTCGTAATTTCAAAAATTACATTGTCCTCTTTTATTTTATTTGACAATATACAAAATCCTTCCATCCTCTATCCAACCTTTAGAGATGGTGACAAAAATTGCTCACACAAGCAAATTTGTATAATTACCGTTATTATTTAGAATAATACTATACAAAAAAAATATATACTATTATTTTTTAGAATAATACTATACAAACAAAAAAATATATATATACAAAAAACTTGTATAAGCTTGTATAGAATGACATAACACTATTATAAGCATATCATTATTAAACAAATAACTCATCATGTTGATTATTAATTACATAAATGTCACTGCTACATCATTCTTGTAACAAATTTTGTATAATTTTTTTTATAAGAATATTTTTCCCTATTTTTTAGGTACCTAACCCACCATATCCTCAACCAAACAACCATTGTCTTCTTCTGTCTCCCCTTCTTCCTCCATCGACACCACCCCTCTCTAAGCCACACAACCACCACCTCCATTGTTAATATTGAACTTTAGAACTAAATTGCCACCACCAAATCTCTTATCATCGTGGATCCACAATTCAAACCCACATATATATACATATATCTATTGAAACCCCTAATACTGTGTTTGGTTGGAGAATTTGAAAAGAGATTTATAAAAGAAAAGAAAAAAGGTAAATAAAATGTAAATAAAATATACATACATTTCACTTAATTTTATACACCTTTTCTGTTTCCCTTCCCAAATTCTTTCCCAAATCTCCCAACTAAACACAGCGTAGATCTACCACCGGAACCCTGTTTTCATGTTTGTATACATATTATATATATAGCATCAGTTCAAGGTAAAAGAAGAAAGTTACCACGTCAACAAACCTCGTATCTTCTTCATACATGCCAACCAATTTCTTGTCATCACAACATTGGAATAAAACCCCAATATACATGTGACATGTATTTGAACGACGACAAGAGACGGCTACAACCTAAGATGACAACAATGACCATTTCCATTGCAATCCCATAATATATGTTTGCCAGAGAAATGTTTCAGTTAAAGACAGTTGAGAGATTGGGGTCGAGAAAATGAAATTCCACTGGAGTTTGAGAAATCCCAGGAACATACAAAACATTCTCGAAGTCCCATACAATTGCAAACCATTCTGAGTAATGTAACAATCTGTACAAGAAATGATAAAACTAGATGTTGCCTTTGGACAGTTAAAAACTTTCTATCAATTTTAAATGATCAATCAGAGAAATATATGCAATACCAAATAGCTCTCAAATACGTTCACTGCAACGTATAAAACTTTTGGCGACCATTATTTTAGTCCCTAAAACCATTGTTTTAGTGTCTAAATAGTTTTTGTGACAAAATTAAATTCGTCACTAAAAGTGCGTCCAGAAAAGTCTTTAGTGACAAATCTTTGAAAATGTCGCTGAAAATGACGATTAGCGACCAATTTATATTGTTACAAAATGCTTGATTTTACAAGACTAAACATTTGATTGCTAATACTTCGTCACAAAATATCTCAATTTGGTCGCGAAAAACAAAATAATAACATTTTTAACAACTATATTTGGTTGCTAAAAGACAAATGACTTTCTCTACCACATTTTTGTTGCTAAAAATCAAAATTGGGAATTTTGTAACCATTTAATTTCATAACTAAAAATGCACAAAAATTAAATGTCATCCAATAATATAGAAAAAAATAAATAAATTGACAACCACACATCAAAGACACTCTATTCCCAAACCATGAGTATATAGAAAGTAAAATTCTACAAAAATTAAAACTCAAAAGTTTCCAAATTCAAAATTCAAATCAAAGTAGTTCTTGTTCTCCCATTTCAAATGAGAATAGCAACAGTTTCTTCAAAAGAAAATCTCTCAAAATGCATCTTTGTCAGCTTCTTTGTATTCTTTCTCCTTCGCATCCCTTTCAACTATCTTTTGGCTTAGCAAATGATGACATAACTTAATAACAATAAATTCCAAATGTTAAAGGAATTAGATTATAGAATAACTAGGACTTAGATTAAAGATGAACAAAACTGAAAGAATTGAGCTAGCACAACAATTAAAGAATATCAAGCGCCATTTTTTCTCTCTGTAATTCTGTAAAATTCCATCCTCAGATCTGGGTAAACCAATCAAATATGGTTCTATAAATTGATTTCCAGCCAACAATGGTTTTCAGTATTCTGAATGTTTAAGAAATTTCTAGTGCTACTTTTTAATTCAAATGAGTTGCCAAGCTAAAGTGGGACCTTTCAAACTTTAGCACAATAAAGAAGAAGCAGGATCAGGTCTAAACATAAAATAGACATCAAGAATTTTGGAGAGAGTATTTGGGAAATAGTTATTTGATGGTTAATTAAAATAATAAAAAAAATATTTCTTGAATTTAACCCAAATCACATACCCAATCAATCATTCAGCTCCATAAACCTTCCAAGAACCCATCACACTTCTATATTAAAAAGTCATCCTCAAACTAACTAGCAATTCTAAAGCGAAACTGAAATTAAAAACTCAATACAACTTGAAGGATCGAGAAATACCTTGATAGAAAGTGAATCAACCAACCAATGTCTTCAGAGTTGCATTGTCCCTTTTTGTAGTGGCCGAACTCTGCAGATAAATAGCATATTGTCAATTTCCAGATAATTCAAGGATATCCCACATGAACATTGCAAAATTATCATATCACACCTAATATAAAATAGTGTAAATTACCAAATGCTCAATGTAATAAAAAAAAAATACCAATAAACCTTAAACATTTATTCAGTCATGCATGCTACAATAACATTTGTCGCTGAAATTTTGTTCCTAAATTCTATATTTCTTGTAATGAAGCAAACCAAGAGAGGGGAGGGAAAGACAGAATTTTGCAGCAGCAGGGCTGTTTTGGGAGGGCTTTCAACCTTTGTTTTGATCCTCAAACATCAAACAAAAAAAAGAGAAATCAATTGTCTATGTAATCTCCTTGAGGCTTGACAAGTCATTTATCAAACAAAAACAACAATCAAATTAGTATGTGTTCAATTGAGATCAATATAAAAAAAATATACAATTACCAAACACACACACACCAAAAAAAAAAAAAAATTAAGCTGATATGGGACAGAAATGAGAAACAGTAAAGCATCAAAAACTAGTAGTGGTCCACTTATCCAAATCATCATAAATAGCACTCACCAGCAATAAGTTTTCTAAGAATGATCTTCTTCAATAATCACTGTACATCTGAAAAGGATTGCTTCAATCGGTTCAATTCAGACAACATTTGTAAGGAAACTCTTTAATCTAAGGCAATTAATAAACTAGTATCTATCACAAAGGTACAGGAAAAGTTCAACGAACTCTATCAATTGGCTACCAAATACTATATTTGGTCTCAAAAAATTGGACGAAATCAAGTATTGCAATGGACTTTTTGGGACCATATGGAATGAAACATCTTCACGAAATTAAGTAATGCTTTCTAGTTGTAGAAAGAAAAAATGGTCTTGACAGTAAGCCTAGAAACAGAATCAACTAAATAAATAATAAATAAATAAAAAAGCCTCTGAAAAAATAGGAAACCATTTGTTACATGTGAACAAGCCACCAAATGTGTTGTGTTAACTTTAAAAGAATTAGAAAACACAAGTACTACTGCTCAACTCCTGTCCATTTTACAGGAACAATATCAAAACTCACATCACAAACAACCTCAAAACTGAAAATGATTAATACCTGAGCATCAATGACCTTGAATACATTTTTACGACTTATGGTGTTTTTGATTCTTCTTCTCTTGACAACTTGCAGTAAATGTGGAACCTGGAAGAATGGAGATTATCAAGTCTCAGGGCTACTCATTATACGAGGAAATGAGATCAAGAACAAACAAATCAACAAAACGAGAGAAAAACAATCAGACAATGATGAGAGGATATGTAGCAATGATTGAATTCCAAGAAATTTGTAGTAGTCTGATCAACCATGAACGTGCCTTAATTGCATACCCTTAGTACGGCAGGTATGTAGAAGGATCCACTAGGAGAGTTTACAGTTTGATCATAGTACTCTAGAACATCAGCCTGTAAAAAAATGACGACATGAAATTTTAAACTAAAATACAATGGTGTTTTTCATTGGTATGCATTCATATATGTCACATATAAGGATCAGGCGTGTTCATGATCCAACAAGAAATCAGTCAACAAAAGATTAAATGCAGCATATTTATATAAAAAGCAATTTAGATAGATAACAACCTGATATAACCATAAGATTTAATATGTGACAAGTAATTGGGTTTCCACTTCTATTTTATCTTTTACATACAATTGATAAATTATTTTCCTGTTATATTGGAATATACAAAATTGCCTTTAAAGAATGAATTAACTTAAGAAACCAACTGAAATGATAGATGCAACAGTTGAATGTAATAGAGTGCCTAAGCATCAATGTTGAATCTGTGAGCAAAAAGTCGAACCTTTTCCTGTTATATATCTAATTTGTTATATAAAATATATATCTAATAAATTATATTAACATATTTGTTATTATATTATTATATTATATTAACATATAAAATATATATCTTATTTAAAAAAAACTTATTTTTTATTAATTTTTTTTAAAAATATATTTATTAATTTTATTATTATTTTGATTGTATAAGAATTAATGATTTTATTTTTATTTTAGACATATAATAAATAAATAAAATTATATATATTAAACGTGTCCCCAGCGTGTCGTGTCCCCTATTTTTTGAAAAATTGCGTTTTTCGCGTCTCCGTGTCGTGTCCCGTGTCCGTGTCCGTGCAACATAGCAGGCCTAACAAAAGAATAAAAAAACAATTGGACCCTTCTATTACATAAATAATAAAGAAATGAAAGGGCCAAAGCTTCCAGCAAGATTTCTGAATCCTCAACCATTCGAGCACCAAGAATTCATGCACTGAGAATTACAAGTCACAGTTATGTATTCAATATAGACAAATAACAAAAATGGAACGCCATTGGAACAAGAAAGATCATTCGAAATAATGAATAAGCAAACAACAGATGAAATAATTAAAATGTAATGTGATCAAATTAAGCTGAAATTATTGGTTTTTGAAGAAGGGGGAATATATATATATATATATATTATAATTTGTGTTGTAATTGATTATTTGATGAAATTGATATGAAATCCGACCATATTTAATTCTTTGATGGGGTATTCGGAATGGGACACCAAGTTGGCACCATTGAGGCTGAAATTCTGGTTCAGCCAGTGATGGAGATTACAAGAGAAGCAAGCAGCCACAAGTATTGAAACCCAAAACCACAAATAGGGTACAAAATCCAGAGCTCAAACTCTTCCAATGGATAAATATTTCTATGTTTATTGATCTTCTGAACTTACTTGTATGGCATAGAGAATGCCCTTTATATAGGACGGACTACCAGGCAAATATTCTAGTCATTTGTCACACCCCTAGATGAACATTATTTCATACTTTCATAAATAGAGTAATAATAATAATAATAATAATAAAGAAAACAGACCTGTAAGAGATGTCCAAGACCAAACCTCTGAAACAAGAGAGCTCGTCCCTCTCGAATTCAGCAGTGCCCTCCCTGTTATCATAAATACCGTCATTGCCAACACTTAAGCTGGCTTTCGCATTGAAATGGTAGGATTTGCTAGCAAATGATGATGATGATGCAGACAGTCTAGTGCTACTAGAACCACGAAATAATTCAAGAAATAATTATTTTTTTCAGCAGGGTCTCCTCTACACTTCACAAGTACCTCCATCTCAATCTGCAATCCATAAGAAATGAAACTTGATGAAAATCAAAATACAAATCACACAAACAAGAACTTATCTCTCAAAATTATTACAAGGATAATAAAAAATTAGGAGCCATGCAACTTCAAAGACTTTTTTCAATTTGTCACAAAAAGGAAACAAAGAAATTACTATGAAACAATAATCTGTTTGGTTGGTGATGGTGATAAATTGGCAAACACAATGGAGATCAATGGTCCTTGCTTTTGAAACACACACATAAATTTAATTGGATTTATTAAGCAATTTTCACTGTGTTAAGATGTAATTAAAGGCTGAAGTTCCTAAAATTACACTGACATCAACTGAAAGAGTCCATAACTACCTTTGTCTTGGTGAAGGGATTGCTTTTCTCCTTCAAAAAAGTAGCATGATCAGAGCCTTCCAGCTTCAATTTTGCCTGTTCAAATAGAATGTCATGATTTACAATACATCCTAGGATTCGTTTGGAAATTGACTCTTTTTTTTTTCCCCTGATTTTTTACGGAAAGATATGAGAAAAAATTAGAGATAATGGATTACCTTTTTGGCTAATTTAGCTTGTTCGCAAACATAGCCTTAAGGTTCTAGATTAGTTGCTGAAGAAAGAGAAAAAAAGTGATGCTTAAAAACTTTAGATAAGCTTCACAATTGTGATCCAATAGAACAGAAGGGCTTCACTGAAGTAAAGCTAATACAAACTTAAATTCGTAGATTTTTTTTTTTTATACTTCATTTTCAACATACAACATAGGGAAAATGAAAAGAAAATCACACAAAATTGGAAATTTTGTAAAATTAACCAGTGGATTGATGTTAATGGTACCTTGCGATTATCTGGCTTAAGCTGAGGAAGATGCAGATAGAGAGAGAGAGAGCATCGTCGAAGCCATTTGAATCAGACAAGACGATGAAACGATAAGATCAATTTGAAACGTGAGCGACTTAAAATTAGTAAAAAAATCAAGCAGTGATCTTTGAGAGAAGTAGAACTTCGTTGAGTCTGAAATCGAATTAGTAATTGATGTAAAAAAACAAGAGTAAGAACACAAAAACAAACCTCAGAAAAGTAACGAAGTCCTGTTCAAATCTAGAAACAAAACAACCAAAAACAGAAAACCAACCCCGCCTTTCAAAGAACAAGAAGTCTAGTTACTTTAAAAAAAAATTGATAATTCGAACTAAAACGAGAACTAATCAATGTGTTCTTCATAGATCTATAGATACACGTACATATGAGGCACAGAGAGAGAGAGAGAGAGAGAGAGAGAGAGAGAGAGAGAGATGCACCAAGTCTACAAAAAAAAAAATGAAGGAAATGATAGATCTGTTGTGAACGAAGCTTCAGGTCACAAATCTGCAAAAAAATAAAAATAAAAATAAAAATAATAAAAAAATGATGAAGAATCAAACCATAGATTTCATGATCTGTGTGTGTGTGAAAAATGATAGATCTACCTGATTGAAGCTTAGCATCTCATATGTTCGATAGATCTACCGGTAAGGAGTAAATGATAAATCGATTTTTATGATCCATTTTCCCACATCGAGCTTCAAAAAAGAGAGAGTGAGAGTGAGAACTGCAAAATTAGGGCAAAGAAGCGTTTGATCCTGTAGATTGGAATAGTTTCAGCTATAAAGATGGCCGCTTTTTAATTGTCCATTTTTTAAGAATCAAAATATTTGGTCTCCAAAAAATCTCAGTTATGAAAAAATTAATTTGTCTCCAAATATTTCTAAAGAATTTTACAACAGACAATGAAGCATTTCCAGTGGAATATCACAAGTTATATTTTCGTCCCTAAAAGATTGCTTTTAGGGGCCAAATTCAAGTGGTCTCTAAATAACTAATTTCTTGTAGGGCTCACAAGAAAACCAAGTGCAACACACAATGCCATGTTCATGCATAAGGGCTTCTTGTGCGAATATTATGTAAATTATGGAAGTATATTAATTAGGTTATTTGTGAATATTCGATTAATTGTAGATTGATTGTATAGGGTTATTTCCTATTATAGATTATGTTTCGGATTGCTATAAATATTGGTTGAAATCTTTGTATCATACACAATTAAATATACAGAAAAGCTTTCAGGATTCTTACATGGTATCAGAGCCACGTTCAAAACCCTAGGTCTGGCCTAGATCATTCGAAGCTCAAAGTCTTCTCTGGACTTCTCCGAAGTCACGAAGCTATTCTCTGGTCTTCTTCGAAGTCGCGACAGCCCTTTGTTCCTGGTCTGAAGTCACGATTCAAGGCTCTCTCGTCTCTTTGTCTTTGGTTCGTGGGTTGTCTGGGCTATTCGATCGACAATCTTCTCTCCCCCTTGGTTCATTCGATCGACAGTCATCTCTCTCCCCTGGTTCGTCTACTGCTCTCTCTCTCTCTCTCTCTCTCTCTGTGTTCCGAAGTGTTCCTTAACCCTATCAGCACTGTTATTTGGTTATAAAATACAAAAAAAACTTATTTACAGTTTGACCCCTCAGTTTTCTAGTTATTAGACTTGAACTTTTGGTTTGGCTATTTTGCTCTATTTTGGGTTATTACACTTGAACCCTTCAATTTTACGGTTATTGTTATGATGTCTCTGGCTTTAGATGAGTGTGTCTTCTGCCATCAGAAGGGCCATTGGAAGTATCACTTTCCTAATAAGGGATACCTATCTAGCTCGTCTTCTCAGTAGTCTCGGACCTAGTTTTGCTATTCTTCTCCGAGTAATTTTCAAGCTCCCGCCGGTTCTACTGCATCTGCTCCAGCTCCTAATCCTAACTTGGCTTCCTTGTGTGCTCGGATTAGTCAGCTTCAACATCCACTGTCTACTTCCCAACCATCCTCGTTTGCCTCCATTGTTTCATCTCTTCATTCAGGTTTGCTTGGATCTTCTTCAGGTATGTTGTTGTTTGTCTGGATTTTTGACTCAGGTGTCTCGCATCATATGACTTCTCATATCTCTTTACTTAAAAATTGTACTAATCCATTTCATATTACTATCAATGCTACTAATAGGTCTGGTATGTTTGTTATATCTATTGGGTCTGTCCTACCATCTGCTATGTCTGCTGTCTCTATTTCATTTGTCTTTTATGTTCCTCAGTTTATTATCTGTCAGTCAGCTTGATGCCTCTAGTTTAGATGTTATCTTTTCTTCTTCTATCTGTTTTGTGCAGGATCGAATATCTAAGCAGCAGATTGGGACCAGCTGTAAAGTTAAAGACCTCTACGTAATGGAGAGCTTGCATTTGCCAATGGTAACCTCTCTGATTACCTTTTCCTCTTTTCAGTTCGATTCTCTGTCTAGTCCTTTCTACTTGAGGCATTCTAGATTAGGGCATTTGTCTGCTGATCGCTTATGACCTTTAGCTCAGTCTAGTGTATTGGGTAAAGTTTCTCCTAGTAAACTTACTGAATGTCGGAGGTGTAAACTTGCCAAAATGACAGCCTTACCTTTTCATAAAAGTACTTCTATATCTGATACACCATTTTCTTTAGTTCATACTGATATTTGGGGCCCTTCTCCTGTTCTCACCAAAGGGGGTTCGGCATACTATGTGTCATTTGTTGATGATTGCACCCGTTACACTTGGGGGTTTATCTTATGACTCATAAGTCTGACTTCTACAAGATATACCGTACTTTCCAGTCTATAGTCACTATAGAGTTTGGGTCTACTATTAAATTGTTTCGGTCTGACTTGGGCGAGAAATACTTTAAAATTGAATTATGTGAATATTTGGCCAAATTGGGTACCATTCACCAAACTTCTTATACAGATACACTTATCCAAAATGGTCAAGCTGAGCGTAAACACCGTCATTTCCTTGAGACAGCTAGGTCTCTCATTCTCTCTGCCTCCATTTCGGCACCGTTTTGGAATGAGTCAGTTCTTACTACTGCTTTCCTTCTCAATTGTATGCATATCCCCCTTCTTTCTGGTCGGTCTCCTTATGAGACTCTGTTTTATCAACTTCCTAATTACTCCCTCCTTCGTGTGTTTGGGTTTGCTTGTTTTGTCTTTTTACCCCGTAAAGATAGGACCAAACCTAGTGCCCGATCTGTCTTATGTGTCTTTTTGGGTTAAAGTCTCACTCAGAAAGGTTATTGTTGTTATAAACCTGTTTCCCGTTGCCTTTATGTCTCTCGCCATGTTGTCTTTCCTGAACGTCTACCTTACTTTCAACTTCCTCCTCTCATCGCCGTAGTTTCCACAGAGGATTTGGTTCAGACTGCTATTACTGAGCTTGGGTTTCATTCTTGTGCCCAGGACTCTATTTTATTTCTTCTCCACACCTCTGTCGGATTTTTTGCACTATTACTATATGTGGATGACATGATCTGTAGTTTTAGAGAAGAGAAAGAGTTAGGGAATAAGTTAGACTTCATTCCCTTTTATATTGATAATTGAGCAATTACAGGCATAATCTGAATAATCAAAAAATGAATAAATAAGAATTCAACCAATTATTTCCTATTCCAACACTCCCTCTCAAGCTAGTGCGAAGATATCTCTCATGACCAGCTTGTTGAGAATGCCAGGAAATGATTTGCTCCTTAGTCCCTTGGTGAGAACATCAGCTAGTTGGTCCCAGTCTTCACAAATGGAATACATATGGTGCCACTAGTGAGTTTTTTCTTGATGAAGTGCCTACCAATCTCTACATGCTTAGTTCTATCATGCTGAACTGGATTATGAGCTATGTTGATTGCGGCCTTGTTGTCACAGAATAGTCGCATGGAGTCAGTCTGATGGATTCCCAAGTCTCCCAACAATAGTTTAATCCATAGTAACTCACATACACCCTGAGCCATAGCCCTGAATTCTACCTCAACACTAGATCTAGCCATCACATTCTGTTTCTTACTTTGCCATGTGACTAGGTTGTCACCCACAAATGTGCAGTATCCGGAAGTTGATCGTCTGTCAGTGACTGATCTAGCCCAATCTGCATCAGTAAATGCCGCCACACTGAGATGGCCATATTTTGATAAATAGAGACCATTTCCACGAGAAGATTTCAAGTATCTTAGGATTCTCATAACAACCTCCAAGTGGGAAGTTCTAGGAGCACGCATAAACTGGCTCACTATGCTCACGGCAATGGCAATGTCTAGACGTGAGTGGGATAAGTATATGAGCTTGCCCACTAGTCTCTGGTATCTCCCCCTGTCCACTGGATCTCCCTCTTGATCCTCACTTAGTTTCTGGCCCGGTTCTAGAGGTGTATCACATGGTCTACCTCCAAGCATTCCAGTTTCATTTAGCAAGTCAAGTACATACTTCCTCTGGCATATGAAGATGCCATCCTTGGACCGAGCTACTTCAATGCGCAAAAAGTACTTCAAATAGCCTAAGTCTTTGATTTCAAACTCTTTGGCTAAGTATTCTTTCAAACAATGAATCTCCTTAATCTCCTATTAGAACACTATCAACATAGACAATAAGAGCTATGGTCTTACCATGTGAGGAGTGTTTTACAAGCAAGGTGTGATCAGCTTGACTTTGCTTGAACCCATATTTCAGCATAGCTTGAGCAAACCTTTCAAACCAAGCCCTAGGAGATTGCTTTAGCCCATAAAGTGACTTTCGGAGCCTGCATACTTTACCGTTGGACTTAGCATCTACAAAACCAAGAGGAATATCCATATAGACTTCTTCGACTAGATCTCTATGAAGAAAGGCATTCTTCACATCAAATTGATGAAGAGGCTAATCCAAATTTGCAGCAAGAGAGAGTAAAATTCTCACAGAATTCATCTTAGCAACCGATGTAAATGTCTCTTGGTAATCCACTCCATAAGTCTGAGTGAAGCTCTTAGAAACCAGTCTTTCTTTGTATCATTCTATGGAACCATCTACTTTATGTGTTACCATGTACACCCACTTACATCCAACTGGATTTTTGCCACTAGGTAACTATACTAACTCCTAAGTGTCACTCTTGCTGAGAGCTCTCTTCTCTTCCATCATGGCATGTTTCCATTCAGGAATAGAAAGAGCATCTTGAAAATTGGTAGGTAGACTTACAGAAGACACTTTAGACAAAAGCTTTATATGAGGAAGACAGATGAGAATAAGAGACATGATTACTAATAAGATGCTGAGTATATGACCTAAGCCCCTTCCTATTAGCAATGGGAACATCAAGATCTGAAAAAGCAGGAATAAAAGCACTAGAATTAGAATTACTTGGACTCTTAGTAGAGGTGGGTGACTTTGGACACTCATTCGAAGAAGAAGTTGGCAATAGAGGAAGAAAAGTAGTCTCTTGCATCCAGGTGACTTGCTGTATGTTCTTGTCCCTGATATAAACTTTGTCTGTTTCCTTTTCCTCAACAACTACTGGCTCATCATTCGCTATTTGTTTAACAGGAACATGAATCTCTTCACACCAAGGCTCTTCCTGAAGGGATGACTGTGATACCGGGGGAGAGGGGGGGTCGGAAAATAGGGCTGAGACTTAAAGAAAGTAACGTCAATGGAGACACACCATTTGCGAGTGGGGAGGATGATAACACCTATAACCCTTTTTGGTGGCAGAATAACCCCGAAAAACACACTTAAGAGACCTGGTATCCAAATTTACCACGAGTGGGTGAATGATTATGGACAAAGCAAACATAGCCAAAAGTCTTAGGAGGAATGGAGAACCCGGAAGGGTTAGACCCGAACAAAACTTGAAGAAGTGTTTGTTTTTGAAGAACTTGGATAGGAAGACGATTAATCAAATAAGCGACTGTGAGAACTACATCCCCCCAATAGGATCGAGGAACTCACATTTCAAAGGATAGACAACGGAAGACATCAAGGAGATGGCGATTTTTTCATTCTACAACACCAATTTGTTGAGAGGTATTAGTCCATAAAGTCTGGTGAATAATGCCATGAGTGGCAAAGTAAGTGGCAAGGCCAGAGTTAATATATTCCCTCCTATTATCGGAACGTAGAATTTTGACAACCACCCCAAATTGAGTACAAACCATTTTATGGAAGTTTTGAAACACAAAAAAAAGACCTCACTTTTATCTTTCATCAAATAGACCCAAGTGGCCCGGGAATAATCATCGATGAAGGTAACAAAACCATTTTTTACTAGTCAAAGACACAAAACAGGATGGACCCCATACATCAGAATGAATTAAAGAAAATGAAACTAAACTTTTATTAAGAGAATGAGCAAAAGAGGCTCTATGTTGTTTTCTAAGTTGACAAGACTCACATTGAAAACCTGACACATTAAAACAGAAGGAAATAAATGCTTGAGTAATAAAAAAGAGAGATGTCCTAAGTGACGATGCCACAGCCAAATGTCTTCCTTGGTGGATAGTAACTAAATAGATAAGTGAGCTAGGTCTAATCCAGAATGTAGAGACCATGTTCCCCGCTACCACTGCCAATCCTCTTCCTCGTAATAAAGTCCTTAAAAAGACAATAATCAGGAAAAAAACGTCACGCTACAATTTAAGTCATGGGTAATATGACTCAAAGATAAAAGATTAACACAAAAATTTAGAACATGAAGGACAGAGGACAGAGGACAAAGGGAGGGAAGAGGTAGCATGAATTAAACATTTCCCGAACACTGAGGACATAGTACCATCATCAATACGCACTTTTTCCTAACCTGATGAGGGGTTATACTTTGAAAATAAATTAAAGGAGCCAAATATATGGTCAGAAACACTAGAATCAATAATCTATGGTACAGTCGTATGAGAGAGCAATGCACACAGAAAGGAAGCCAAGTTACCTGAATGGGCAAAAGAAGAAGTGAGTGAACCTGTAGCAGAAGTGGAGACTCAACGGTCCAGCAAGTGGTGAAGCACAATCTCAAAATCCGAGGCAAATAACCCCGAAACATCAACAACAGGGGAGACAACTGGAGAAGAAGACGGTGGCTCAACAGCGTTTGAATGATGTGCCCTAGCATAGACGGGAAAGTCTATAGTACATTTTGTTCAAAAAATGTACGGTACATAGAAAATCAATGGCTAAGATTGAGCCACATCATTAAAAGTGACCTACTAAACAGGTCACTTTTTATAGTTATGAGCTAAAATCATATTTCTTCATAACTATAATCAAATTGATCATAACTTAGTTATAACCACATTTCATAACTAATACCATTTTGTTCATAACTAATATCACATTTTCATAACCACATCTCATAACCAACACTATTTTGTTCATAACTAAATCACACATTTCATAATCATAATCATAATCACATATCTTATAACCAACACCACTTTGATCAAAACAAATATCACATATCTCATAACCATTGATCACATATCTCATAACTACTACCCACATAAATCATAACCACATCTCATAACCAGCCCCTTTGAGTCATAACCAATATCACATATCTCATAACCACTAGCCACATATCTTGTAACTAACATCTTTTTGTCATAACCAACATCACATATCTCATAACAACTAGTCACATATCTCATAATTAACACCTTTTTGCTCATAACTACGCCACTTTGATCATAACCAACATCACATATCTCATAACCATTAATCACACATCTCATAACTACTACCTACATAAATCATAACCACTTTGATCATAACCAGCCTCTTTGAGTCATAACCAATATCACATATCTCATAACCACTAGTCACATATCTAATAACCAATATCTCATAACTCATAACCATTAATACATATAGCATAACCAAACACCCTTTGACACCACTTTGCTCATAACCACTAACACATATAGCATAACCAAAAACCCTTTGACACCACTTTGCTTATAACCATTACCCACATATCTCATAACTACTTAACACATATAGCATAACCAAACACCATTTGACACCACTTTGCTCATTAACCATTACCCACATATCTCATAACCACTTAAATATAGCATAACCAAACACCTTTTGACACCACTTTGCTCATAACCATTACCCACATACCTCATAACCACTAACACATATAGCATAACCAAACACCTTTTGACACCACTTTACTCATAACCATTACCCACATATCTCATAACCAACATCACATATATCATAACTACTAATCACATATCTCATAACCACACCACTTTGATCATAATCAACATTACATATCTCATAACTACTAATCACAACATATCTCATAACCAAACACCCTTTGACTTATAACTATACTACTCTGTTCATAACCAAAATCACATATCTCATAACCTTTACCCACATATGTTATAACCACATCTCATAACCAGCACCATTTGTTTCATAATCAGTATCACATATATCATAACCACTAATCATATTTCTCATAACCGCTACCCACATATAGGGGTGTAAATTTGGCCCATGAGCTTGTGGCACACCCCAAGTCTGCTCGCACCTTGGGTAGGCCCAACCAGGCTCGAGCCTAAGCCCAACCTAAGACCCTGGGCTATGTGTTCTAGAGCCCAGCCCGGCCCTGGTGTGTTTTGGAGTGTGATCCATCCCGTAAACTTGGCCCGAAATTTTCTTCCCCATCTGGCTCGACTCGACCCCAACGGCTCCCTGCCCCCCCTGTCAGTGCAATGGTCAAAAATTTAAAACAAAACAATTTGAAAGAGTCATATAACCGTTAATTCCACCAACAACCAATTTTATTTTATTTTTATTTATATATATATAAATTAACCCCTCCCTCCCAAGTCCTATAAATACCACCCCTTTCACATTTTATTTCTCACAAACAAATTTATCTCTGAAACTCTCATTCTCTTTAAACTCTCAACTCTCTCAATTAATTTTGAAGCGTCATCCCTAAGTGACAATTGCAATTGATAACCTATCTCTATTTTATATTTATTTTTAGTCATAGTATCTTCATTAAAGATAATAGAAATAATAATACACAAACGATATACTTTTTAAAATATCTATATACACTTATAGACACACACACACGCACACATATATATATATATATAATTTAACTAAATTTTAATAAAAAATATGCTGAAAAAAATTATCTATGACGTGATTTTATTTTGTTCTACTAAATAATTTTTCTCCTAAATTTTTTTCGCAACTTTTCTTCATTTTTTTTTCTCTATTCAATCTTATTTCCCTTGATTTGTCCTAGTTGTGCCTAAGCTCTCTCTATTTCTTAACCAGACTTCTCTATTTCACTCAAATCATCAAACGACCATTGTTGATAGTTCTTCGTCACTGGATTCTTCTTCTCTATACTCTTGTGTCTCTGCAATAGATCCTTGAACTCGTCACTATTCTCTCTGTCTATTTCAATACTATTCATTCTGGTGATATTTCTCTATCTAGTAAATGCATTTATCTCGAAACTCTAGCTCTTTCACATTAATATGTCATACATATTCAAACCTTTGGTCGTAGGCATGATTTGAAAGGTTTTGTTCTTATCAATTTGTACATATGTTATAGAACTGTTTAAAAATGAATATTACGCATTTTGTTGTACTATTCTGCTAACTCAGCTATTTTCATCCGTCAAACATCTCTCTCATTCCTTACTGTCACTATAGATATCTCCGATGTTCCTTATCGGAAACAACACCATCTTTGACATAATTTTCACAGGCGATAAGTCCGTTCAGTCTCTCTTTCTCATATTCCCTTTCCTTTCGCTCTATTGGTTAATCTTTTCTAACTCTCATTTTTTGTTCCATGGCTTTAAGTGGTTGATTAAATTATTTAATTATTGTCATTACATTTTGTGTTTATCTGTATCATTAGAGATCCCGATTGGTGATTCTACAATTTTTAGTGATTTGTTAGTCATTTTATGATAATTGTTATGAAACTTTGTTGCTTGATTACGATATTTGTGGTTTATAAAAAATTTGTATATTTTTGCTACACTAATTAGTTGTGTTGTTGTGCATTTTGTGATTGATGTTATGAAATTTTATGAGTTATTTACGACATTTGTAATTTGTAAAATTTTTGATTATTTTTATTATGCCAATTAGTGGTGCAGTTATGCATTTTGTAGTTGATGTTATTAAATTTTGTGAGTTGGTTATAACATTTGTGGTTTTTAAAATTTTTAGATGTTTTTGTTACACCAATTAGTAGATAGTTACATAATTTTTGGTTAATGTTATGAAATTTTGAAAATTAGTTACGACATTTGTAATTTTCTATAATTTAAAAAAATTTTGTTATGCCAATTAGTGATGCGGTTATGTATTTTATATTTTATATCACAAAACTTTGTGACTTGATTATGATATTTATAATTTCTAAAATTTTAAATATTTTTATTACGCCAATTGATAGTGTGATTATACATTTTGTAGTTAATAAGTAAAATACTTTTTTTTTATAATTAATTTTACTTAATAAAAATAGATGATGATTTATATTAAAAATAAATAAAAAAATTTGAGTATAAATTGACAAAATTATAAATTAATAATTTATTTTATTATAATACTCTAAATATTTTAATTTTTTTATAATGATTATTACATAATTTCCCCCAAATAATTTCGTCCAAAAATTTGGAACAAACATCCAAAATTTGTGAGAACCAAAATTCCCTCCTTTTATGACAAATCCCTTAGACCCTTTCTTCATCCCAAACTTCTTCAAAAATTACTCTCTCTCTCTCTCTCTCTCTCTCTCTCTCTCTCGGTCGTTGCCACTGCCCTTGCCACCGCCGAGACCTGTTTTGCTTTCGCCGCTGCATCCTCCACCATGGAGAAAAGCTCCCAAAGCTGTTGACGAAGATCTCTATAGGATCTCGCCGGAGCTCCTCCTCGCCAAGCACCGAAGAGTGAGTCTGCCCTTTTCTTTTCCTCCTAGTTTTAGCAAGCTACATGCCTCAATGTATGTCTCTCTCTCTCTCTCTCTCTCTCTCTCTCTCTCTACAGCTTGTTTCCCTCCCTTTCTCCATCTCCATTCTATGAAACCCTAGACCGAAATCCCCTTCTTCGAAACTGCCCCTTTCACCGAAATCCAATCTGATAGGCCATTATTTTCTCAGAAGAATGTAATTGTAAATTGAGAATTACAATTCTTTCCAAAATCTATGAAAGCATTGGGAAAAAAATTAGTTAAACTTCCTTATTTACATTTTATGGAATTCTTTCTTTCAACTTAATTAGAAACTTAAAAAGATGATAAATTACGTTTAACAATTACTAAATTTGAAATTAAGTCGAATTTATATTAGTAAGTTTTCATATTATTAATGGTGATTTGGGATTTTTTAGTCTCATCAAAGATCAAACAGAAATCAAACAAACCTGTGAATTGTGGAGCCACAGTACCAAGAGTCAACTTTGAAAACTTGGTTCTATCATTGGCGGGTGTGTTTGAATTATATGATACCTGTGAATTGTGTTTGAATTATATGATACGTGAATTATGGAATCATACTAACTGTGTAACCAAACTTCTGTTGCAATTAACGTGGCTATAAATTTGTGTTACAAGTGTGCTTGAATTATATGATACGTTGTTTGTTTGTTTCATTAAGAGGGCTGAAACTCTATGATGTGGAATGTCACCAAATCAAGCATGTCTCATTGGGACAACCCACTTATTTAGGTGTAGACATTCCCCTGTTGTGGAAGGATATCCTGATAAGTGCAAGGATTCCCACATGCTAGGAAATTTTCAAAAAATTCAATAGGCAAGAGCTCTAGCTGAAATATAATCGGTTGTGTGATTCCATTTCTACTCTTCTCGTGTACACTCTTATACTCCATTTTCCATACTTGGTGGTAGAGGGGAAGGTGAGCGCTGTGTGTGCCTCTCATTTATGTTACTTTTATTAAAACTTCCATGGATTCTATAAAAAGAGAATCCTTGATTAGCAGCAGAAAATAACGTTAAACTCCTAGTCCTATAAGCTTAATAAAGGTGTGGCTGATATTCTTGTTCGGAGGGGTTATGAAAATGGAAAAAATTATTGATTAAATGTTCTTTACAAGATGTTGGCCAATGCTGTGGGACTTCATAGAGAATTTTGAGGACTCAAAGATTGTATAGCTACTTCTGTTTTTTGCTTAGATGTACTTGTGGATGTTTTTGGGTACCATCTCCTTGGATGCCTTTTAAAAAATATTTACTTATCCAACAAAGAAAGTTAAGAAAAAGGCTGAATGAAGTCGGAAATATGTATCCCGTATTATCAATTCATTTGAAAGGATCCTTGAGAAGCTTAGCGAAGGGAGTAAGCTATTGAGCTCACTAAGTGGACCCTCATATTGGACACTGTTGAGCTAATTAATGTGCTTGGTGTATGATTATAATATCTACGCATGTCGCTCAATTGCCTTTTTACGGGCAAAAATTTTAATATTTTCTTGGATGGATTCCATTGTCATCTTAAAACAAGAGTGAACAAAATTTGTTGTTGAATATGTGATTTGTGATCTAATAGAAAAATCAATTGAAAAGGACTTCCAAAGTAGAGGTTTGTTAACCCCCTCCTATTTTTGCTTTGCCAGCTGGAAAAGAGAGATTGTAAGAGGATAGGAAAAGGAAATCACGAGTGTTTGTTTATTATAAATTTTTTTTTAAAAAAAATTTATGTAGCTTTTCAGTTATATAAGTAACAAGACTTAACGTTTTTTATTCAATACCATCATTTTTCAAGTTTTCTTCCTTTATTCTTGTCATCTTCATTCTTGCTTTAGATTAGCATGTCCAGATAGAATTAAAAGCATTGGCTCTATAATGAGGCTCCCAAACGAGGAATGATGAGGGCAATGATTTGGCAAAATTTATGTGCTATTGTTTTAGCTTCCTAAGATCTCATATTGTTACTTGCGGGTGTGTTGTCTTTTGATAGCAGGGCACTGGCGGATGTGTTTTTTTTTTTTGTTTATTTTAATTTATAGTAGGATACTTGTGGGTGTGCTGTCTTCTTTTTTTTTTTTGCAGGGCACTGGTGGGTGTGCTTTTTTTTATTTAATTGTTTATTTTAATTGATAGCAGGCACTGGCGGGTGTGCTATTTTATTTATTTGTTTCATGTTTATTGATAGTAGGGTAATTGGTTGTGTTTTTGAATTTATTTGCTTTGAATTGATAGCAAAGCACTGACGGGTGTGTTTTTTTATTTATTTGTTTATTTTAATTGATAGTAGGATACTTGCGGGTGTGCTGTCTTTTTTTGTTTGTTTGTTTGCAATTAATAGCAGGGCACTGGCGGGTGTGCTATTTTATTTATTTGTTTCATGTTAATTGATAGTAGGCTACTTGCTTCTGTTTTTTTGAATTTATTTGCTTTGAATTGATAGCAGGACACTGGCAGGTGTGCTTTTATTTTGTTTGTTTATTTTAATTGATAGTAGGATACTTGCGGGTGTACTGTTTTTTTTTTTAAGAGGAAGATGACGTCACAAGAGAAAGATTGAATTCATTTTTGGTTGAACTCAAATTTGTTGAATGACATGTAAATGTCTGGAAATTCTGAACTGATACTTTTGCTTCCCACCCACGAGAAAAATAAATATAATTTTGAGGGAGTAGAGAAGAAATGTACATGTTTGAAAAGAAAGAACTCTAGAGGGAAAAAACATCACAAGAGAGTCTAGTTCAAGTAAATTCATTAAATTTCATAAACATTTGAAAATTCTATACTGAGATTTTTGCCTTCACCCACCCATCATAGACGAAGCATGAATCCTCTAGAGTGTTTATTTTATTTTATTTTCGAGTGATTCTACATAAATAATAATTGCTTCCAGGCCTCAATATCGATTTTCTTTTTAAGTCAAAAATGGAGAATTTTCCAATCAAAATATTTTCGATCCGGATTTTTTTCCATATACATAATATCACTTTTTCCTGAATAATTTTTGATAGGGATATCCCCTAGTATATCAAAAAATTTGCCCCTATGTTTGTGTGTGTTGTAATTATAACTCTCTCGATTCTTATTTACTTGGAATGGTGATCCATAAATATATGGGTCCCTCTTATTTTCATAATTAATAGATCTATAAGATAAAAGATTATATCTATAGTATTTTTTAAAATTCTCATTTTGATTTGGTAATGAATATACTTCGTAATCGTTTTGTTTTTTGTAATGAACTAATAGGTCTTTTTCATATGAATTCTCTTTCTTTAAATCTTGATTTTGAATTATACGACATTGATTGATTCTATTTTTCCATTTTGTTGCTATTAATCTAGACCATCTAATCTGAGATAAATGGTATTGATAATGACCTCTTAAGCAGTTTTTCCATTGATTTAGTCCAGAATTCTGAAGTTTCTTATGTCTTAATTCATAATGAATTATTCCTTGTTTCCAAAATAATCTTTTATTGAAGTCTTAAGAAAAAAAGATGTTCCGTGTATAAAGTTATACTTGCGGATGTGTTTATTTATTTATTTTACTTTAATCTATAGTAGGGTACGTACAAGTGTGTTTTTTTATTATTTGCGTATAATTGATAACAGAGCATTGGTCAAGAAACAGAAACACATATCAGGGAATGATTCTCCTTGGTTAAGAATTACTAAACCAAATCTCACAAACTTGTGTGTTTTAGATCAATCCAAATACCTAAAAATATTTTGATTGTTGATTACAACCCAAAGAACCCATAGTTCTACCCATTGATTTGAGTGTGGTGTTTGTTTTGAGCTTTTAAATCATAATTCTACACTTATTTCTCAAAACTCAATTCAAAAAATAATCATTATTTTTCCAAACTAATAACCAAATACATAATTCAAAACTTTTTTCAAAACTTAATTCAAATTAATATTTTAATATTTTAAATATTTTAAAAATATTTTAATTTTGTTAAGATTTTAAATATTTTAATATATTACGATTTTTTTAAATTTTTTGAATATTTTTAAATATTTTAATTTTTAAATATTACGATTTTAATTTTTTAAATTTTAAAAAATTTTATAAAAATAAATTCAAACTCTATTTTATAAAATATTTTTAAATATTTTAATTTTTTTGCTATGTATTTGGTTACGATTTGAGTGTAGAGTTGTGAAAGTAGTATGGAGTTTCGAGTTATGTGTTTAGTTATGAGTTTTAAAAATAGTTTCTTAATTGAGCTTTGTTTTATGTGTTTGGTTACGATTTGAGTGTAGAGTTGTTTTTAAATTTAAAATATTAAAATTTTAAATTATTAAAATTTTTCGAATATTTAAATTATTTAAATTTTTACGATTTAAATTTTTTGAATATTTATTTAAATTTTTTACTTGTTAAATTTTTTAGATTATTTAAATATTTATGATATAAATTTTTTGAATATTTATTTTGAAAAAAAATTATTTTTAATATTTTGATTTTCGGAATATTTTTAATATTTAATTTTCTAAATATTTTTAATATTTTAATTTTCTAAATAATTTTAAAATATTTTTAATATTTATACAGGCCTAAAAATTGAATTGACAGAAAAGTTAATTGACATAGAAGTTATTTGAAAAAAAAATTATTCAAAAAAATTACTTAAAAACAATTAATTGAAAAAAAAATCATTTTTTATTTGAGTATTTTAAAAATAGTTTGGTTATGACTGTTGATCCAAAATACGGATATCGAGTTATGAGTTGTGTGTTTGATTATCAATTATAAGTTGAATTAAGTTTTAAAAACTATTTTGAAAACTCATCACCAAAGAAATTTTCTTATTTCACATGTCACATCAAACTTTCAAAACTCAATTTCACATACAATTCAAAACTCAATTCAACACTCAATTAAAAAACCATAACCAAACAAATTTTCTACACTCAAATCATAATTCCACAATTCACAAACTCAAAATACAACTCATACTCTCAAATCATATTTACAAAACTCTACCAAACGCAACCCAAATCTTACAAACTTGTCTGTTTCTATTTTATTGTGTTTCTATTGATCAACCAATATTTTGATTGTTGATTACAGGGTCATTCTCTATTTATTTTGATTTTCAATAACTATGTCATTAATTTATTCTTTTCGTATTGTTTTTGATGTAGTTATCATGGATCCTTTTGGATGTGCTAAATTTGAGCGTAACCTTGAAGATAAAGAAGAGTTAGGTTCCCATGCAAATGACCCTATTCAAAGTTTAACCAAGAATGATGTTCTTGAAATGGAATTCAATTCAGAAGAGGATGCCAATGATTTCTATAATCAATATGCTAAAGTTGTGGGATTTAGCATTAGGAAAGACACGCAAACAATGCAGGCAACAAAGGTTCTTAGTAGAAAATGGGTATGCTCAAGGCAAGGCCAAAGAGCAAAGCAACACTTGGCCCGTATTGATCGAAAAAAGAGCTGCCAGGGCATTGACTAGAGTTGGTTGTGACGCTCATTTCCGCATAAGGTACAATTTGGATGTAGGCAAATACATTGTCACTCACTTTAACATGGAACATAACCATCCATTGGCAACATCACCATGTGTGCCATTTCTTCGGTCGCATAGGTTTGTAATGATCCCCGACAAAGCTCAAGTAAAGACTTTGCACGATGTTGGTGTCAAGACAAGCCAGAAAATGGATTTGTTGGTGCAACAATCTGGGTCTTTCGCGAATGTGGGCTTTATTGACAAGGATTTGCACAATTATATTCAAGCCGAGCACAAAGTAGAAATGAAGGATGGTGATGCGGAGTGTGCTTTGGCTTACTTATGTGCAAAAGCTGACGTTGACCCTTACTTCTTTTACAAGTATGACAAGGATCAAGAGAACCGGCTTGACAAATTGTTTTGGGCAGATTCAAGGTCTCGCCTAGACTATGCTGCATTTGGTGACATGTTGGTCTTTGATACAACATATAAAACGAATGCATATAACAAACCTTTTGTTATTTTCGCCGAGGTCAATAACCATTTTGAAACCACCATATTTGCATGCAGCTTGCTTGTTGATGAGACAATTGCAACATACACATGGGTTTTGCAGAAATTGTTAGAGGCCATGGATAACAAAAGACCGGTGTCAGTGTTGACAGATGGGGATATGGCCATGTGTGAGGCAATACAAAAAGTCTCTCCGAATACCAAGCATCGTCTATGTAATTGGCATATGCACAGAAATGCCAAGCGAAATGTTCGAGTCGATGGATTCGAGGGACATTTCAAGCATCTCATGTTCGAGTCGATGGATTCGAGGGACATTTCAAGCATCTCATGGATCTTAATGCGAATGAGGTTGTATTTGAGGAAGCTTGGAGTAAGATGGTCAAAAAATATGGCCTTCAAAATAACAAGTGGGTATCAGACACCTACAACAACAAAGGCATGTGGGCTCAGTCATATTTGCGTGGTCATTTTTTTGCTGGGATGAAGAGTAGTCAGCGTTGTGAGGGTATGCATGCTTTTTTCAATGAGCGCCTCAAACGAAAACTGAAACTATTCGAATTTGTTAGATGTTTTGACATGGCCCTTTATCGGTTACGGAACAAAGAAGCAGATGCCGAGGCAAAAACTGACAACAGTGATCATTGTCTTACCACGGCATTTCAACCTCTAGAGAAACATGCAGCAACCATCTTTACCAGACGTTTGTTCTTAATGTTCCGTAATGAAATAATTGAGGAAGCATTGTTGATTTTTGATGGAAGGAAAGAGGAGTTTGATCATCGCATATACAAATTTTCAAAGTACACTGAATTTGGTTCCACATGGGAAGTGTCATACCATTCCACAACTAGCATAATGAAATGTAGTTGCAAAAAGTTTGAGTTCTTTGGACTTCCTTGCAGCCACATGATTTCTGTGATGGAATACGAACACATGACTGAAATTCCCCCAAGTTGTGTGATGCATCGTTGGACAAAGCAAGCAAGAAAGGTTGGTGAACAACATTGCCAAGCTCAATTCTCTAGCACTCTCACACAGGAGACACGTTTTGGGGTACTTTGCTCTTCTTTTACTGAAATGTGTTACTATGCCTCACAAACGTCTGAAGGATTTGAAGAGGCTAGGAATGCATTTTTCACTATGACATGTCGGATGAAGCAGCTTTGCATGGCCAACGAAACTAATGTTGATGAAGGAAAAAGTTCACTGCCGCCATTTGGGGTTGGGGATCCGAAAGTAGTGAACATGAAGGGGAATACTGGGGGATCCTACATGGCTAAACCTCGAAAGCCAAGGCGATGTTAGTGTTGCAGGTATACATTATATTGTGCTTTGCGTCTTAATTTTGTTATTGTGAGGTAGTATTGGCATTTTTGTTCTCTTTAATGATTTGTGATTTACTTGACAATGTAGGGTCGTCGGCCACACAAGGAGAACTTGCCCCCAAAACGATCATAAAACGGGACAAGTGGGTAGCAATTTGTTTGAGGAATACGATGACTATGATCCAATTGGTACTCCCACCCCTTTTACACCGAAGCGTCCCAGGAATAATATGAGGCCATGTAAGACCCACCTTGTGAAGAGACGACTTTTTGTCACTAATGCGGATACGTCTCCAGTACAGTTGAGCAAGGATGTTAATGACTTGTGTAGTTGCGATGCACAAGTCGTCCAAAATTCAGCGTTCACTGATGCGGATACGTCTCTAGGTGATTACTTTTATGGCATCTTTTCAGTTCAAATTATGTTCATTTTGCTTACATTTGCTTTGCAAATTTTATGTGTGATTGCTTAATTCCAATTTCCTGATATGCCAAGATAGATTTTAGCTAGAACATTTAGATGTCAACTAATTATGATGTTTACAACTTGATTATGAAAATAAATAATTTACGAACACAAAATGACAAAAGAGTGTGTAATGACCAATATATCAAAATTCAATTTGTTATGATTTGAACCATAGATTTCAAGTGAACAAACCTTAACGACAATATAATTTGTTGTTGTAGGTGCTGCTGTGTGTAATAGTTGATGTGATCGAGTGGGTGATATTGGGAGCTAAACTAAGATTTTTTTTTTTAAATTTTTTTTGAGGACTTAAATTTGTTAGTATTTTGTATAAATACTCTTAAACGATGGTTGATGGATATTTTTTGAGGACTTAAATTTGTTAGTATTTTGTATTTTATGGTTGATGGAAGTTTCAAATTTATATTGCAAAGACATTCACTAGTTTAGGTTCTGATAAAAAAAAGAAAGAATTCTTTACAATTGAACAAATTTTCTCTAATTTGTTTGTGTTTGTGCGCGTATGTCAATTTCTATTCACTTGATTTTACTGCTATTGACAGAGCTGGATGTAAAGACAAATGGCTTTCTTCTTGTAAATGCTAATGGTGGCTTGAATCAGATGAGATTTGGGGTTTGGTTGTTGTGTTATTTGATATTTTAATTGGCTTCAATTTAATCCTTAATGTCAATTATAGTCTGATAAACAAATAATTTTAGAGTGCAGATCTGTGATGTGGTTGCTGTTGCTAAATGGTCGATTGCTGCTCTTTTGGTTTATAAAACCATACAAATGGAGATTGAACTGAAAATATCAAAACTGAACTAACTGAAGCTTATGGGGAAACCGATCGGTTTTTGTCAATTTGGTCTAGCTTGGTTGGTTTTCTTAGTTTGGTCAGTTTTGCGGTTTTTCTTGGTTGCTTTTATTGGTTTGGTCGGTTTTGCTACATAGCTAAACAAGAAGTGTTTTAATATTTTTGCTTTCCAACATCTCTTGCTAGTGTGGTGGTGCTGGACCACAAAATTTGTGTAGTGGTCACACTCTATTGTGACACGATGTGTTCTTCTAGAAAAAAAATACGTTAGTTTAATTTACGTTTAATTCATTTTATATCATGTAGACTATTCAATATCCATATAAGAATTCAGATTATTTTTCAATGTTTTTTGCTTTCCTTTGAACATATTGCTTTAAATATTTATATAATTTGTGCCGATTGGCAATGCAGCTTTGTAGTAAACAATGGAAGCTTTACAGGGTCATCAGCAACAGTGGGATTTGGCCCTGCTAGTGCAGATATAAGTGGTGGCAATTATTTTGCTGGAACATGGTATTGGTCCTTGATCACCATTCATTTGTTCTATGCAATTACACTGATTTTTTGAGGACTGTTAAAATCATCCGCTGCTCAATTGTATGTAACCTAGAACCAACTGATGCAAAAGCCAATGTTTTTGTTTGAGAAGTTAAATAGTAGGTATTCGGAACTAGTTTTGCAAATTATTTTTATGAAGATTATATTGCAATTAATGAAATTTCTTCTGGTTGTCCACTGTGGAATCCATTGAACAAAATTAATAGTAGTCCAGTTCTGGTGGTGTCATCCAATTGGCACTTTGATTTCTCATTTGTTTCCCTATTTTATAACCTATTTGAATCTGTCAAGGGTCTTGACCGATCCATTTAAGCATGTTTCCTCTCTGTTTTCATTGTTCCCTTTTCATTTTGCCGTGAACTGATCAACTAAGTTGGTAACTTTGTTACTATCAATATCCAGCAGGGCAGTCTACTTTTCCATTTCTTCATTTTCTAGTTTTTATTTTTAATCGGAAGGGGGTCTAGTAGGAATTCAAATGTTAAAAGAAAGAGGAAAAAAATTGAAAATTGAACTTATGAAGTGTGATGGAAGGAAAGTGAAAACCAATTTCTGAAACCAAATGATAATAATATCAATAATGATACCAACAAAAAAAGAAAATCTGTTTTTTCATTTAACATGATACCAATAATATACGTCCTATTTTTTTTTTTTTTTTAATATTGAGTCGATGAAAATCTTCTTTTTTTATTATTAAAAAAAAAAGAGAGAAGAAAATGCCGCTATGGACCAAAAAACCAACAAAAGACAGATTTTAAGCCACCATCAAACAAATCCAAAGAAAATAAACGATAATGCGCAGCTAGAATGTAGCAAAGAATCTTGTTAATTATGAAGCTCTGTCTAAGTTTCCCAAACATGAATAGTAGTATGTTTCCATTATGAAACAAAGCCAAATCAATATGTATCATATGACAAAGGTCCACAGACATCTTGAAAAGCAAAAATCGAAACATAATAATATTAATCAGGCGGCATTGATGTGCTTGGCAATGGTAGCAACTCGTCTTTGTTCGCTCCCACAACCTTATCCACTATCTTTCCTTCTTTCAGGATCACGAAAGTCGTATAGCCTCTACTTCCGTTTCAATTCACCCCTAGCTCTAAGTTCTGCACAAGATAGCACACTTGAGAATATAATTTTATAACAAAGGTTGAGTTATAAACTCAAAGTTCACCAGTTTAAGAAATGCGATAACGTCATTGATTGCACGAAATTATGAAAAATAAAAGAGAATAGAGCATCACCAGCTTTATATTGCGCGATATCACCAACAATAGGAGCTGAATTGTGCTTGTATATCACAAGATCAAGTAACAAGCGAGCCCTATGCAAATAGTCAAACTACATGCCGAAAGTAGCGAGTACGTAAAAACATCACACATTATAAAATTAGTCTTCATAAAACATAAGATACTGATAAGTGGACAGGCTGGGTATAAACGTAAGTACCTTGATTACACCCGAAGGCAAAAGTTTCCCGTGCATATATTTGATGACGAAAATACCACAATCGTAGCTATAGGAATGAGTGTAGTTGTAACAATAGAGTCAATGAACTTAGAGATTAAAACATTAATGCTTATTTAAAAATTAAGAACGATAATGAAGTGTATTACCTGTTGTCTTGGCGTGGCTTGTCTTCCAACCATTGAAATGCAAACGAACTAACGTCTTGAACATAATCTTCTCCATGCGCATATTGAAGCAGCTTATGCAATGATTGTAGCTGTTTGGTGTTAGGTAGTAAGGTACATAGATCGAGAAACAAAAAAGTCGGTGGTATCATAATGGTTATTCTATTACCAATAATCTAGCTTGATTTTTTTGATCCTCATTAGTGTCAATACATCTGCTGGAGTCGAATAGATAGGCAACACATTTTTCCATGGTTACGTTCAAGCATAACCAGCGGTTTTCCCCATGGTTGAAGGGCATGTAAATCTAAAAATATAACGTCGAATGTACATGCAATAAATAAATAAATAACATGGATCAAATGTTATTGTGCATGGTAAATTTGGAAATTCGGTAATAGTAGTATTTTATCATGTTACCTCCTTACAAGCATGAAGGGGGCTAGTGTATCTGTAAATTCCAAAATAATCTTCTACTATGTCTTTTATTGTATCATCAGAAGGTTGACATAAAATCTTTTGCTGCATATTCAATTGTAACATATAAATAACTTGTGCCTATATAAGCAAAGTCTTTAGGTATGGCTAATACTTACCAATACATGGGTCGAAAAGTACCAAACCATGTGATCCTTATTTGGAAACTTTTTCCTTTGTTTATTTGTCAATTTCACAACAATGAGATTTATAACCTGCAGTGCAAAATATATGAAATTTATGACTAGGCAAAGTAAAGTAACTTGGATGATGGAATGGTAGCAAATAAAATAGGAGAAGGAGAAAAGTCTTACACATGAAGATATCCATTGATATGGTTTCAACGACCACAATTCCTTGCGAGTTGCAGATTGTGCTTCCACGTAGTGGAATTTCATCCTCACAAGATATTCCCTTGCACATGGATAACTATGTGAGTTAGAAGGTATAGTACTTTATACATAACAAGTTAAAGGTAGTCAAATTGTACCCTTCTAGAAGAGATTCATCAAATGCATATCGTAGAACGAGACTGTCATAGTCATTTAATGGCTCTGGCAAAGGCACGGATGACTTGTAAAGGTATTGAGAAGAATAGTGCATAAAACAAATCAAGCTTGGTTAGTGTATGTTCATGAAGATGGAGTTAGCGCAAAATAACCACATATACAAAAGATACTATAATAGTTAGTTCCAAAACTTTGGGGTTTCAGGACCAACATTACCCCCAAGTTGATCAAGTAAATTATCAAATAGCTGATACAAGTAAAAGAAAAGTAAGAAACAAACACTATTTGTTACACACAAATCAAATATGTTTTTGAGACACAATCATTTAGTTTACTTGATCGAGATTGTCATGAATATTATTGTCAACATTGTTGTTGTTTCACGATGGCTTCAACTGCTGTTTTTTCTTCATTACATCGAATTTCACAAAAGGTGTACGCAACCACTGACTGGCTTTGCAATTCTGGGTCCCTCGAGTTTGAGGACCACGAACAACACTACATGATGATGACATTGTTACAACATTCACTTCAACTGCCTTTGTATCACTCTTTTTCGTGTGTGATCGCCCCTTTCGTGGAATAGAAAGTCGTTCATTATTTAATGCTTTCCCACCAACCAATTTGGCTCGTTTCTTTGCAACTGCCTTTGCATTTGGTGGTGTGAGATTGGTGGTGTGAGGATTGAATTTGTTTTTCTCAAACGCAAAGTTTCCATTGGTTCTTTATCATTCATATTCTTTATCTCATCCTCATCTACAAAATTTGGGGAATTGGCTGCAACTTTTTCGATACCACTAACATCGAGATCAACCATTTCAATGTCAATTCGATGCTCCTCATGTAGTTTGCTAGGTGTTTTAACATGTCCACCATCAAATGGAATGCGTTGTTCTAACAACTCAAGAATTTGACCAACTTGGTTCTCCATTTTGACCAGTCGCTACTCCGCAAGTAGTTTGCTTGGTGGTGTTTTAACTTGTTCTCCATCAACTGGCATGCGTTTTTCTAACAACTCAAGAATTTTTCCAACTTGATTCTCCAATTTGGTTAGACGTTTCTCATCCTCATCTTGCCTTGTGTCCTTGTGGCCTTGGACCAAAAGGGCATGAATTTCAATGACTTGTTTATCAACTTTAGCCAATCGGGAGTCATTATTGTTGTCAATTCTTCCCTAGCTAAGAGTTACTGCATTTGACTTTTCAACAATGTTAGGCAAAACCACCTATTCACACACATACAATAACTTGTTAATGTCACAGGTGTAATGTAAATTGAGTTATAATTATAAAAAGTCATGTGTTGTAAATATTTACCTCAACATTTAAATATCCTCCCAAAGCTTTAATTTCATTCATAAAAAGTCATGTGTTGTAAATATTTACCTCAACATTTAAATATCCTCCCAAAGCTTTAATTTCATTCAAACCCTGCTTAATTTCTGAATTATCCCAATAGGATAAGTGAGGGATGGGGTTGGAAGTAGCCACCAATTCCCTTTTGCGAGCAAATTGTTCCAAGTAAAATAACTACACGGAAAAAAAAGAAGAGAAGAAGTCATTTTAATGTGTGTCAGACAATATGCAATAAAAAATAATAGATGAAATAATTACACATCAAGGGGAGGTACCATTAGAAGAAGCAAACAGCCGCACACAGCAAACTGCTCTTTGACCTTGGCAATAACAATGCGGTCAATAAGAAAATCAAGTGTGTGCTTTGCCCAACTTGAATTGACGGATGGACTCAACATTCTTAACCATTTGAATGATTGATTGGTGTACGCCTGCCTTTGTGGTGGGGCACAAGAAGGCTCCAATGATGTATAAGACAAATTTCCTTTTAAATTCAGTTCCAACATCTTTTGTTTCAATCAGATAAGATTTTAGAGATGTGAATGGAACAAATTTATTCTTCACTGCAAGTTCATCACATAGGTTTGTAATTTCATCTACGGACTCTGTCAACTTCATAGGTAGACCATTGGAAGGTAATCCCATCAACTCATGAACATCTTCTACGGTGAGAAGCATTCGAAGACCGTGGACATTCAATGAATGAGCTGAAGGATCAAAGTTCTGAACTAACCAATGGCACAAGTCATGATCTATGTGCGTGCACCTAAGGCTTAGGATGCCATGAAAACCCCATATTAGTCACTGCTGCTTGTTGTGCTTTGTCTAGCCTTCAAATAATCTTACAAATCGATGTAACTCAATCCGGGTTTGAATTTTTACTTTTGGAGACTTTTGTTGGACCACAGTTTTTAATTGGGCATATCATTCAGATTGCAACTTTCCCATTTGTATATACTTATTTTTTTCTTCTTCGGGAAGTTGATTCCATTTGTCCCCAATATCCTACATTGCATGCATAAAATCGTATGAACAATTACTTACAAGCTTACAAGTACAAGAGGAATACTACAAACAACAAGAATACGTTGCACTTACCTTCACGTCTACTTTCATTTGGGTTTTTTTTTAACTCCATTGATTGTTATTGGCTATAAACATATGAAAATGAATATAAGAATTCGTATAATGAAAAATATATAACTACATACAAATAGATATTAACGAAATACCAAAGGAAAATGAATGGAGTGATTGGGTGCTTTGGAGGATTAGTCGGTTTATCCATCAGGCTTCAATCAGAATTCCTTGTGAAGAAAGACAAGAAAAATAAACTCATAACATCTTCAATTAGGAACAAAAACAACAAACAAAAATCTTAAAGGTTACAGTACATTCATTAAATGCATGACATGCACACATGAATGGATTTGTTTTTATAATAATGTAGTTAACAAAGACTATGGGTATGTTTGGTTTGTGTTTGAGAGATGTGTTTTAGAGATAAAAAGTACGAAAATATGTTTGGTTTGGTTTTTTGGGAAATTTGTTTTGGAAAATTGTTTTGAGAGAGAGTTTTGGAAAAAGTGATTGATTTGATGTGTGTGTGAGAGAGATTTGTTTGGAAAACTTGTTTGGTTTGTGTGTTTTGGGAAATTTTTTTGGGAAAATTTGTTTGGTTTGATTACTTTTGAAAACTTATTTGTAGAGAAAATTTCCAAAATTTTTTTCAGAAACACAAACCAAACGAACCCTATGTTTCCAATGTAAAAAGGAAAGACACTAAAAAAAATTCTAATCATAAACAAAAAATGATACTCCAGTAGCTTAGGTCACATTACCGTAATAAACAAACTAAAGAAGTTGATTTTTTTAAACGAAATTTGTAATTTGGTAAGGAAATTTTTTTGTCGCAAAAAGGAGCCAAATATTTTGGCACCATACGAATTGATAATAAAAACGACATTGTTTTTTATTTTATTTTTGGGACTATTGTAGGAAAAAATAAAAAACGACGTCATGGTTATGTATAGCTCCTTTGCTACTTCAAGTCTCACTTTAGGTGTACAGTCAGAAGGTTGAATATCTTTATTAACTGGTTTTATTTGGGGATAGCCTGAACCACATAAAGCACTTGAAAACTCTAAATGTTTAGGGAGACAATTTGTATTTTAGAAAATACAAGAAATTAGAAAATGGGAGAATGATTTCATACAGTTGTATTCAGTAATATACATACACTAACTAAAGATTTGATGCACTAAGGACCCTTGCTTACTGCTATAACCCACTGCCACTCACAATTGAATCTTGGGCTATGAATAGAGCAGCTCTTGTATTAATGCTATGCTTATTATTTGATTTTATTATTTACATTTATTCTATCATTGATACTTTAGATTCATAATAAATAATACTAATATATGAGCACTACTACAAAATTGGTTAAAGATCACAATTTTTAACTTTGACCTTAAACTTTTAATCTTAGTTTTTTTTTAATACAAAAACTGTGATGAATGAGGGTGTGATTGTACAAGTTATATCATAAATATTTTGCTTTTTAATTTGGCCATCACGCATACCATATAATTTTAATATACTGAAGCTTAGAGGACCTTGTAGAACAAAATATGTACCTGTCCAAGAAGTAGTTCAGCAACAACACAACCAACAAACCAGACGTCAATAGCTGTAGTGTACTCTGTCGATCGAAATATAAGCACAGATGTAAGAGATATTGGGCTCTCCTTTTACCTGCCAAAAATAAGAAATGAAGCATTTCAACCAAAACACGAAACTAAGGGAGAGGGGAAAAAATTAGAAGACATAAAAGAACGTGCCAAAACTTTAAAAATTCCAAAATGAAGTTGTTATTTGTAAAAGAGTTAATGAGGTGGCGGGAAAATAGTATATATGAAAGGGCACCATTACTGATGGAAAAATGTGAAATAACTACAATTACACATGAGAGGTTATAGAACTCTAATAAGTATATAGCATATTAATTAGGATTGTGTAAATCCTTTGGAAATTAGGCCAAATGTTATAATTTGCATATGGTACACATCTCAAAAGGGGTGTAGTAGCATGACCATACATACCACACATAAACCCATATAAACTTTAGTTTGGAATGAATCAATAAATCAAAGACCCCAAAAACAGAAGAACAATAATTTTTTAAAGGCATTTCTCTGTTTCATGTATCTTCATGCTCTTGTAGAAAAAGCAATAAACAACAAAGAAAAAGGGAAGAAAAAAAAAGAAAAAAAAGAAAAAGAAAAAAAGAAAAAAAAGAAGTAAATTAACAATTTAGTGTCTTTGAAGTTTGAGGGTTTTGAATGAAACTAGGTTTTTCTCGAATCAAGTAATTTTGATATTTTTTTTTTTTATCTAATGGAAAATTAGGATGTGTGTATTTGCTAGTTCGATATGCGGTCAGATGTGTTATTTGACATGAATGTTGGGGGTAATCCTATCATCACTCTGGTTCAATCCAGATGATTTTTTATTTTTTATATTTTCTTTATTAATTTGCTTGTGTTCATCATTGTTACTGTACTAAATTTAACTTACCTTCTATGTCTTGGCCTGTGCTCATTGAAGGTTTTTGTTTATTTCTCAGTTTTTTAAAAGCTTTTGCATTACATATCCTTATCATTTTGTTGAGTTTGTACAAGAGGTCTACAAGTTTCACCTTCAGGTACCATTCCAACAAAATGGCATGGCTAACTAGATCATATGGTTGGAGTCCCATCTCAAATAATCACATGGCTAACTAGAGCTTAATGATTCTCCTAAAGAGGGAAAGAAAATTAAATTCTAAGCTTAAGAGGTCAAATTCAACTAAATTGCATTAATTGACAATGGAGATTAGAGTCAACAGTAGTTTACAATCACATTTACAGTACATTGTAGTGTAAGATTTCAACCGTAGATTTAAGTCCTTACATCTTTGATGGGGCTTGAATATCCAAATAAATCATAGACTCCAAAAACAGAAGTACAATAATTTTTTAGGGCATTACTCTATTTCAAGTATCTTCATGCTCTTGTAGAAAAAGCAATAAACAACAACAATTAATAAAATTACAGTTGCAAACAACTTTAACACAGAAGAATATTGCCAAATAATATACTCAGTGCCACAATGCGAACTATCTGAGAAAGAATACATAGAAGCTAAATAGATTTTAGAAAAAAAGAAGCAAGCATTAATTGTGTTCACATGCTATGCCAATGACTGTAGAGTGTAAAATACTAGATTTAGTACAGGGTAGCTATATCACTAGTTAACCGAAAACTTAATAGGTAACAATGTAAATATTACTCATCCAAAATAAACAACACCTATATTAAGAGTCATACAAATAACATAGTGACTTGTAGCATTACATCAATTGCAATCTTCAATAGCAAATATTCAGTTGGCAGTACAAAGAAACGGATAAACCAAACGAATATTACCATTTGCACCAAGAATTTAATCTGCATCTGTTATGCAAAATAAATGATTGGTTTTGGATCTCATGGTGTTTTTTTGTAAATATCTTATATGTTATGGAATCTGCAAAAGCCTTTCTTTTGGATCATCTTTATAGATGAATCTCTCATCAAATAGTGAACAAAAACCAATGGAGCATTTGAGATTATGATTTAAAGCCCCTAGATTTTGAAACATCCTCCACAACTTTTTAGCATGTTACTCCCTCTTGAGTTTCATCAATCAAAATTGTCATCAAGAAGTAGCATTTCAGATAATGATTTGAATTCGCAAGTCAGAATTTTCCATTATAAGATTCTCTCCTTAATTTCTTTTGTATGGCAATGAAAATTTTACTAAAAAGCATATAACAAAATGATAATCTAAGATTGCTTGGGCCTAATAATTTGCAATGGCTTTTGCAACTTCTTGTTCTTCCTAACTACATGCTTCAAAATAATCAACTAAAGTTCTTAAAGGGCAGTCTCTTTGATAACCAACTAAAGTTTTTGTGTAAAAAAGAAAGAAAAGAAAAAAAGGAATCATCTCTTTGATCATGTTTTCAATGAGAATGATGGGGCGGAAGCACCTTTGACCTTGTCTTTTAAATGTCTCCTCCAAATGAGAGATGCCAAAGACCATGTTGTAGAGAAAACCTTCACCCATTACTGAGGCCTAATAATTTGTTGCTTTTCCACTATACTAACCCTGTCTATCCCTTGTGTGGTGCTAATGGGGAGGACCATGATCACCTGTTCTTCCAATGCCCTTTCTCCTCTAAGGTTTGGACTGCTGTGCTCACCAAGTGCAATGCTAATTGGCAGAGCACAAATTGGTTGGGTCTTATTGAGGTTGTGGCTAGAGATTGCTTGGGCAAATCTCTCGCTACAATCATCAAGAGACTTGGCTTCTGTTGCACTGTGTACCAGATCTGGATGGAGAAAAATAGCAGAATATTTAGCAATGAGAGAAAACCTGAAGAGGTTATTCTGCAGAGCATTATTGGTATGGTCAGATATAGGGCTTTTGCCCTTAAAAATATCAAACAGTCTTGGACTGATAGCTGGTTTCTTCAAGAGTGGAGGTTGCCTACAACCATCCTTAAACATTGAGGGGAGTGGTACCTTTTGTGGGTCGAGTGAAGGCGAGCATCTATTGAGGGTTGAGTGTGGTGAGCTTCTATAGTGAGATGGTTTTGATTGTTCTAGTTAATGTGTCTCTGTTTTGCAGGTATAGAATGATGAAGCCCATAAATGAGAGTTGCGAGTTCTCCAAAAGTGGGTTGAGTGATGGCAGCCAGAAATTGAGTGCTAATGCAATTGTTTTTTCTTGTGTGCTATTGCAGGTTTATATAATTGCTGGTACTGGACAGGGGATGTTGGTGGTGAGGGTTGAGTGAGGGGATCTATAAATTGTTGGAGTGTTGATGTAGTTTTTTTTTTTTTTTTTCCTCACTCAATGTACCACTTTCAAAACCAGCAGCCATGGAAACCCATTTGAGGAGAAGTAATGAAGGCGGTGGTGGTGGAGGTGGCAATGATGGGTTGACTAGGGATTTCTTAGGTCTTAGAACAATCTCTCATAGGGGGTTTCCAAACATGGCTGGGCTTGATCATATGAACTCACCATCATCTTCATATGATCAGCAGAACCAAAATCAAACACCATGGCAAGGTTAGATTAATATATATTATGGGTGAAGTTTCTATTTACATTTGATTTATTGTCATGAGTTTGTTCTTCTTGTAATTCATCATTTATCTGTTCTTCTACATAATAAGAACACAAGCAACTGCAATTTATTCTTTTCAATTAGGACTGTTTTTGGTTTCTTTGCATTTTTAATATATTCAATGTTGCCTTCTTGATCATTCTTTTCTACTTACTTGCTGTAAGTAATTAAATTATAGAAATTAATACAGAACTGAACATAAATTATATGAATGAATACGATTTTACAAAATTTGTTTGTACAATTTCACTTTAAAAAAGCTTATCTATTCATATATATTGTAATCATCAATTATGCGATCACTTTTTGTATAAACTTAATCTAAATCAGTTTCTCTATTGTTGTTTCATTTTCTTTTAGAATTTTTAATAATCTTTGGACTTCATGTCGTGTTGTTCTATCTGGGGCATATAATCAATCTAGACATGTCCTATTAAGAAATCAAACCAAGATTGAAGCAATTGATTGTAAAACTACATTTCCCTAAGGAAAATAAAGGGAGAAAAAATTCTCCCAGAAAAAAAAACCTGTACGGGTGCTGTTTGTGTGTTGGGTTGTTCTTGAAATGAGACACGAGACATGGAATGTGTACAGGTGATGGCAGTATAGCTTTGGATATGCTGACAAGAAAAATTCTTGAAATGGGCATGGAATCAAAGAGAGGATGATTTGGGAATGTGATCAATGACATTGCTGATTCTAGATAGAATCAAAGAGAGATACAGAAAGAGCCAATAGTTGGATTACAAATTTTGAACTTTTTCAAAGGAAAAAGCTGATAAAATAAAAATTAATATCAGATATTCATTCTTCACAGTTAGAGTTCTGAAATCAAAGTCGCACAGCTATTGGATACATATGTTAATTTTCATTGAGAACCAAACTTAATATCAGATTTTCATTGAAATCAAAGTCGCACAGCCTTTGTATAAATTTATGCTATTGAGAATATACATCTCCTCAGAAAACTCCAATCAAATGTCCCACCATGCTAGAGACAATAAATTACATTAATAAAAAAACACACAAATAATAATAAGTTAGCATAGACATCTAGATAACAACATGAAGAACTCTTTTTTGAAATGTTAGAACAAAATAAATTGACACATACAATAATTGACGGCAAATCAATATTTATGCCTTGAGAAAACATATCTACAAAGTTATAATTCTATCTTAGTTGTATAAAAGGTGTAACACCAAAATTTGTACAGAAGAACCACTTGCAATGCAAGTACTTCCCCAACATCTAAAAGCAAATTCTTAAAATTACAATTCAAACTCAAATTAAACTAAACTACACGTTTAAAATAAATAAATAAAACAATGAGATATGTAACACCCAAAAAAATTATTACCTTGATTATTGAGGATTATACATTATTAGGTTTTTTACATTTGAGTCCCAAAAACATGTATATAGAAACAATGTGTAATAAAATAAAGATTTTTTTTCGTAAAAATTGACTACTAGTCATTCAGAATTAGTTGTTTAACCCTTGGACTTCATGAATGGATATGTCTGGGTGGGGAAACAACCAAAGTTATGCTACTTCGGTTTTAATTATTGTTCTCGTTGATGTTACAAAGATGCTAGTAAGTAAAACAATGAGATACGCAACATCCAAAAAATTTATTACCTTGATTATTGAGGATTAGACATTATTAGGTTTTTGACATTTGAGTCCCAAAAACATGTATATAGAAACAATGTGTAATAAAATAAAGATTTTTTCATAAAAACTGACTACTAGACTTGTAATTCAGAATTAGTTGTTTAACCCTTGGACTTCATGAACGGATGTGTGTGGGGAAACAACCAAAGTTATGCTAATTCAGTTTTGAATATTGTTCTCGTTGATGTTACAAAGATGCTAGTAATATGAGGAATTTTTTTCCTTCCCTTTGTGGTTTGTTTAATGGAAGTGTGGTATGTTTTAAGTTAGGATTTGGCTTCTCTCAAGTTTTCATCTCCACTTGAGAGAGCATTTGGGCTTAGTAGACCTACAAAATCCAAACTCTCTCAAGTTGAGATGGCCAACATGACAGGACCTCAGCCCAGTAAGCTATGGCACTCTTGCAAGTGCTTTCATAGTTTCCATAGCAAGCCATATTAACTATATGATGTAGGATGAGCAGGGATTGCTTTCCTACAAGTAGTGAGCCCGGGTTAAGTATACTAGTAGCAGCAGAAGCAATAGACTTATAAGGTTGGATTTGGTGGGAGTTTTTGCTGCAAAAGTACTTAAAAAATAGGAGTTTAATGATTTGTAAAATGGTAGGGTTTTGGAAATGAAAACACAAGTGTTTAGGTATTATTGGGTGGCTGTTCTAAGCACTGTGAATAGTGACGTGAAAAGTAACCTTGCTGGATTGAAGAAGAGAGAGCGAGAGCGAGAGAAAGAGGTGCTTCACCCTCACAAGGGATAGGCCAATCACACGAACACAATATCAAATTTTCATAATATTAACTCTTCTCCTCAATCATTGAGATTACACATATATTTATAAGTTAAAGACTCTTCTAATTCTATAAAGACTATAACTCAAATTTAGAAACTAAAATATTTAGCAACTACTAATATTCTAGGCCAACTATGACTTCCAATTCTACTTCAATCATAATAAGAAACTTTAATAACTTCTAATTCTACTTCAATATCAAAATAGGAAACTTGGACTTTTGACCACTAAGATTATTTTAGAAATTATAAAACCCATATATAATGACTCATTTAATAACTTGACCCACAACAATAAAACCCATGGGTGACCCCTACAACCCATGTCCAAGAATTATTGGAATTACCATTATACCCTTAATTACTAAAACCTACTATAATGACATGAAGACTCGAAATTATTCCAAATCTTTAATTTTTGATGCCCTAAATGTGCTTTGTGTGAAATTTTGGATTTGTTCTTTTTCTTCTTTCCATGACTTTCATCACTATATTAGTACCATTGCGATGCAAATTCAGTACGTATGCTGCAGTTTTCATTATGTGGCCTTACCGACTATAGTGCCAAAAATTGACCTATATAAATATATATACTTATGATAGGTCTCAGCTGTGTCACTGAATCACTCGCTCAGTATTTTCAAGTTTTAACCATTGCTTGCTTTTCTTTGCACAAATATATTTTAAGATTACATTATATAAGCTCTATGCAATTCAGTTGGCTTGTACGGGGCACCTGTGCAGCCGCAGTTCACCATGGCATCATGAATATATCGGTGCAGGCAAGAAGAATAAACAGAATCATGACAAGAATATGCACTACATTTTCTAACATTATTCAAAACCAGAATTGTTACCACTTTAGAAAATGCTCCTTGCAGTGCAGCTTATCTAGATCAATCTCGAAATTCAAATCCTTAAACAGAAGGTAACCATAATTAAAAGATGCATCACTGCAAGCACATTAAAAAAAATATCAACCTATAGCAATTGACACTTGATCCCAGAAAGACAAATAATGTATGCAATCTTAGAAGTAAGAAATATATAGTTAGGCAAAAATTAAATACTGCAGAGAAGAGTTAGAAGTTCTCTTATTAAAATGTCAATGCTCTAAAAGCTGTATAAAGGATCTTCAGCAATTCAGTGGTCTATTTTCCAATATTAACAATGTTTCTGTTGAATTGTTGGGGCTTGAATTAAACATATAAGCTATGAAGCATAGATAAAATCTTAAAATAATAGTGTACATGCATAGTTGTCAAATTAGGAAATGAATCGTGTATTGCCTTTTTATTTGTTTGAATTACATATCGTAATATTTTTAACATCTTTAACAGTAGCTACAAAAATAAATATAATGATGGAACAAACAAATATCTTGTGAGCACAGCATAAAACAATGTATAATCCTTAAAATTGTAATGCAATCGCCAATGGTTGTCTAGCTATATGGACAGTTATTGTTATATTTTAGCAATAAACAGTGTCAAAATGTTATATTATAGTGCAACCAAATTTCTCTCCATGGATGGTTCCTCTGCCTTTTTTAGCATGATCAATTTTCTCTCCATCATTCCACTTCCTATGTTTTTACCAACCATCATTATTTAACCACTTTTGTTTGAATCAGTTTTCAAAGGTAAATGATGTATATGACTGTGATGGCATTCCCGGGATGCTTGCTCATTCAACTTGACATAATGTATGTCACTCTTGATTTAAAAGATTCAACAGTCATTGTACATAGGAGGCCTGAGTTTAGCTGATAAAAAAATGAAATGTGTTTGTCAGGGAGCTCTGTCTTGTGTACTTAAATTGACATTTGGTCCTGCCTTCGTTGGTCACATCATTACAGACTGACAGTATCTTTACTTTCTTCACTTCCCAATTGCACCTGGAGCATGATTAATAATACCATCTAGTTCTCCTTTTCACACTGTAATTAATTTATAAGTCTGTATTCAAGTATTATGTTTTTGAACTATTCCATATGGCACTAAAATGCTGGTAGCTTGTGTCAAACTCATGCATTTAAACTAGTCTATATATATGCGCGCGCGCGCACACAGAGAATTGTTTTATGAGTTCTAAACACTGTTTAATTTATGCAGTAGAATCTATGTATTTCATACATGGAGGTCAAGGTTTATTTGACTAAAATTTAGAACGTGCAGTTATGTTTTTAAACTCAGGCATGTACTCTTTAGTGGAGACATTTGCACCATGATGATATGTATGCATGCTTTTTTTATTTGATGGTCCGAATCAAATAGGTCAAAATGATTTAATTTTCTTTTAGCTATAGGTCAAACCTATCAATACACTTCAGGTAGAATTTGATCTAGATATTGATATTCAGTAACCAGTAGTTGTATGAAAACATGAGACCTGTTTCTGAGTTCAATAATCATGTAGATTATGAGATTGAATGCAACTTATATTTATTCTCTGTGGCTAAATATTTTAAATTAATTATGGAAACATACCTTAGGAATAAAACGTGACCTTTTGGTCCATTTTTATTGGTACAAACTTCTTACTTGAATTTATATCTTGTTTTTAGCTTCAGTACTAATTAGAATTTCATTTCTTTGAATTTTATTGATGGTGAGTTGTAGTCCTATGACAGAAGTTCTTGTTTGTCTTTAGTGTGTGTTTCTCTGGGTCATGATTTGCAACCAAAGCTATTCTTTAATACTGGTTTGGATATTAGTAGCATACATACTTGTTATATGGTTTATTGTCATGGTCCAATTAGGCCTTTTGGCTCAAAGCTCTAGTCTAAATCTAAACTCAAATCCTACAATTTGTGTGTAAACTCTCTGTTTCTTTTACCCAAATTAGATGTGTGAGAGATTCAATTTCTTGTAGAAAAGGGAATGGGGGAGTCATTTTTGCTTGGGAGTTTATTTAGATTTTGGTATTCTTTGTAAGGGGTTTTCTAACTATTCATCAAGTATTGGCAGACCAATTTGATATGGAAATTTTATAATTTTATGTCTTTACTATTTTATTTTATTTTTAAATTATAGTTTATTAGGAATCTTATTAGTATATTTGGTTTCCCATTTTATCAGCAATTCTTATTTCTTTTTTAATATTGGGTTTTTTAGCATACAACTAAGAAGCTTCGGTAATTGTATTGGACGAAGTTGATTAATAGATTTGTGTGATTTGGGTCATGGCCCTTCAATTTTTCCTCTCTCCCTTTTCTCCCTTTCCGTTCTACATCAATTGGTCATTGTGATTTATATTAAAATAAAATAAAAAATTATTAACAGAGCCAAAGATGAATAAAAAGGTAAAGTCTAATTACTAGTGTGATATGCGTTGAATTGAGATACAAGACCAAGTCGTATGATATATAAACATTTCACATAATTCAAGTCAACAACAATGCGACCAAAGATCAACGTAGCAGGGCCTGATTGGAATTTTTTTCTTATTTTTTATATTTACAGTGAAATGTCATTTATCTGTTGCTATAAACCATTTTCATTTTTATTCCTATATCTTATGAGTTGGGTGCTTGGAATTTTTATGAATGTATATTTGTCTCTTTGACCAATTTGTAAGTTTGTTAGAGATAAATTTTCACCGCATTGGTTATATAATAATGGTACAATACAGTTCTTTATTGTTGTAATATATTTATATATAATATGCAAAAATGCTTACTTTTAAAAAAATCTGTATTAGTGTTTGTTAATGTATCTTTCAATACACGAGATGATATGCTACACAATATCAAAGTAATACAACGATACACGATACTTTAACACAATTCACTATAACTTCTGAAAACATGTTTGCAATTTTGAGATGACAAAAACATCCTTATTTAATATAAGCTACAGTTTTGAGATGACAAAAACAGTATGCTGGTCAAAATCAAATTTTTATGTTAGTAATATCCTTTATTCTTCATATTAAAAGCCTCATTGGATGTTAGTGCACTTTAAATCATCTATACCATTTCATATTTCAATATTCATTTGATTTTCTATATAAAGTTTTTGTTATTCAGAACATAAATTATCAACATAAGGGGTTTATTGGCCAGGTTGGTTTTCTTGCCTTAAATTGACATTCTATGAAACACGGACACCTCTCCGGAGGTCACATACAGCCTACAAGTGTCTGACATGTGTTGGACACGTGTCGGACATGCTGGAAAGAGTCGGACACGTTGGGACATACTATGGACATGCTGGGACACTATAGGAACACGTTGAGGACTATTTTTTTAAATTTAATTTTTTTACTAAAATAACCTACCTAAGGTTGATAAATTTGAAAAAATTAAATATTTAACATAAAATACATATTAGATATTTAAAAATATGACATAATAAATATATAAAGTTATATGTTTTGCACGTGTCTCTAACATGTCATGTCCTGCATTTTTTGAAACTTTACGTGTCCACGTGTCCATATCGTGTCACGTGTTCGTGTCCGTACTTTTTAGTTGACATTGCTTACGTCTTTCATTGACACTTGGGCACTAGCTAGCAAATTTTTTAGTTGTTTCCATATCAAGACCGCTCCAAACCAAAATAATTAATTTTTTTCCACTTTTGTTAGGCATATACCATTGTAACCAAGAAATTATATCTTATTAACTTTTCTTCCATTTTGTCTTTCATTGTTTGGGGTTCTTTGTTATTTGAGGTAGTGTTATTTGCTTATATTTCCATGCTTAGAAAGAACTTTTTTTTTCGTTTTGTAATTAAAATCAAGAGTAACGTTATTAATGAAAATTCATGAAAAAGGCTACTTTGGAAACAGAAAAAAAAAAATGGTAAGACGATAAAAATAGCCTTTTTCACACAGCCGAAGCCAACATAGCGCACTGAAATTCTCAACCCTCATGAAGATCCAAGGGATTTGAGGATAATTTGACAAGTAGTGAAACAAGGAGGAAGAAGGTTTGGTTGGGTAGCCAAGCACGGACAATTAGAGTTTGAAATCACTGAACCCTAGATCTAGAAGAAGACAAGAGGGATTCGAATTGTTTCTTCTAACAAACATGTATTTTCTTTTATTCCAAGATGCAAACAGATGCAATTGCTTCTGATTATGATTATTCTTGTCATTAATTTGTTTTCCCTTTGCTAATTTTATCTATAAATGACTTGCTTCTAGTTTTTTATTTCATAGATGCATGAACACTGTTGTTTGTCTTATTTTTGCTCGTCATTTGTCAAATTTTTACAGTATTCTCTACATTTTTGTAGGATTGCTTTTTCTTCTAAAATGAAAAAACTGAAGAAACTGAAGAATGACATCCCATTTCTTCCCGGGAAATCTTTTTTCAGATTCTTATTTTCCTTCCTGCAGAGTTTCTGCATAACTGTGGGAGATATGTGTGCACGGCTTGGGCAAAAATTATATCTAACTCTTCTTTTATCAAAGCACACCTCCTTCAATTGTTCATCCCGAAGTTTGGTATGCCATATAATTCTGGTTACCTTGAGCTTAATGAGGGAGACTTCAAAATGAAACATAGATTGTTCTGGACAAATGGTCTCTAGTTGTGGGGGTTTGTCACTATTTTGTAGCTGACATCCTAAAAGATTTCTTTATGTTGGGAATCATGTGACAATGCAGTATAAAAGCTTACCTTTTGCGATTGTGGAGGAGCTTTTCCCCTCTCGTCAAATTGCTTTCATTTCTTGCACTGGGGAGTTCAAGGTTTTATGCCATTGTGTAAACTTGAGTGGAGAACATAGATGGCTTGTATTGTCCGTGGGTAATAACATGTCATGGAGAAAACTTGAGACTTCACTAAAAGGAAATGGTCTTGATCCTGGGATTGTAACTTCAGTCTTTGTTGGAGGGGTTATTTATCGGTCCCAAAGGAGCATAAATATTTTTGCTCTTGAATGATGAAACTTCTCACTCCATTGAAGTTTCAACTGGATTTGTTGGGAGTTTTTATCGGCTCCTTGAGCTAAGGAATAGTTTATCTTGTGTTGTGAACCATCAGGAAGAGGTTTATGTATGCATATTGAAGGACTTACGTCGCAATGAATGGGTTAAACTTCACAAGTTCAAAGAAGTAATAGATGGACAAAAAATTTTATATGATACTTCCGCACCTGTTGGTTGGATCATGGCCAATCCCTGGTCTTCATTATTGAGAAGACTGGTCTTCAAAGTAAAAAGTTGGTTGTGGTTTACCATGTGAAAATAGGAGAGGCAAGACCCTTCATTGATATCAGCTTTGATTGGCTACAGAAACACACCAATAGCCTTGTTTCACAGTAAATATGCATTCAAAACTGTTCTTTGATTATTGGCTATAAAATCATTTTGCCTTGTACTTCTTAATTCTATGAGTCGAGAATTCTATTAAGAGTTTATTTTCTTGTATCTGTGGTATCCTACTAGGTGTAGTGTAGAATGGGCAAGTGGATGCATTTTTATTATATATTTTTTATTATTATTTCATAATTATGTAAAGCGTATTTTAGGAAGAAGGGATGGATAAGTATGGCAATTTTTGCCTGATCTGAGTGGTGTCATTATTATTAGATAACCAAGACCCAATCCTAGTTAGGGCCCTATGGATTTGCAAACTCATGATACATGTGACCACTCGCTAGCCTCAACACTACCCAATTTTTATTTAAATAAATGTAGAAATTTATTCAAAGTGATTGGGGTTTTACATATTGAACGCAATGAAATTAGAGGGAAAAGGAGAGAGAGTTGTTATTCTTATTCCCACTTATTATAAATACAATCTAAAATTTGGCTTTAGTGTTTAAATTTATACATGACACGAATGTCAATGCATATTAGAATATACATTTTGGAGTGTATCTATAAAAAAGTGGTGAAAAAAAATGCAAATGTTATTGGCTATGAAGCACGAATACTTTAAATAGGGGTAAGGTATCCGTATCATATCCTCAGATACTTGTGAATACATATCATATACTTATTAAAAATATTAGATATTTCTTAATTAATTTTTCATTAATTTTGGAGTATTAGATACTTAATTTTGAAGTATCAGATATTCCAAATCACATATTACTTGTTTTACAAAATTAAAATTGTAACATTTCTTGCATAATATTATAATATAATATAACTGCAAGGATAAATATAATAATATTTTTCTAATACTTTGTTTAGTTTTTTGATAAGAAGAATATAGTGAATTAAATAATAAAATTTGTCAAATTGATGTATCTTAATTGTTTCATACATGTTCCTTATAACTACATAGAACGTAATGATTAATAAGAGAATATAATAATATTAAATAAATAAGCTAGTAAACTTGAATACAAGATTTTTTACTAGTGTCAAAGGGAAAAGCAGAGGGATAAGTTGTGAATTGTTCTATTATTGTAATATAAACATATTAGACTTGATATTAAAATGAAATATTTGTAAGACCTATCAAAAATTTAAAAAGTAAACAAGCTTACTAGCTTAAATTAATAGCTAATTCTTAAAGGTTAGTATTTTGCATTATAAAATTACAGTGTGGTTTCTTAACATTCTTTAGCTTATGTGTAACTCACTTTTAATAATTTCAAAATATATATTTTTCACGAACGTATCCTAACTGTACTCGTATCTTATTTTAGTTTTGTCGTATCAGCGTATTCATATCATATCGTATCTGTATCTTGTATCTATATCCATACTTCCTAGGTTATTGTCATTGATTCTACCTCTTCCCAACTTTTGTTTTTAGAAATTATATGTAATTTGACCATTTTGAATTCCTTTTGTTGATGTGAATGAAATATATAAAATTACAATGTATTATGTGAAACTCGATTTTGATAGGTTGTGTGGAACTTAAATATGACATAATTCCTAGCTACGCTTGTTGGCAAATAAATTTCAACCAAGTTTCAAATACGGTCAATCAGTTAATGACACACAGAGCTTATGATGGGATTATTGTAAGTAATCACTTCCTAAAATGATCAACTTGATTCGTTGAAATGCATAAATAAAATAACGTTGTATCTCAGTGAAGTTATTGAATATATTCAAATGACACGTAGAACTTATGAAAGATGACACTTGTATAGCCTACAACAAATACACCACATAGGATGAAATCCAAAGGAGCAATATGATTAATCAGATATGATTATGCCGAAATTTAGATGGCGCTATCATTCAAAATTCAGATAGCGCTATCATTCAATTTGAAATTTAAAATTCAAATTGAGGATGAGGCCCTCTTATCACCTGGATGGCCCTCTATAAATATGAGGGATCACCACACCAAAAGCGAGAAAAATCAAAAGTTAGAAGATCAGAGAGAAAGAAAGAAATTAAGAGCTGAAAAAGTCGTAACAAGAAAGAAAAAGTCAAGAGCTTAACTACACTGCAAGCACCTGATATGATGGCAAGCGTTAGGGAAAGTGTTCCAAACCCAACTATTGTATTTTGCACCTAGGGGTTCTAAATTATGTTCATTTTTTTTGTTCTTCATTTCAGAGGTTTCATTTAAATAAAATGTGTAATTAACGATCTGAAATACAGATCAGAAATAGTAACATGCTATTCAAATAATAAACACTATTTAGTCCAAAAACTAAATAGTGGACATTTAAAACATGAATTTTGAAATGTGTTGAAACACTTCACGTTTCAAAATTTGCGTCTACAAATTCTGGCACGCCTAGTGGGACCTATTTCTCCTCCCATCTTTTGAAGAACAAATATATATATATATATTTGAATCTTACCGACGTATTCTTTTGTTATAGGAATGCTGAAATAACTATTAAGAGGCTAACTTACACTCCGGTGGCTCTAAGATCACAAAAGATGGAGATAATGCCTGTCACCCTAGGCAATTTGGAGCGAATGCTCTTGGCTGTCCCAAAGGTAGAACCAGTGAAATCTTGGAAAGATGCACTTCTTTCCCTAGCACCTATCACCCAAGGGGCTTCGAAGCGAATGCTCTTGGTTGTCCCAAAGGTAACTGGCGTCATGAAGAAAGTCACACTTCTCCAAAAAGTTGAAAATTTGAAAAAGATTGCTGAAGATTATGTAAAGGCGTCGAAGCAGTATGCAACGGTGAGGGCCATAGCTTGAATGAAGAGCTTCCTAATCCAGGCAAGGGAGGCTAATCGAGTTGTAACTATGGCCTTTGTTGCAGCTTCAACGGGTGCAACACAAAATGTTGTGCCTAGCTACTCACGAGTAGAAGACTGCGTCAAAATGGCAGAGTCTACCCAAAGAAGGGCTTCTGCTAAAAACATGACCATCATCAGGGCCATTGGGAGGAGGGTAATGACCCAAGCTCATGTTGATGAAAAACAACCGCCTTTGTTGATAAAAAAAACAACTGTGGCCTACGAACCGACAATTCTATTCAAAGCGCAAAGTTTGCCTATTCAGAACCAATCATTTCTAAGGGGCCAAATCAAAAAAAGGAGCACCCGTTGGCCTAACGGGGTTCGAATCAACATCAACTGGAGGAATTTGCAAAAATGCAAACGACTCCTTCCATGCCCCTAGGGGCTCAATTTGATATGTCATCAGATGGTCCAATTTCTAAAAGACAAAGGCAAAGGAAAGAATAAGGCCTTAAAGAAATTGGAACGAAAAATAGTGGCGACAAATGTTATAGGTGCTGTTGAAAAGGCTCTCTCAAGAAATGAATGCCAAAAACAAATTGAAAGTCCTGTCTTCACACTAAGAAGAACTATGAAATTGGACTCGACTCGAAAGTCAAGCCTCTTAAAGGCAGAGGGTAAACAACCCTTGGAAAATATTTTTGCCTTGATCCAACTATCTATGGAGGGAATAAAAAAAAGGCCTGTGACAAGGTCTATGACCCGTGAGGCTCGGAACAAAGCATCGTAGTCAGATGCTTCAAATTTAAGTAATGTTGTGGGGATTGATAATCCTTTATACGAACAAGATGATTTTGTCTCATCTAACTCATCTATTTCAATGAATATTGAAAACGATGATTTGAGAGATGTCAACAAAGTTATTGCAGTTATGATGACTAATGTTGAAAAGGAAGACGGAAATTCGTAGGTCCAATAGAACCAATAGGGTCTCAAGGAAAAAGTGGTGGTCCTACAAGAACAACTTGAGAGAAAAGAATAGGAAATGGCTGCTATGTTGGAGCAAATGCAATAGTTGCAGGCCTAAATGATAGGAACATGAAGTGCACCCAAACAAATGGCATAACCTATAGTGGGGACATTCACAGGCGTACAAAGCACACTAGCCCTAGGGGGTAATGGTCCTTGCTACTTTGATCTAACTAGTGGTGGTATGAATCCAATGCTCCTGGCTATGATTGATGATATGGTAAGGAAACAAAGAAAGTTAAGGAGAAAGATGATGAGAACTTTCGAGTAATTACAAAGCCTTACCTAGCATGGGTAGATTCTGTTCCATTTCCTTCTGGTTTTTCCTAATTGGATTTCAAAATGTTTGATGGGACAGGAGATCCAAGACAACATGTGGCTCACTTTCTTTCAAGATGCGGGCCAATAGCCCAGAATGAGGCCCTTTGCCTGCAACTATTTGTCCAATCACTTGAAAGTTCTGCATTTACATGGTACAATAACCTTCCTGAGGGATCAATCCAAAATTAGGATTCCATGGTGAAGGAGTTCCTTAAACAATTCTGCAACCTGAGGGATCAATCAAAAATTGGAATTCCATGGTGCAGGAGTTCCTTAAACAGTTCTGCAACACGCAAAGGCGAATTGGAGTACCAGAACTAATTGAAACCAAGCAATGTGACAATGAGCCTGTTATAGATTTCATTGCAAGGTGACGAGTTTTGACATTTGTCTGCCCTCACAAGTTCACGCAATTAGAGTTAATTCGAATGTGCCTTAACTTCTGACATGAGCTCTCTACGGCTCTTATGGCTCAAACTTTCAAAGGATTCAACGATCTATGTACTAAAGCTCATGATATGGCGTTACATTTGGCTAAACGAAGGAGGTCTAGGGCGGTTGAAAGGGTTGAGTCCTCAACCGTAGCCATAGTTGAAAGCAGAAAGAAGGGTCCTGTTGTAGTTGGGGTTAAAAAGCCCAAGGAATTAAAAAAGGTGACTATGAAAGAATGGTTGGAGAAGAAATATTCTTTCACAGATGATCTTGTCGAAGACTTGTTTGAAGATCTATTGGAGCAAAAGTTGATTGCTCTCCCTGAGGTGAAAAAACCACATGAGGTAGGAAAAATGAACGATCCAAAGTATTGCCCCTACCATCGTTTGATTAGCCATCCGATAAATAAGTGCTTTGTTCTAGAAGATAAAATTCAGGAGCTTCTAGACTCTAAGATTATTGAGCTCCCTCCTTAAGAGAAAGCATCTGCTAATGAAGGTGAATGGGTCCAGAAGAAAAAGCAAAATGCCACAGTGAATCGGTCGTTTATCAATCGAAAAGCATGAGGAAAAAGCGAAATGCCACAGTGAAAGCTAGAAATGTGGTTGTTTCTACAACATAACAAGGACCAAAAATTTCAAAGAAGCAAAAACCAAAAGTTTCTACGAAATAGAAAAATGCTAACGCAAGTAAGAGAAAGGAAAGAAGGAAAAAAGAGAGAAATTGGTTCCTGATGAACAATTACAACAGTGTCACCTTGTCCCAGTCACATTAGAGGAATTCTTGCCTTCAAAATTTCAGTCTCTGGAGTTGCAGATGTACTTTGATAAAAGGAGGGAGGAAAAATTTACTTTGGCTCCTTGCTTAACCATCATTGTTTGGAGTGATGATGATGAAGATAAGGATGAGGTTTGTTTAAAAGTTAGAGGAGGAGATTGCATCACATCTCCTATTTGTATATCTGACTCTCTAGAGCATCCACCGGCTTCTCCAAAGTACACACCAGCTGCTCCAGAGTACACACCATCCTCACCAGTTAGGTAAAAAGATTGTATCACATCTCCTATTTGTATACCTGACTCCGTAGAGTACACACCAGCTTCTCCCAAGTACACGCCAGCTTCACCTGTATACACTTCAGAAGCCTTTTCTCCAGAATACTCTCCAGTACCACCAATGTACTGTCAAAACACTCTAGAATATGTAAGGGGAACAGAACAAGGAGATATTGGGTGTAGGTCTAACTCTGAGCTTGTGAAAAAGCCGAGAAAATGATTGCACTACGAAAATGATGAGGTGAATAGCAAGTGTAGGTCAGCTGATGAAGTATGGAAGCATTCAAATAAACAAGCAAAGTCATCTCAAATTAAAGATCCTAATGAAGATTGGGAACTTGACTTTTCTCCTGGTAGTTCGCCATACACATCTCCAGCCAGGACATACGATGGAAAAAGTGTATCAAGTGATGACTTTGACTTTCCCTATAATGTCATCACTATGGATGTAAATTTTGAAGAACGAGAAATACATATCATTCGCAATCCAGGTAATGATGAGAAAACAAGAATTGAAGCTAGAAGGGAAGCAGAACATTAGGCAAAAGCAGTGTTATCAGAGGCGAGCCTAAGCGCTAAGCGAGGCGAGGCGAGGCGAGGTGAGGCTTTAGCGCTTCAAGCACCCTGAGGCGAGGCGAAATGGTGAGGCGATGAAGAAGCGCCTGAAGTGAGGCCTAGGCGATGAAGCGTGAGGCGAAACGAAGCGACGCTTCACCTGTTTTTTGCCTGATTTTAGTTCGAATCATCTGGGCCCTTCATCAACTTCGTTCGAATCATCTGGGCCCTTCGTCCAAACCCTAGATCGAAGTCGTTACAGGTGAGTTCACCTCCTGGGTCGACATTGAAAGGCATACCGAAGTCGACTTCACCTCCTGGGTCTTCTTCTTCCTTCGTCGAACGTCGTTACAGGTGAGTTCCTTCTTCTTCTTCTTCCTTTCTTCTTCTTCTTCCCTTCGACTTCACCTGGGTTTACTGTCGGACCCCCTCTTCTTCCCCCCCGTTCTTCCTTTGTTCATTTTTTTCTTCTTCCCTTCGACTTCACCTGGGTTCACTGTTGAACCTTGTGTTAAAATTAATTCAATTATTTTTTAAAATTAATTTTTAATTTGCAAAAATTAATTTTTACAATTAATTCAATTATTTTAAAATTAATTTTTATTCAATTAATTCAATTATTTTTTTCTGTGTTAACGTTTCAATTAATTCAATTAATTTCCTAGTTATTTTAATTTCCTGGTTATTCAATTAATTCAATTAATTTGTTTAATTCAATTAATTTAAATTAATTTGTTTATTTTAATTTAATTAATTTCCTGGTTATTCAATTAATTATTTTAATTCAATTAATTCAATTAATTCCAATTAATTTGTTTATTTTAATGCAATTAATTTCCTGGTTATTCAATTGATTATTTTAATTTCAATTAATTATAACTGCATGATGGTTCTTGAAAATATTTATATTTTTATCTATACCATTTATTTTAAAAAAATATCATTTCTGGTCGCCTCGATTCGATGAAGCCCTCGCCTCGCGCTTAGGCGTTAGACGACCTTGTCGCCTCGGTTCGCTTTTCGCCTTAAAAAACACTAGGCAAAAGCTACGGTTCCTTTAAAGAATGATGGTTTTGAAGCCCATCAAAATCTGATTATTGAAAGAAATCAAAATTTTGGACACCCTTTCCCAAACTAGGTTGAATGGGTCCACTTCCCATGAGGATATACAGTACATTATTTTCCCTTATATAATGGGATAGGTTGTCCACGGCGCCATTTGTTTCATTTCCTTGCATAATGTGTAAACACAGTAAAAAGCCAAACATTACTTTTACGACAGTTCATTCTTTCTTTGGATGGGTGGGCAGCAGATTAATACTTCAACCTGCCACCTAGTTTAATCCCTGATTAGGACACCATGGCTGATCAATTCTATAGGACATTTTATAAACCATGGCCAATAGAAATCGAGATGTTAGAACCTTTGGAGGATGAGGTTACATCTGCTCAAACATATGATCTCATAGAGGGTACAATTGAGAAGAAGATTGAAACTACCCTTGATCTTCAAGAGATGGGCACTTATTGCCCAAGGAGTTTGTTCTCTTCATAGGTAGAGAAAACACCATTTTTCAAGGGATAAGAACTTGTTCACAGAGGGCTTCTTCCTCACCCCAGAAGATTTGCCATGCTCAATGACATTGGCTTTCACAGAGAAGGTACTCCTTCCTTTCTTTGTATCATCCTTCTCAATTCAGAATCGGACAATCAGCTCTTCAACTGCATTTCCTTGCACTTGTGCTTCAAGTAATTCTTGAAATCTTTCTAACCATTGGGAAGTTTCTCAATGATCACAACAACTTAGAATGACTCGTTCAAAGGCTTCCCCTCAACATGAATTTCATGCAAGATCACTTGAAACTCCTGGACTTGGCTCAGCACAGTTTTTGAATCTATCATTTTAAAGTCCAGGAACCAGCCAATGACAAATTTCTTTTGCCCCGGCATCCTCAGTCCTGTATTTTTTATCCAAAGATTCTCATAACTCCTTTGCTGAGCTCTTGGCACAAAACACACTGTAAAGTGAATCTGCCAAGCTATTGAACACATAGTTCCGACAAAGATAGTCTGTTTGCTTCCATGTGTCAAGCGCCATGACCTTCTGCCTGTCTAGCTCATTCTCTGCTACGGTTGGAGGATCCTCTCTCAAAACCTTTGCAAGGTTCAGCGTGGTCAAAGAGAATAGCATTTTTTGCTGCCATCTCTTGAAATTCACCCCAGCAAATTTCTCTGGGCGCTCATGGTGACTGAGCGGTCCTCCTGGAATAGCCGGAGTAACACCAAGGTTGACCCCAGAGGTCATAATTGGGGTTGGCAAGCCAGTTGCCCGGGGTTCAGATCCCCACAAACATTAGCAGTAGCAGCAGTATCAGTGATAGTTGCCATTTCTAAAAAACACAACAGACTCACTTTCTGTGTTTCCAGAAATTAAACTTAATACTAAAAAATTCCAGAGTTGGAAATTTAATTCAAAACTAGTCTCACCACTTAACCTAGAATCGAATATGGTCAAGAATGTTCCCAGGAAGACTGGAGGGGTCACATCGATCCCACTTAAAACCCAGTTTTGATAAAACTTTCAAGAGCATGTTGACTCCTAGTCCGTAGAAAACAATTTTTAGAATTAAGTTTTTCCAAGAGATGAACTAGGTTAAAACAAACCAAGGTCCCACACTTACAAGCAATTAAAAACTTGCTAACCAAATTACAAGCAAATAAAACTTGCTTTTACATAATGGTAAAAAACCATAACAAAATCTCAAGCACAATTTGTTTCAAAATAAGACAAGTAAGCCAATCCAATTAAGGATTGTAAGTAGTGCAAAAATTCATTTCCACGCTTAGGTATTTCTGTAAAGCAAGTTAGCAGAAAAACACAACAAAATACAAAACAAATAATATAAAGAAACTGTAAAACTAATCAATTAATTTAATAGCAAACTAATTATGCTAGACAAGTTATACAATTAAACTTATAACTCTCAAATACATTACAAACTTTATAACTCTAAAATTAAACTAAAATTTTAATTGACCAGAGTTATATGAAAGTTACAAAAATTTTATAACTCCAAAATTAAATTCAAAGTAATTTCCATGAGTTATAAATGAATTTAATTCACAATAAACACGTAAATAATTCTAGCAATGAAGCATGTAACCCATACCAAAAGCTAGAAAATAAAGAACACGCAAAAATTCTAGAAAATGAAAAAATGTGAATTAAACTAGGATCCAGAAAACCATGAACATGTATACTTTCTTAGAAAAGTAGCAACTAATTAACATGTCTATTTTAACTAAAACAACTAGAGACCAAAACATGCTTCCGAAAATTAAAACTCAGAATTCATATACTAAACTTAGATGATGCATAGATTTGGTTTTTTTTTTTTTTTTTCCAATCAATTAAGACAAACGGTTGCCTACTATAAAATTATAACCTATTTTAAAATACTCCAACAGTAGCCTATTTTGCAATTGTAGGTAATTAACATACAATTCTAATTAACATACAGTTGTCTAGCATATAATACTACACATGGACTTTCATATAAAGAGGAAACAGTGGGCTACTAAAACAGAAGCATTCACATGAATTAAACCTGAGACAGATAAAAAAAGTAGCCTGCAACTTATAATAATGTAATATTCCAATCAAGACTACCAATAGAAGTCCAAAAAAAAGAAACTCTGGGCAAGTCCTGTATGGTTGCATACAAGACACAGACACTAAAACCAAAACTGGGCACATCATTATTTATTTTATTTTATTTTTTATTCTACGCATGCCAGTGATAAATCAAGCAAATTTAATTTGTACCAAAGCAAATCACATGCATATTTAATAAATCATGAACTCTATATAAACAAATAGTGGCCATCACCCAGAAAATCATAAACCAAACATATAATATTTTCCCAAGTACTTAAACAAGCAATTTGAATTAAAGATGAATCTGATTATCTAATTTCATGGGAAGCACATTTAATCTGTTTTAAGATTGTTGTCTAAATTATGCAATTTAAATAAGATAAATAGAATCATGATTTATTAAATAATAGAACATCAAATAAATCCATATTTGATAAATTACATTCTAGAGCATGAAACATGAAACATGATTAACAGAAATACATATTTAATCGAAATATTGAAAACAAGAAACCAAACCAAATTCTGTGTGATACCACAGTGTCCTTAAAACAGATTAGCCGCCTCACCGTGGGTGCTGGAGGAACATCGACTTTTGTCTCCTACGATAAGATGGTTTAGACCGGCTAACGCACAAGCACCTTCTGTTAGCTTTGGCGAACCGATAATGGCAGCACTCTCTCACACATGAAGAAAATTATAGCCAGAAGCAAATTGACTGTATGTATTCTGGAAGCAAAAAATTTGTAACAAACCAAGGAAGATGGGCCTCCTTTTATATACAATGGGGGAGAGCGAAGGAGCCCCCATCCATGAAGGCTAGCAACCAATGCTCATTACTCCTGCAAAACTGTTGGAGTAATGGACCAAGTAGAGGTTAATGCTTAGCATTGATAGCAAGCCCCCCAAGGCATTACCAACCAAGGACTAATAGCAGGCCCCAAAGTTATTTCTAGCTTGACACTGATAGCAGGCCTTGAAGCTTACTAATTTGGCGCTAATAGAAGGCCCCAAAGCTTATTGGTTGGAGCTGATAGCAGGGTCAGAGATACTAGTGTACCGCGGCGACCCCGCGAAGATGAGAGCAGGGCAGCTCGAGCGCAAGAGACTCCCCTCCCATTTACCCAGGTCATGGACCTACCTTAATTGCACAGGCAGGACCAAGGAAGCTCCCTTGGACTTGGTACTAAGGCACAACATGGTTGACAGCAGGTTTGGTTGTAGCCTTCGTCCTAGAAAGCTTGGGAGTTTGTGGTTAGATGGCTAAGAGTAGAAGTGTCGCTAAGGTGAACACGAACATGGCTAATAGCAGACTATAAAGTCCTAAGAATGCATGTCTTGGTTAAATCGAACTACGAAGGCAAGTGCAAAGGCAAACCCTACCACCGCAAGTGCACTTATTGAAGTTTGAATTGAAAAGGCAATTGCAGTGGCAAACACTATCACCGCAAATGCACTTGCTAAGGTTCAAAAAGGTAGTTGTAGAGGCACTTTTGTCAAACAGAAAGTACATAGTACATGCCGAGGGGCACGTGGCACCTTCAGTCTATTAAAACAATCTTCTGTGTAAAATAAATAACTTGAAATCAAATCAAACAAATAAAATAAATTACTTACAAAATTTATTTACCGAAATGAAGAAAACAAAAAATTGATCAAATCGAGTGTATGACACTCTGTCCTTAAGACAAATTTGTCCCGCTTCGGTGCTTACGGATAAATAGCGTTTATCTCCCAAGATACAATGATCTTTACACAGATTGTAGTAGCACTCCAAACAATCTGTACGGTGAACAAAACCTATGTTCTATACTCTTAGAAATTTTCCTAAAATAATATGAAGAATACATCTATGCAAGAGAGCAAAAACTAGAAGGAAACAAGTGAATTTCGAATATGGAAATCTGACTGTTGGGAAAGACCCGAACAGGTATGATTGAAACCTGAACAGGTTTGATTTCAATTTGAACAGATACGGTTTCAATTTGAACAGGTGCAAACCTGTTTAAACCTGCTGGACGTTTAATCTGTCCGATTTACCCTATTTGAACTTGCTGGAAATTGGATTGAACAAGTGCACTGTTTGGACAGAAAAAATTTGGCGCAAAAATTAAATTAATTTCGTTTAGAAGAAATTCAAATAATTTTCTCGTAAGAATTTGAAAAAATTCAAATAAATTTTGTCCAAAAAATTAATGTTAAGACCCAACCCACACCTTGCAGCCGAACCTGGCCCGGCTGGTCAAACAGACGGTGGCAGCGACGCGCGCGAGTGTGGTGGTTTGAGACAAGGCTCACTTTGTCCATAACTCCTCTCTTCTACAAACTTGGGGTGCCCAACCCAAGTGTTGCCACCTAGAACTTATATACACACAAAAGTTCTCTTAAGTTTTCAATGTGGGACTACCACTACAAAGAAACCCACATTTTATTCTTTAATAGTCTATTCCACTAACCCGAAAACGACATAAAGTTCTCATTCACTCGTAAATGGTTTTGACGAATCATTTGCATCGTGTGACTTGCCATGCAGCATGGAACACGTCACCTCTTTGGACCTACCCCAAAAGACGTGTGAGACCCACTCAAATTTGGACTCAATGTTAGCTCAAACTAAGCCTATAAAAACCAAATTTTTCCAACAATCTCCCACATGAATGGAATTTGACAGAGAGAAAATGCAACAACATAATCTAATTACTGAGAGTACAGAAATCGGAAATATTCTGCAAATGATAAGTAATTTTTGGTTTTGAACCTTCCCTTGTGAGACATTATCGGATTTATTAGCAAATCAGTGTACATGATGTCTTAAACTGTTCAACCATTTGTGTAAACCAAGATAATAGAACTCACACATAATATTACCAGACACAGTTTAGTTCTTACTATTGTGTTCATTTTGGCCCTGAACAACCTAGTCTTTCATAAGTGCTCTAGAGAATTGTAGCCCTTCACAAATCTCATAGAACCGGCCCAGTTCACACATATATAGGTGATTCTTATCAAGAATATCCTACCATACTCCAATAGGTATTTCTAGATATAAGAATCATTAAAAGTATTACTTAACCTAAACTGCTGCAAATATCACTATTTCATTATAGAAATGGGTAGGAGTTTAACTCCCCAGTGATCTTCATGAGCCATACACAACTCGGTTGTCCCTTTGAACATAGATCTTGGGATCTCCAGTCAACTAGGTTGGGTTGCCTTTATGGTAACTCTTATTTAATAGGCTCAAGTCTCATTCCCCTTGATGAATTTTCAACTAACTCTTTGGTTAGTGGATCCGCTATGTTGTCTTGAGTCTTCACATATTCAATATAAATAATTCCATTAGAAAGTAGTTGTCTCACAGTGTTATGTCGACAACGAATGTGTCATGACTTACCGTTATACATATGACTAAGTACTCTACCTACTGCTAATTGACTATCACAATGTATGCATATAGCAGGCACCGGTTTTTTCCAAATTGGAATATCGTCATGGAAGTGATGAAACCATTCTGCTTCTTCCCCAGCTTTATCTAAAGCTATGAATTCTGATTCCAAAGTAGACCTAGAAATGCAAATTTGTTTCGAAAATTTCCAAGATACAGCTGCCCCACTAAGAGTAAAGACATAACCACTAATAGATTTTGAATCTCTAGAATCCGCTATCCAATTTGCATCACAGTATCCTTCAAGTACTGCTAGATATCTAGTATAATTAAGTCCAATGTTACGAATAAATCGAAAATATCTTAGAACTCTTACAATTGCTTTCCAGTGTTCTATTCCTAGATTACTCGTATCTACTTAATTTACTTACTACATAAGCTATATCCAGGCATCAAGTACATTAAGCTTCCAATAATTTGGGCATACTCTAATTGAGAAATACTTTCCTATACATTCTTAGAAAGAAACAAATTAACATCCACAGGTGCTTTTATGTAGAAATAAACACATGATGCTTTTATGTTGAAATATTCTCCAAAAATTGCTCGCTAATGACAAAAATGCCCTATATATATGTAATTGATAAGCCTACATTCTTCTTCGAACCATTGACAAGGGTATTAGATCTTTGAAGTTTTGTTGTGGAGTTAGCAGGCATGTGAATGTTAAGGGTAGTTGAAAAGAATGTTATCTCATATTTAGGAAATTATCCAGATGAAAGTTAATGGTTACATTAAGTGCTTTTTGCTTGTAAGTGTTATCTTCTTTTTTCTGTCTCGTATTTTGGCTTTCTCTGTCATGATAAACACAGTGAAGCTTGAATTAGTTGAATATTGATTTCCGTAAGGTTTGAGTGCTTCATCAATCTAGCCCACAACAGATGAATCAGGTAAGAAATTTTGATGAACCTAAAGTAATTTTGCCTGAAGATGTATGAATTCATTTTGTTGTAGTTTTCCTCGTCAATGCAAACATTTAACCGCCTTTTCATTTTACTTTGTTCACTCTCTCTTAGCGTCCATCTTGATGAGCACTGAGCTCTTTTTTTGTTTGTTTGGAAAAGGTATTATTATTTGAACAAGCATGAAGTTGTGGCTAATGCAAGTTTCAAGGATGCATATTTTTCTAGATCAAATGAGTATGTTCTCTATTGATTGCATTTAGCAGTGCTTAATGTATTTGTTATTATATTCCTCTTCGAATTTCAGAATGTTGTTACGAGTGTGCAACATTTTCGTAATATGTTAATTTTCGTATATTGTGGCATTGCTCTTGTTTATGAAATTGAGTGGTATGACAAAAGTCTAGGAACATGTTTCCTGTCTAATGTCTGGAAATGCACACATGATGTTTTTGTGTAGTAATTGTTTCTCTGGAAAATTTTATTTTTTAATGACAAATTGCCCTATATATATAATGATAAAACACGTGTTCTTCCCTGAATCTTTGATGTGGATGCAGGATTGTTGATATTTCGTTGTGAAGTTAGCTGGCATGTGAAATTAAGGATAGATGAGAGGAGTATAATATAACTCTATCCTTTTTATGGTATATAAGATTAAATTATACACTGCTGAGCCAGGACACACTTATTTAACAGGCAACCAACCTAAATCTGCTACATAAACAAAAGTGTGGAGATAATGTTATACTCTCTCTCTAAAGTTCCATCTACTTTGATATCTGGGTCTTCAGTTCATCAAGAAACATAGATAGCATTTTATTTTATCATAGAAAGCAGAGTCTCCATTCCTTTGACCTCCCAACCCCCACAACTGTCTCTTTTGATGCCCCTAGGTAAACCCCAAGCGATACAGTAGCAGTGATGACAATATTCATGCTAGGCAATCATCGTAGGTTTCATCTCGTCACCGCTAATTTTTCCGTCATCATGGTTCATTGTTCATCACCATCAATGGGTGACGGACAATGATAATGGAAAAATTAGCGTTGACAAGATGAAACCTACAATGATTGCTCACAAAGCAGAAGTTCTATGATCAAATTTAAAATTAAATATTTGATTTTACTTTCGGATGAGATTAGATTTGAATTGACTTTTTTTTGTGTTGAAAGTTGCACAATGCAATTCTCAGTTAATAGAGCAAGACTCCTGGGTTGGATTTCACTCTCTTTGTTTTTCACTTTGAATTCCCCCTTCATTTTGCTTCTTTTTTTGTGCGTGTTGTGTGAATTTTGTTTGGTGGTGTCGTTGAGTTCATTTATTTATTTTTAATTTTTATTCGAGGGTGGTTTACACCAATGGAAGAATTTGTTTTGAGTTTTTGTTATTGGATCAGAGGAAAAGGAACTAGAGAGAAAGGAGGCAATTGGGAGTGGGGAAAAAAAAAACTTATTATAGATCTTTTTTTTTTTTTTTTTTTTGTATGTAGCAATTTTGGATTGGTTGTTCGTTACATAAGCCTTTCACGGCTAGGTCAGAACTATCCAAATGAAAGTTTTAGCTACATTAAGTGCTTTTGGCCCGTAAGTGCTAGTATCTTTTTTCTCTCCAGTATTTTGGCTTCTTTTTTCGAGATAAACGTAGTGAAACTTGTATTATTTGAATATGGTTTCCCATCATGTTTGAGCACCTTATAAATTGAGCCTGCAACATGTGAAGCTGCATAGAAATTTTGATGAAACTAAAGTAGTTTTGATTGAAGAAGATATATGGAATTCATTTTGTCTCTTTTAGCCTTCATTTTGATGAGCTTTATGACTTTATTCTTGTGAGATAGGCGTGTTAATTTAAACAAGTTTAATGTTGAGGTTGATGGAAGTTTCATGCGTGTGCGTCTTTCTGGATCGTATAGGTATGTTCTTTGTTGACTAAGTTTAGTAATGGTCACTCCATGTGTTATTACATTCCATTTCGAGTTTCAAAATATTATTGTGACTATGCGACTCTTTCATAATGTGTTAATATTTTTGTATTATGGCATTGCTCTTGTTTATGAAATCGAGTGGTATGACAAAATAAACTACAAACACATTTCCTCTCTGATGTCTAGTAAAATACATGCACGGTGTTTTTGTGTAGAAATTATTTCCTTCCAAAATTATGCCCTTTTGATGACCAAAATAACTTATTTTAGCAACCAACTATAGTGCCTATGATCACCCTGATAACACTTCTGATAATGATGTATCTCCTCTTCTGTTGAACCTTCGATTCCTACGTGCCAATTGTTAAGGGAAAAGATTGTACACTGATGAATGAATCAACAAAAAGATGAATAGTGCACTAAGAATCTTTAAAATACAATGTCGTTAGTGCCCTATTCGGCTTATGTTCGATGGGCACTCTGATGCCTAAGTTAGCACTATCATCTTGAATATAATAGTAATTTTTTTTGACTGTATATTCAATTGCGTATTTGCATACATAGACCCTTAGGGTTCACCTTTGTTTATAGTAGAAGATTGCTTGCCTAACAAGTATCCAACTCTGATAGGAAATATGATTTGCTCCGTTAGTCTTTCCCAACACAACTTCTAGTTGTTTGGGACTTATATAACGATAAGATCTCACCTGTTGACGAGTTTTACTCCATGTACAATACCAAACCCTATTACGGATGACAGATACCCTTGTTGCCTTGAGCAAGTGTAGCAGCAGCTTTACCTACCTTTTGTAGTTACAAATCCCTGAAGCCATATTTTGTTTTTATCTTAGATTGGATATGTAACCAGATGGTTTTTATTTTTGTATTTGGTGATATTATGGGACTTGGTTTGTATTGTATAAATATTAAATTTGTTATCTAAAAAATATACTAATGAAAATGTTGATGTTTGGCATTGTCTTCCAACGAAGGCCATTCCGATTTTGACACGGACGAAGTCGGTGGGTTTACCGAAGAGGCAAAGAGATTTGTTGTTAGGAGGTTTTGGGACCATGCCAAAGGTTAGGTATGTTACCAATCTTTTCCCTCCAAATACACATTAATATATACTAATTGGGCGGTTTTTTTTTTTATTTATTTATTTATTAGTATAATAGGTGATATTTATATGTGCATGTCTTCAATGAATACCCTAGTAGTTCATAATTTGAAATTTATTGAGGTAGAGTGTAATGAAATTTGAACAAATTTGAATGTTCCAAGCAGGTGGGTATGGTGAGTTTAGTTCTGAATAGTTTGAATTTGTCGATTTATTTATTTGCTTTCTTTGTCTATTCTTGAGCCAATTTGAATCTACACAAATGTCAACCATGATTCCCGTAGAGGAGTTTGAGAAAACGATTGAGAACCCAAAAGCTTGCATTAATAAGATGCGATATACTACTCTCAGCCTTTCCGATACCAAGGATTGGCAACACACTAGGTCACACTTTTATTAAATGGAAGGATAGAATTTATAAGGTTGTTATTGATGGGTGTAGGTCCATTAATGTGGTGTCCAAGTTAGCTGTCGCTAGATTCAAACTCAGCTAGAACCTCATCCTCAATCATACAAGGTTGCATGGATTGACAAGATATCTTTTCCTGTTTCCAAGTGTTTCTAATGCCCATTAAATTAGTAATTATTCAGCCAAACTTATCTACGACATCTTACCCATGGATGTAGCCCATGTGCTTCTTGGATGTCCTTTGATTTATGCAGATGCCCAACACTTAGGGTACGAAGAATACATATGTTTTTAAGCATAGTAACCAGAAATAATGATGACACTAGTTAAGCTTATTGCAAGAGTTAAAAGACCTAAATGCAACTCTCAAATCAAGAACTCACTAAATATGAAGCTTCCTCTGAAAAGGAAACTGTGGCAGGTAAAAATTAGCATAGAATTACATGGGTCCTAGAACAGACACGTGACACAATCATGGCTTACAGCAAACAAGGCGATGGTCAAATCCAAGTCAAACAATATGTTCGATACCAAATTGTGATGTCCTAAACTTTGGAACATCATGGGATATCAAGGAAGTAAAAAGTAAATAAAACACCAAGTTTAGGACTTTACCATTGAAAATTTAATATTTATACAATACAAACCAAGTCCCATAATATCACCAAATACAAAAATAAAAACCATCTGGTTACATATCCAATCTAAGATAAAAACAAACTATGGCTTTAGGGATTTGTAATTACAAAAGTTAGGTAAAGCTGCTGCTACACTTGCTCAAGGCAACAAGGGTATCAATCTGTCATCCGTAATAGGGTTCGGTATTGTACATGGAGTAAACCTCGTCAACAGGTGAGATCTTATCGTTATATAAGTCCCAAACAACTAGAAGTTGTGTTGGGAAAGACTAACGGAGCAAATCATATTCCTATCAAAGTTGGATACTTGTTAGGCAAGCAATCTTCTACTATAAACAAAGGTGAACCCTAAACTAGGTATGCAAATACACAATTGAATATACAGTCAAAAAAAATTACTATTATATTCAGGATGATAGTGCTAACTTAGGCATCAGAGTGCCATCCAACATAAGCCGAATAGCGCACTACTGTTCATCTTTTTGATTCATTCATCAGGGTACAATTTTTTCCCTCAACAATTGGCACGTAAGAATCGAAGGTTCAACAGAGAAGAGGACATACATCATTATCAGAAGTATTATCAGGATGATCATAGGCACTATAATTGGTTGCTAAAATAAGTTATTTTGGTCATCAAAAGGGCATAATTTTGGAAGGAAATAATTTCTACACAAAAACACCGTGCATGTATTTTACTAGACATCAGAGAGGAAATGTGTTTGTAGTCTATTTTGTCATACCACTCGATTTTATAAACAAAAGCAATGCCACAATACAAAAATATTAACAAATTATGAAAGAGTTGCATAGTCACAATAATATTCTGAAACTCGAAATGGAATGTAATAACACATGGAGTGACCATTACTAAACTCAGTCAACAAAGAACATACCTATACGATCCAGAAAGACACACACGCATGAAACTTCCATTAACCTCAACATTAAGCCTATACCACAAAAATAAAAATAAAGTCATAAAGCTCATCAAAATCAAGGCTAAAAGAGACAAAATGAATTCCATATATCTTCTTCAATCAAAACTACTTTAGCTTCATCAAAATTTCTATGCAGCTTCACATGTTGCAGGCTCAATTTATAAAGTGCTCAACCATTATGGGAAACTATATTCAAATAACACAAGTTTCACTACGTTTATCTCAAAAAAAGAAGTCAAAATAGTAGAGACAAAAAAGATGCCAGCACTTACAGGCCAAAAGCACTTAATGTAGCTAAAACTTTCATCTGGATAATTCCGACCTAGCCATGAAAGGCTTATGTAACGAACAACCAATCCAAAATTGCTACATACACAAAAAAATGGGATCTATAATAAGTTTTTTTTTTCCCACTCCCAATTGCCTCCTTTCTCTCTAGTTGCCCCCCTTTTTCCTCTGATCCAATAACAAAAACTCAAAACAAATTCTTCCATTGGCGTAAACCACCATCGAATAAAAATTAAAAATAAATAAATAAACTCAACGACACCACCAAACAAAATTCACACAACACACGCACAAAAAAAGAAGCAAAATAAAGGGGGAATTCAAAGTGAAAAACAAAGAGAGACGAGAGAGTGAAATCCAACCCAGAAGTCTTGCTCTGTTAACTGAGAGTTGCATTGTGCAACTTTCAACACAAAAAAGTCAATTGAAATCTAATCTCATCCAAAAGTAAAATCAAATATGCAATTTTAAATTTGATCATAGAACCTATGCTTTGTGAGCAATCATCGTAGGTTTCATCTTGTCACCGCTAATTTTTCCATCATCATTGTTCATCACCATTATGGTGATGAACAATGATGATGGAAAAATTAGAATGGGTGAACAATGATGATTGAAAAATTTGCGATGACGAGATGAAACCTACGATGATTGCCTAACATGAATATTGTCATCACTGCTACTATATCGCTTGGGGTATACCTAAGGGCATCAAAAGAGACAGTTGTGGGGGTTGGGAGGTCAAAGGAACGGAGATTGTGCTTTGTATGATAAAACAAAATTCTATCTACGTTTCTTGATGAACTGAAGACCCAGATATCGAAGTAGAAGGAACTTTAGAGAGAGAAAGTACAACATTATCTCCACACTTTTTGCTTATGTAGCAGATGTAGGTTGGTTGTCTATTAAATAAGCCTGTCCTGGCTCAACAGTGTATAATTTAATTTTATACCATAAAAAAGATAGAGTTATATTATACTCCTCTCAACTATCCTTAATTTCACATGCCAGCTAACTTCACAAAAAAACATCAACAATCCTGCATCCATGTCAAAGATTCAAGGAAGAACACGTGTTTTATCATTATATATATAGGGCAATTTGTCATTAAAAAATAAAATTTTCTAGAGAAACAATTACTACACAAAAGCATCATGTGTGCATTTCCAGACATTAGACAAGAAACATGTTCCTAGACTTTTGTCATACCACTCAATTTCATAAACAAGAGCAATGCCACAATATACAAAAATTAACAAATTACGAAAATGTTGCACACTCGCAACAATATTCTGAAATTCGAAGAGGAATATAATAACAAATACATTAAGCACTGCTAAATGCAATCAATAGAGAACATACTCATCTGATCTAGAAAGATATGCATCCCTGAAACTTGCATCAGCCACAACATCATGCTTGTTTAAATAATAATACTTATTTTAAAAAAACAAAAAAAAGAGCTTAGTGCTCATCAAGATGGAGGCTAAGAGAGAGCGAACAAAGTAAAATGAAAAAGCGATTAGATGTTTGCATTGACAAGTAAAACTACAACAAAATGAATTTCATACATCTTCAAGCAAAATTACTTTAGGTTCGTCAAAATTTCTTACCTAATTCACCTATTGTAGGTGAGATAGATGAAGCACTCAAACCTTACAGAAATCAATATTCAACTAATTCAAGCTTCACTGTGTTTATCATGACAAAGAAAGCCAAAATACGAGAGAGAAAAAAGATGACAACACTTACAAACAAAAAGCACTTAATGTAACCATTAACTTTCATCTGGATAATTTCCTAAATATGAGATACATTCTTTTCAACTACCTTTAACTTTCACATGCCTACTAACTCCACAACAAAACTTCAAAGATCTAATACCCTTGTCAATGATTCGAAGAAGAATGTGGGTTTATCAATACATATATATAGGGCATTTGTGTCATTAGAAAGGAATATTTTGGAGAATAACAATTTCTACATAAAAGCATCATGTGTTTATTTCCACACATTAGGTAGGAAATGTGTTCGTAGTCTATTTTGTCATACTGCTCAATTTCAAAAACAAGAGCAACGCCCCACAATACATGAATATTAACTAATTACGAATATGTCGCACACTCATTAAATTATTGTGAAATTCAAAATGGAATGTAATAACAAAGACATTAATCAATACTAAATGCAATGAAGAGAGAACATACTCATTTGATACAGAAAGATATGTATCCATGAAACTTGCATTAGTCTCATCATAATCCTCGTTCATGTAATCACACCTATCCACACAAAAAATAATAATAATAAGAATAATATAAAAGAATAGTCTCAGTTCTCAACAAGATAGAGAGGCCAAGAGACAGTGAACAAAGTATAATGAAAAGGAGGTCGAATGTTTGCATTGACAAGTAGAAGTACAACAAAATGAATTCCATATATCTTCCTCAAGCAAAACTACTTTAGGTTCATCAAAATTTCTAAGCAACTTCACATGTTGTAGGCTCGATTGATAAAGTACTCAAACCTAATGAAAAACAACATTCAAATAATTCAATTTCATAGTGTTTATCCTGAAAACGAGGTCAAAATACTAGGCATAAATGATAGCAACACTTGTAGGCTAAAAGGACTTAACGTACCTATTAACTTTTATCTAGATGATTTCATGAATAAGATTAGAGTTAAATTCCTTTCAATGGTCCTTAACTTTCACATGCCTGCTAACTCCACAACAAAACTTCAAAGGTCTAGTATCCTTGTTAATGTTCAAAAAATGCATGCTTATCATTATATATTTTTGTTAGTAGAAAGGAATATTTTAGTTTTGGAGGAAAAAACTTTTACATAAAAGCATCATGTGTGTATTTCCAAAAATTAAGCAAGAAACGTGTTCCTGGTCAATTTTATTACGCTGCTCAATTTCATAAACAAGAGCAATGCCACAATAGTGAAATATTAACAAATTACGAAAATGTTGCATACTTGAAACAATATTTTGAAATTCAAAATGAAATGTAATATCATTACTAAACGTAATCAATAGAGAACATACTCATCTGATTCAGCAAGATATGCATCCATGAAACTTGCATTAGCCTCAACATCATGATTTTTAAAATAATCACCCCTATCCAAAAAAAAAAAGTAAAACTACAACAAATTAATTCAATGTAATTGGCCTTAAATTGTTATATTTAATTCGCTTAATTTTAATTTTAAATTTATGATTTTGCCTCAATTCTAATTTATTATAATCGTTAATATTTTTTATGAAAAATATAGACATAAGTAACACTTTCAAACCGAACCGGTCTCAGATGAGATTTTGTTGAACCGAACTCAAATAGTTTGGTACTTCTATGTAGTTTTAAGCTTATCAAATAAAGCCGAACAAATAATTAATTGTTCAAGTTTCGTTTGAAAATTTTAACAAGTTTTAAAATGTGCTTAAGCTTGACTTATTTACCTAAAGAATTAAGTTTAAAAGAGTTTTTAATGAGTCAAACACGAGTCAAGTTCGAGTTCGTTTATCACCCCTACTTGCTGGAAGAGGAAAGGCCTCTCTGACAAAGTATTTGTTTACGAAAAGAATAATGTTATATACACAAAAAATATGTACACAAACTCTCACATGAAGGTGAGACCCACCTTCATGTGGCAACTTATGTGCATTCTATGCATAGATTTTTTTTGTAAATAGTATTTTATTAAGCAGTGTAGAGCAACATGTGTCAAGCCCCTTTATTGCTTCTTCATACCAAATGTCAAGCTTTTTTTACTATTTCTATATAGAATTAGGCTTCTCTCAAGTTTAAATTTGAACTTGAGAGAATTTGAGAGACTCATGAAGCTCATTTTGATAATTTGAACTGTTCATTTTGTAGGGGTCTCCGTATATATCATTCATGAGAAGAAAAGAGAAAAAAAAAAAAAAATCGATCCAATAATTGTAGTTTTTTCATTTTATTGTGTTTGCTTCAAAAAAATGAATGGTTTGTTTTCAAAAACTTACTTGTTGTCCATTTTTTTGAAAATAAATATGATAAAATGAAAATGTTATGATTATGGGATCAACTTAATTTTTTTCATAAATGATATACAGTAAGGGTCCTATAAATGAACAATTCAGATCAACAAAACAAGACTGGTGGTAGGCTCTACAGACCCTCAAGTTCACATTCGAACTTGAGAGAAGCCCAACCTATTTTTATAGGACCTGACTCTCCTCGAGTTCAAAATTTGGACTGAAGGATGTTGTTCGAACTCGTGGAGTCTATTACGAATTTTATTTCATTGATCCAAATCATGCATTTTATATAATACTTCATATATATCATATACACAAAAAAATTAGGTCGATTAGATAATCGTAACTTATATTCAATTTATAATTGTCTCTAAAAAAACAGTCATTCATTTTTTTGTGTGACAAATACAATAAATTGAATAAGTCATGAATATCTCATTGACTAATTTATTATTTTTATTTTTTTATAAATGATATACATAAAGAACATTATAAAATAAATTATCAAAATAGAACTCATTATGAGTTCCATAGGCTTGGACAACAATTTTTAATCCAGATCATGGACTAGACTAGAAAGTTGTGGGTTCTACCCTCTTCAGCAATTCTAGCACTTCAGCACCAAAGAGCACCACTGTCATCTTTACCAAAAAGGTCACTCATCATATGGTGATAGTGCTAGCTGATATTATTGTTATGTCTAATATTTATTTTTAAAAATAACAATTTGTATAACAGACATATCATATTAGTATATTTGTCTCTCTCACACCAATGAACCTACATTTGTAGAGTATACAAATATGTGAGAGAGGAGTACACCATGACACAAAATACAAATCCGTAGGAGGAGAAAAATATTCAATGGTCTAAAGACAACTGATTAATTTTTATTTCAATCACTTATGATCAATTGTTTAGACTGTATTTAATTCATAGATTTGAGGACAGATTTAGAAATAGAAGAGAAAATATGTATAAAACCTAAGTGAAATGTAATTATATTTTTCCATATTTTACTTATATTTTTTCTTTCCTTTTTTGAATTCCTCCTTAAATTGATGAACCAAACATAACTTCAAAATAAAATAAAATTTGAGATCCCACGGTCATCATTAAAAAATTAGAACTTGATTTTTATTCAAAATGACCATTCATAAGTGTAAAAAAGAATATCCTAATTTTTGGAGCCGTAACATAATTTATTCCTCTTCAATGTTTAAGTAATCTCACCTGACATGGACTCGGCAGTTGAAGGTGAAGTACCCGTGTCGACACGACACGACACGGGTGCGGGTATGGAATCTGTGTCGGATTCGCCTCCTCTCTCGGACACGGCTAATCGAAAAGGAAGAAGAAGATTGAGATACTTACATGGATGTGTTGGGTTCGAGATCTGGATTCGTTGGATCATAGCTTCATCGACGAGTGAATGTCGGCTACAATAACCACATCATCTAGAGTTAGAACACAGAGAGAGAGAGAGAGTCATAATCACCAAGTGAGAAGGAGAAGAAAGAGACGAGAGCTTCGATCGAGCTTTGCGTTTTTTTTTTTTTTTTTTTTGATTTTGAACTCTGCCGTGCGTATCTCAGAGAGAGAGAGAGAGAGAGGAAAGAGCAACAGGGCGAGAGAAGAGAGAGTTTGACTGACTATATAAAGCAGCAGGAGAGCATTTGCTAGGTTTGGCTAATGGGCCAGACCCAACTAAATAAAATAAAAGTTTGGGCTTTTTAGTGTTTTGCATTTGCCTTATTTCGTCTGGGTCCATAGTGTTTTATTTTGATTTATTTAATTTTTTGGGCCTAAATGAAATAAGTTTGGATTTATTTAATTTTTTAATATTTTGTATTTAGCCAACATCTTTATTAAAATAAAAATAACTATTTTATTATATATAATATAATTCATTTTATATCTAAAATAATTTTTATTCGTTATTTATATTTTATTTGTTTTATTTAACAAAATTTGTTATTTATTCCTTTTTTTTTAACTCATATTCATAAAATAAATATATTTAAAAAAATTATTAACATATCCCTGTACTCGTATTCAAATTTGGATCTATATCTATGTATTCTTAATTTTTAATTTTGAAGTGTCCGACCCCTAAATACACACCTGCATCTGATACCCATACCTGAGTCTATGTAACATTAACTTAGGGTTGTACATGGGTCGGATTGGATCGGTTTTGATAGTCATCGACATCCAAACCAACACCTTCGATTTGGCAAACTTTTCATCCGATGTCGACCGAAAACTACATTGAAACCGTTCGTTGCGGGTGGTAAAAACTTGTCGGCCTTCGGTCGATGCTGTAATGAAGTTCTACTATCTCAAAGTAAAGGGTGTGGGGAAGAAGAAAGGGTTTCTAGGCAGGAGAGGGGGGATAAGGGTTTCAAGAGATAAGGAAAAAGCAAAAACAGATCTTAACGAAAACAATGTAGGTGTTTGGGAAGTGGGTTTTTTTGTAGATTTTTTTAGTTGTAGGATATTATTGGAGAAAAATTTTTTTATGTTTAGGAAGATAGTTGGGTTTTTTTTTATGGTTGGATGTGATGTTTGTGAGACAAAAAGTGAAATGATTATGGGGTTTGATGTGATATTTTGTTTGGATTGATTTTTTTTGGTTTTGTAATCGATTTGTCTTTTAGTGGAAAAAAACCAAAAAAACCCACAACCCAAACTTCCCAAACACCGCCACTGTCATCATCATCAGCGCAACAATCTCAGCATAGTCGATCTCAAGCCATCACCTCTTCCATGATCTCACGCCATCGCTACAGTCGTAGAGAGAGAAGAGGTACAAATTGTGAGTGAGAAAGAGAGCTGGTTAAAGGCAGAGAGAAAGGAGTGGGTAAGAGAGGGTGACGAAAGGGTTGAGAGAAAAGGAAGATAGAAATGAGTGTGGTGGGAGAGAGACAAAATGTTTAAGAAACAGAGAGATGATATGAGAGAGTTGAAGAAAGAGAAGAAGATAAAATGTGAGGTCAGATATTTGTTTGTCTTAGGATGGAAAAATTTAGAAAAAGTCGAAAGGTTAAGAGAGAGAAAGGCGAAAGTGGGATAAAAAAGAACAAGATAGAAGATGGAAAAGTTTTTGTTTTGGGAAGGTAAAATTTAAAAAGAGAGATAGATACGAAAGGTTTGTCTCAGATTATTAGAAAGGGAAGTCTTGGGAAGATGAAGAATCAGTTGATGTGACTACATCAACTACAATTAAAGGTGTGTATATACATAGAAAAGTTAAATATGTGTTGGAAGAAATGAATTTATTTTACCTAGGCAGAGAACCACGGACTATACTATATATATATAAAATATTAAGTAGGTCAGTTCGGGTTATTCAAATATTTTTTTATTTAATTCGATGTTCGATCGAAGAATCAAAAAAATTGCAAAAAATGAACCGCAGCCATCCGAATGCATGGTCGAAACCGCTCGCTGTATAATCGGGTCGGACGGTTCAATTTGGATTTTCGAGTGAATCGGATTGATGACCACCCCTACCTGTTGTATCAAAAAAGTAATCTCATATAGAAGTCAACATCAAAGCATATTTTATTATTGAAAAATTACAGGGCAATGTATACTTGAAAAATGCTACATTCTTAATTGACGTTGTCTAGTTCAACTTTTAATGATGCAGTTAAGATTTATGTGAAGCGATTTTACACTTTTCTCTCTCATCTTTAATTTTTTAATTTGATATCATTATAGGTGAAATTGAGAGAGACAAAATTAAAGGAATAAATCATTTTTAAAAAATATTTATAAATTAATGATAAACTTTACAAATATTAAAATATAAAATGATAACGTTTTTTATCAATCAATAATTAATTTTTAACGAATCCACTATGTAGTAGTTTTCTCTTTATTATTTAGAGGTGATTATATTTGCACCTAAATATTAATTCAGTATGCCAAATTAAAATTTTAATTTCTATTACACCTTAATGTAAATTTATTGATCAGTATAATACATATTAAATTATAAAATAAAATACTATTTTTTTTCTCACAATATACCCTAACCCTAAGCACTCATAAGACACAAACTCAAGAATTAGCGCCGAAAGCTCAAACGAGAATTTGAAAAATGCCATGACTGTTATATGTGAGAGCTTGGTCATTGCCTCAAGAAAACCAAACAAGATTCTCACAATGGATTGTTAGAATGTTACACAATCTAGAAAACAAGTATATATATATTTCGTATTAGAGTCTCTTCATCTTCTTTCTAAAATTTTAATTATTTTATTTTCATTTTCTTTGTCACTTTAAACTTCAATCCATTCCATCAAAACCCGCCATTATCATTAACATCGTTGTTTCTTATTATGTTATTACTCGCAAATCAAAAGTATGTTTTGAAGTAATCCATCAAAGAATGGGTAAAAGCACGTTTAGTACGATGGAATAGGCTAGAATGGAATGCTTATTCTAGTTTTGTATTCCATTTCCCTTATTTGGTATGCCTTATTTAAGTGGGAATAGTCATCCATTAGAATGGCTATTCCAATAAAATGTGAGGTTATTCCAATAAAATGTGACAATGCCTATTCCTTTCTCCAACCTAAGAAATGGCCATTCCATTCCATCATGGAATTACCATATAATTTTATTATTATTTTTTTGTTGGAACTTAAAAAAAAATATTATTATTTAACTACTACCAACCTATCGCCACCGCCACCCTACTACCACTACTACCACCGCCACCACCATGACGGTCACCGCTACAACCACTACACTACCATACTACCGATGTCGTCACTACTACCACCACCACTACTGTTGGCTGCTGCCACCACCACCATCGCAACCACAACACCACCTTACCACTAGGGCCACAACAATCTACTACCACTATCCTAATATCATTGCTATCACTACTACCGATACTGCCACTGCTGCTGCCACTATTACGACTCACACCATCACTTTTTATAGCGATTCCGATTTTGACCCGACCCTTGTTGTATCCCGGGCACGAGTTTCATGATTCTGTATTGTTGTTCTTGTCTCTTTTTCCCTCATTCCTCATTGAAATTGAGTATTAGAGTGCCTTGGTTGTGTTTAGAACATGTTGGTTGCTAGTTGATTCAAATTGTTGTTGTCCAGATTTTGGCCTCTTCGCTCGAGCGAAGCTTCTTGCGCTCGAGCAAGTTTTGAGAGCTCCCAGTACTTTTGCAGGCCTGCAAATATACTAGGAGGGTAGTGTTCTTCGCTTGAGCGAGGACTCTTGCGCTCGAGTGACTATCTTCTATCTGTAAAATTTTTGAGAGTGTGTATTCTGCGCTCGAGCGAGGTGACTTATTTATGTCTGGTCGCTCGAGTGAGCTGCACATATATCAATTTACAGCAGCACCTTTTCACATCACTTTTTCATATCTTTTGTTCTAAAAACCCTAGATCGGGACCTCCTCTCTCTCTCTCTCTCTCTCTCTCTCTCCTAGATCTAGATCTCTCTATTTCTTCACCTAGATCTAGTGGATTCTCTATCCGTGTGCCTTTGTTAAAAAGGTAATACGTCTCAAGAGCTCTCTTTTGATCTGATTAAAGCTTGGTTTCAGCGTTCTTAAAGTTTCTCATTTGCTTCCTTAGGCTTCTAAGTTTGAGGTTGGGATTTTTTACACTCTTCTTTGAGTTTTAACTTAGATATTAGTTGATGGGTAATAGATATTGAAACTTGTGATTTTGAACAAACCTAAGGTTTTGAGTTAAAATCGAAAGAAGGGCTTTTAAATGAACGCATTGGAAATGGTTATGGGAGTAAATATGAGCTTGTGTGGTATTAAAATGGTTAATTTTGGTGTTTGGGATAAGATGTGAAAAAAGGAAAATTTTGCCCTAAAATGTCTTAAATAATTATTTTGTATAAATAATAAAATTGGTATTGAAAGTATGAAATTGGGAGGTTGTTTACATGAATGGTGTAGTTAGATTTGTTTAAATCTCTCATTAATGGAAGTTTGGATAATTTATCTATTGTAAAGATTGTATATCTGTTTAGAAATATCTGTTTTAGGCTATCGGTGGAGGATAGCCATGATTGTTGTAGAAATTGCATGAGGATTAGGTGAATTGAAACCAATCTCTTGGTTATTATCATTGAATATGATTACGAATTGTATACATTGTATATGTATGATATTTGGAAGGAGAAAGAGGATGTATGTTTGGGAGAAGAAAGTGGATGGACTCCATTAAATTAAGTTGGCCTGAGTGTCCGGGGTGAAAGTCCCGAAAACCGCGCGTATACATGGGTGTCGATTCTCGCGGACGAAATTTCCTTAAAATGGAAAGTAAATGCAGTTGTATGTTAATTTTATTGTTTAGAGGCCTATGAAGTGTATCCTTTGTTTGGTTGATTAAATGAAATAGGTATAACAAATGAACTGAGATAATATGAATTGAGATGTAAGTTTGATATAACTTGGTTTTAGTGAAGGGTTGTGAAAGATTTTGTCATTGGGTGTTGAACATGTGCATCGTACTTTTATTTTTTTTTTATTAAGATTTATATATTGTGATAGATTGTCTTTACTGGGTTTTGGCTCACCCTACTTAGAAAAATCATTTTCAAGTGCTGGAGATATGCCTCTTCTAAGGACCTAGCTTGGGAGGACTTCAGAGTTAAAGGCACTATTTTGTTATTTTGCATTTGATATTTGTACAAGTCTAGGACTTTATATGTATGGAGTTTGAGACTCTCTCTTTTGTTGTAACCAAGTATAATTTTAGAAAGCTGTAAGCCTGTAGGGCATTTATTGGTTAATCATGAAGTTGGTATTACATGTTGTAAATTCAGGGTACAACTTATGAATGTATATTGCATGTATTACCTTTTGTAACTTAACTCTGATGTAATGAAAGCTTTTTATTTTATTTGTATCACATGGTACTAGTGTTTGGTGATGGGTTATTGTATTTATTTTAGGGGTGTTTGTACTTGGTATCAGAGCGTACCGAGTTTGAATAACTTGGATATGTGGGAAGTGGTTAGTACCACAATGGGTTTGTCTCGTTTGCTAGAGACTTTAGTATGAACGATGTGTGCTTATATGATAACATGCTTATGGGATTATATGGGTATGTGATTTAATTTCTAAGATATTGATTAAGTCTACGGGTTTCTAGAAGTCTTATTAGAAGAGCACTTGATCACTGTTGTTTCTAATTGAAACTCTGGCAAAACTGCAGGACGGTCATTATTCAGGAACGAAATTCGTATGTGTTTATGTGACTACGTGCTTATGTGGAGTGAATTACCGTTGTCCACCGTATTAGGACGTGAGTGAATTAGCTTCGGCACATTTGTAAATGTGCTAATCTCTTTTATTACATTTATTAGGATGTCAGAACGTGGACGTGGTAGTAGGCGTGATAGGCCTAGACGATAGCAGATGCCGATACTAGATAATATTCCGCCACAAAAGGAGGGTGTTGGTCAGGCCAATGTAGCCGAACCAGTTGGTTAACAGGCCATGGGCACCTTAGCCCGCGAAATGGCCGTAACATTGAGGGAATCCATGGACATTCTCAAGGCTAAGAATCAGGTCTAGGCCCAAGTAGTTGAGGCAGGGCCATCTTTTCTGAAGCGGAAGTTCTTTCGGTCGAATCGAAATGAGTTTTTTTGGTGATCCCAATGAGCCATTGAAAGCGGATGAGTGGCTAGAGCAGATGGTGAAGACATTTAAGATGCTCGGCATCGAAGATGGGAGTTTGAAGGTGACCTTGGCATCCTTCCAGCTAAAAGGAGATGCAGGTCAATGGTAAAAATATGCACAAGGGCGTATTGGGGCGACTTGGGAGGCTTTCGTTGACGCCTTCCAGGACAAGTTATTGCCTCCCACTGTTAGGGAGAAGTTGAGGGATCAGTTTTCTCAGCTCAACTAGTTGAGCACACCGGTAGCCGAGTTTAAGGCTGTATTTACTAGTCTGTCGAGGTTTGCACTGGAACTCACGGTGACTGAGGAGCGTCGTTGCTTAGAGTTCGAGAAGAGGTTGAAGACGGGGCTTATGTTCAAAGTGACCAGGTCAATGATTAGAGACTATAAATGCCTTGTGGAGGTGGCGACTCATCTAGAGACCGTAATGCAGATAAAGGAAGAGAGAATGAGGGGCTCCAAGAGGGGTCAGGAGGTGCAGAGGGATAGTAAGAGACAGAGGAGTTCTAACCCACAGTAGTCCTAGAGAGCTCAGTCGAGGTCCACTTTTCTAGTGCCGAGTTTAGGTTCTGAGAGAGGCGGTTAGGGAGATTTCACTTGTTACAAGTGTGGCCAGTTGGGCCACAAGTCTCCAACTTGCCCGTAGAGAGGAGGAGGGTAACGGTCTGCATCGTCTTCAGCTCATTCTCAGAGTCAGAGTCAGGGGAGAGGATAATCGCTCACTTGTTATCAGTGTGGGCAGGCAAGACATATGAAGAGATTTTGCCCTCAGTTGGGTGGCACACCCGGTGCTTCTGGTTCGAGACAAACACAGAGCCCCCAACCGGCATAGTCAGCACAGGCCTCTAGGGCTAATCAGGGAGCCTATTCGGCTCAATCAATGCATCAGGCTTATGCTCTGAGAGGTGAGTAGGTCAAGCAGAGGCCTACAGGGCGAGTGTATGTTGTTACTGCGCCAGATCTAGTACCACTGCCTTCGGTAGTGAGAGGTGCTTTCTTGTTTTGTAATTTAGTTGCTAATGTGTTAAATGATACAGGTGCATCCCATTCATTTATCTCGTCTGCATTTACATCGGTTTTGGGGTTAGAGTTGGCTCGGTTAGCATCTTCTCTCTGTTTAAAGTCACCTATTGGTAGTGAGGTTGTTTTAAAACAAATATATCAGGATTGTGACATAGAGGTTGCCGGTGGCCGACTTTTTTTTATATTTGTATTGATTGATATGTCTAGATTTAATGTTATTTTGGGTATGGACTTGTTGTCTTCATATCGGGCTGTTATAGATTGCTACCGTCAGAGGGTTATTGTATGTACCTTGAACAGTAATTTCTTTTACTTCTTGGGGGACCAGATGGATAGAGTCTTATCACGGGTATATAATCTGCATGGTTGGAGTGAACTTAGTTGCCTTCTTGCTAACTTCTTGAGTATTGAGTGTGATGAAGTCCGAGTTGAGTTGCCAAGGGTAGTTTGTGAATACTCAGATGTTTTTCTGGATGATCTTACCAGTTTACCACCTTATAGTGTCTGTCACGACACCGATTTCTATGGCACCGTATAGATTTGCACCTGTCAAGTTGAGTGAGTTGAAGATTCAACTCCAGGATTTGTCAGATACGTGTTTTATTCGCCCTAGTACTTTACCTTGGGGAGCATCGACTCTTTTTGCCAAAAAGAATGATGGAACCAGAAGTTGAACTGGGTAACTATTAAGAATAACTACCCAATGCCTCGTATAGATGATTTGTTTGATCAGTTGAAAGGGTCTTTTATTTTTCTAAAATAGACCTGAGATCGGGTTATCACCAGTTGTGAATGAGGGAGGAGGACATCCTAAAAACGGCATTCTGTACGCAGTATGGCCATTATGAGTTTCTAATGATGCCCGTTGGGCTCACCAATACACCACCTGTGTTTATGGATTTGATGAATCGGATCTTCTGTGAGTTCCTAGACCGTTTCATGGTTGTCTTTGTGGACGACATCTTGATTTACTCACCCTCTGAAGAAAAGAATGGGGAACACTTGCGAGTAGTGCTTAATTTGCTTAGAGCCCATAAATTGTATGTTAAGTTTGAGAAGTGTGAATTTTGGCCGAGAGAAGTTAAGTTCTTAGGCCATGTAGTATCTGGGGAAATGGTGACTGTAGATTCATCTAAGATAGAAGCAGTGCAAGATTGAAAGTAACCTAAGAATGTTTTTGAGATCCATAGTTTCTTGGGTTTGGTCGGGTATTACCATCAGTTTGTGAAGGATTTCTCCAGTTTAGCCTCACCGTTAACTAGACTAACGAGGAAGGAAGTTAGTTTGTGTGGAATGAGACTTGTGAGAAGTCTTTTCAAGAGCTTAAGGTTAGACTTACCACTACTCCATTATTGATTATTCTAGAGAGGGGTTTGGGCTATTCAGTATATTGTGATGCCTCACGGGAAGGCTTAGGTTGTGTTTTAATGTAAGAGGGAAATGTAGTAGCCTATGGCTCGCGGCAGTTAAAAACACATGAGAGGAACTACCCTACTCACGATCTAGAGTTAGCAGCGGTGATTTTTACTCTAAAGATTTGGAGACATTATCTGTATGGTGAGAAGTTTGAGGTGTTTTCTGATCATAAGAGTCTGAAATATCTGTTTACACAGAAAGACTTGAATTTGAGACAGAAGAGGTGGATGGAGTTCATAGAAGATTATGACTTTGAGTTACATTATCATCATGGGAAGGCCAATGTAGTGGCCGATGTCTTGAGTAGGAAATCCATTGGTAGTATGGCTAGTGTTGCCATCTAAGAATAGGAGATGTTGGGTACCATTGGAGAGTTTGATTTGCATCTTGGCGAGTCCGTTGAGTTTACAGCCTTGTTTTTGATAGTTGCATAACCTACACTTGTGAGCCCAGTGGTTGAAGCACAGAGGGGTGATCTTGAAGTAGAAACCCTCCGGGAGAAGATGAGTAAGGCTGAAATGTACATCATTGAGGCCGTTAATTAGAATCTCTTAACTTCACTTGCTGGTCAAACCGTATACTTTATGTTTATTGAATGTCAATCAGGTTGTACATAGTCGGAGCATAAAATGGGCAAAAAGGAAAAATTTGGAGAGAGTTGACTTTCCCGCACGTGCGTTGACTTTTTCTGGGAAAGTCAACCCAATATTTTAAACCTGTTTGAACGAGATTGGAAGTATAAGGAGACAAGGAAAAGGCTTTTCAAGGGTTCTGAACTTGTTCTGACCTAAAGAGGGAGGCTAGGGTTTGGAAGAGAAAGAAAACAAAAAGTTTCAAGGATGTCTCCCATGGTGGTTCCTTCTCCATCTTCCTCCTTCTACTCCTCCATGAGTGGCTAGTCGTCTTTTCTAGGGTTTTGATGAAACCCTAGCCATGTAATTATTTTGTTTTCTTTTTGATCTTTAATTATGTAAAGGTTTGAACATTTGTATGGTGATTTAGAAGTTTCTTTATTATATTTTTCATTATCTCTTCGAATATTGGACTTTCTGTGACTGTTGAATATTATCCATACATGAGTTTTCTATTCCTTCACATTCAAGGTATGAGACGAACCATGCTACGAGGAACGAGTCGTATCACTATCTTAGTTTAGAGTGAACGATTCGTATTACTTGAGATGGTTCGTGCTCGCACATTGAATGTGATGATCTTCTTGTTAAATGCTTTGAGCTTGTAGTTGCGAAGCATTAATCCGTTCAAACTATAGCATAATTGACTTCAATTGGAAACCCTAATTATGTGGTTAGTGGTGAATTCTCTACCCTAGGATTTTTCCCTCAATTCGGTAAACCCAATTTCATATATTATTGATAATTTAATTCCTTAGTTTAATTTATTCGTTATTAAATTAGGTTATAAACAACCAATTTTTTTATCAAAATTAATTTAGGAATTTGACAATTAAATTAGTTTAATTTCACAATAGTCCCTGTGGATCGATACCTGGACTTGCCATTATTCTAATAGAATTTGGTATAGTTTAGTATTTAATTTTGGTGTGTTCAACGACCCATCAAAAGATCTCTAGAGAAAAGGTGGAGAAAGGCTTGAATGTGTACCCAGACGCGAGTATTAGATACCGTGACCATCTCTTTGTGCTGGAGTCTTGCCAAGAGGAAGTACTCTAAGAGTTTCACCATTCACGCCTCGCGGTGCATCTAGGGGGCACAGAGATGTATCACGACCTTAGCTGCTAGTTTTGGTGGAGGGAATAAAGAGGGATGTGGCCGTGTTTGTGTCGAAATGCCTTACTTGTCAACAAGTGAAGGCCGAACATCAGAGGCTAGCGGGTTTGTTGTAACCCTTGCCTATAGCCGAGTGGAAGAGGGAGCGAGAACATGTCACGATGGATTTTGTTGTGGGAATTCCGAGGACTCAACGGGGCAGTGATGCCATTTGGGTGGTAGTTGACCAGTTGACTAAGTCGGCACACTTTATACATATGCGTGTAAGTGACTCGGTAGATTATCTCGTCGACATTTACATTAAGGACATAGTGAGGTTGCACAGGGTTCCAGTGACGATTGTTTTGAATAGAGATCCGCGTTTTACGGCCCGGTTGTGGTAGAGTTTACACAGTGCCTTGGGCACTAGACTAACTTTTAGCATAGTGTATCATCCTTAGATTGACGAGCAGTCAGAGCGTACCATTCAGATTTTAGAGGATATGCTTCGGGGTTGTGTCCTTGACTTTAAGGGTTTGTGGGAGAGACACTTGCCCTTAGTGGAGTTTGCCTATAAGAATAGTTTCTAGTCAAGTATTCGTATGGCACCGTTTAAGGCCTTGTATAGCCAACCGTGTAGGTCTCATGTCTGTTAAGTCGAGGTGGGTGATGCACCAATGTTGGGCTCGAAGTTAGTTTGAGAAACAACAGAGAAAGTTACACTTATCCGTAAGAGGTTGGTTACAGCTCAGAGTCGCTAGAAAATTATGTCGATCGTAAGAGGAGACCTTTGTCTTTTGAGGTGAGAAATCATATGCTCTTGAAAATATCACCTAGGAGGAGTTTGATGAGATTTGGAAAGAGTGAGAAGTTGTTCCTTTGGTTTATTGGGTCTTTTGAGATCCTTGAGAGGATTAGAGAGGTAACTTACTGTTTGGCCTTGTTGCCATAACTTTCCGGGGTTCATGATATGTTTCAAATTAGCATGCTTCGGAAGTATGAGCTGGATCCATCGTACGTATTGGATTGGACTGACTTAGAGGTAGATGATGATGCTTCATATGAGGAGAGACCAGTGAGAATCTTGGATAACCTAGGACCAAGTCTTGTGAGACAAGACAATTCCTATGGTTAAGGTATTGTGGAAACATCACGGGGTTGAGGAAGCAACTTGAGAATGTGAGTTGGAAGTCCGTAAGAAATATCCGGACCTATTTGTTGATGTTTGAGCATATAATGAAACTTTTTATGTTAATGAAATATGATAATATTGTATATGTTTTGGAAATATGGAAACATTATGTATGTGTTTATGTTTTGGAAATGCGAGATTATTATAAATATTGTATATGTTTTGGAAATATGAATTATGTATTCAATATCGAGAATTTGTTTATCATGTTGATAGGATTGAATGACCGGAGAATGGTTCACGGAATTGGAATTGATTGATGATCATCCTTGTAATTGATTTAAGCATAATTGTAAAACTTGATTCAAAATTTTGGGGATGAAATTTTTTAAGGAGGGGAGGTTATAGCGATTCGAGTTTTGACTCGATCCTTGTTGTATCCCGGGCTCGAGTTTCATGATTCTATATTGTTGTTTTTGTCTCTTTTTCCCCCATTCCTCATTGAAATGGAGTATTGGAGTGCCTTGGTCGTGTTTGGAATAGGTTGGTTACTAGTTGATTCAAATTGTTATTGTCTAGATTTTGGCCTCTTCGCTTGAGCGAGCTTTGAGAGCTCCCAATAATTTTGCAGGCCTGCAAATTTAGTGGGAGGGTAGTGTTCTTCGCTCGAGCGAGGACTCTTGCGCTCTGGCGGCGGTCTTCTGTTTGTAAAACTTCTGGGAGTGTGTATTTTGCGCTCGAGCGAGGTGACTTATTTGTGTCTGGTCGTTCGAGCGACAACTCTTGCGCTCGAGCGAGCTGCGCGTATATCAGTTCGTAGCAGCACCTTTTACATTACTTTTTCATATCTTTTGTTCCGAAAACCCTAGATCGGGACCTCCTCTCTCTAAAACTCTCTCTCAACTTTTTCACCTAGATTTAGTGGGTTCTCTACCCATGTGCCTTTATTAAAAAGGTAGTACGTCTCAAGAGCTCTCATTTGATCTGATTAAAGCTTGGTTTCAAAGCTCTTGAAGTTTCTCCTTTTCTCCCTTGGGCTTCTAAGTTTGAGATAGGGACTTTCTACGCTCTTCTATGAGTTTTAACTTAGATATTGGTTAATGGGTAAGTGATATTGGAACTTCTTGTGATTTTGAACAAACCTAAGGTTTTGAGTTAAAATCGAAAGAAGGGCTTTCAAATGAATGCATTGAAAATGATTATGGGAGTAAATATGAGCTTGTGTGGTATTAAAATGGTTAATTTTGGTGTTTGGGATGAGATACGAAAAAAGGAAAATTTTGTCCTAAAATGTCTTGAATAATTATTTTGTATAAATATTGAAATTGGTATTGGAAATATGAAATTGGGAGGTTGTTTACATGAATAGTGTAGTTGAATTTGTTTAAATCTCTCACCTATAGAAGTTTGGGTAATTTATCTATTGTAAAGATTGTATATTTGTTTAGAAATATCTGTTTTGGGCTATCGGTGAAAAATAATCATGATTGTTGTAGAAATTACATGAGAATTAGGCGAATTAAAACTAATCTCTTGGCCATTATCATTGAATATGATTATGAATTGTATACATTGTATATGTATGATATTTGTAGGAGAAAGGGGATGTACTCTATGTTTGGGAGAAAAAAGGGGATGGACTCCATTAAATTAAGTTGGCCTGAGTGTCTAGGATGAAAGTCCTGAAAATTGCACGTATACATGGGTGTTAATTCCCGCGGACGAAATTTTCGTTAAATGGCAAATAAATGCAGTTGTATGTTAATTTTATTGTTTGGAGGCCTATGTGGTGTATCATCTGTTTGGTTGATTAAATGAAATGGGTATAACGAATGAACTGAAGATAATATGAACTGAGATGTAAGTTTGGCATAACTTGGTATTAGTGAAAGGTTGTGAAAGATTTTGTCATTGGGTATTGAATATGTGCATCTTACTTTTATTTTTTTGTTAAGACTCATATATTATGATAGATTGTTTTTATTTGGCTTTGGCTCACTCTACTTGGGAAAATCATTTTTAGGTGCTGGAGATATGCGTCCTTCAAGGACCTAGCTTGGGAGGACTTGGGAGTTGAAGGCTCTGTTTTATTATTTTGCACTTAATATTTGTATAAGCCTAGGGCTTTATATGTAGGGAGTTTGAGACTCTCTCTTTTGTTGTAACCAAATATAGTTTTGGAAAGTTGTAAGCCTGTAGGGCATTTATTGGTTGATCATGAAGTTGGTATTACATGTTGTAAATTCAGGGTATAGCTTATGAATGTATATCGCATGTATTATCTTTTGTAACTTAACTCTGATGTAATGAAAGCTTCTTATTTTATTTGTATCACATTATACTAGTGTTTGGTGATGGGTTATTGTATTTATTTTGGGGGTGTTTCATTTTCACAACTATTCATATTATCATGATCTATATAAATTTTTAATTTATTTGTTACCAGCATGTTAAAAAAAAAAAATTAATTAAAAGGTAGTGGCTTGCCTCCAGTCCACCATATGGACTGGAGGATCTAGTTCGGCCCATTGGGCCCACTTTTGGATCCCTTTTCGATGATCTAAATCGTTCACTTTTTAGGGTTTGTTGAATACATTATTCTTGTAAAAAATCCATCGATCAGATAATGGATACTATGTATTCGGATCACTTTTTTATGAACCGTTAATTTTATGACCGTCCATTTTATCCCAAAAAAGTGATCCGAATACATAGTATCGTTATCCAATTGACATGATTTTTTTATAGAAATAATGTATTCAAGAAACCCTAAAATGTGAATAGTTCGGATTATCGAAAAGGGGCCCACAATCGGACCCAATAGGCCGAACCGGACCGGACTATCCTAGATTTGAACTGGAGACAATGCAGGCCCTAATTAAAATGTATTCCATTCCATGAGTTTAATAGGTATAACCAAATATGAGAATAAGAATTATCATCTTATTCCTATGTCATTTTATATTGGCAACCAAACAATGGAATGAGAATGGACATTTCATTCCATTCAACCTTGTATTCCATTCTTACTCTCATTCCATTCTCACTTCATTTTATTCTATCGTACCAAACATGCTATAAGTTTTCACATAAATATCAAAGTTTTCTTGATTACAAACTGATTACTTGAAAAATTTTAAGTAAAAAGAAGTCCTCCCTAGTCAAGACGGATTCATTCAATCGTTTAATAGATTCGGGGCAATCCACCTTTTATTTCCACATCCTTTGATTATTATTTGCCACATTCAAAAATTGAACCAGAAGAAATTTATATTGTTGATTAAGACACAAAAATTAATTTTACATTTATGTTCATGAAAATTCTTATCAATTTATGTTTAAGGATTTTTGAAAATAGTGTAATTTGGGGTTTTTGATTTATTTATTATTTGAGGATATAGTGAAAGGTAATTTGTGAAGAAACATATGGTGTATTGAGAGAAAATTATAATACTAAATACTTTAATAGAGAGTATTGAGAAATTGAACGTACTTAATGATCTTTTGGATGTAAATAGAATCTCCCATTATTTAGGGGTGCACATTGACATGTTGGCCTACCCAGTCCAACCCTATTTTTTTAGGGCTTGAGAAGGTTGTTTTAGCCTATACAGCCGGATTAAGCCAACATTTTCAGCCCGAAATGTTAATAGGCTAGGCTTGGGATTTATACTTTCAACCTAGCCCAGCCCACTATTAAATTAATTAATTATAATACATATTTTTGTTATAATTAAGACTGTATCTTTTGTTGATTTTATTGAAATTCACATTTATGATGATGTGTGATTGAATTTATTTAAGAAATTCTTTAATTTATACACAAACTGTAACGCCCTCAAAATTAACCCATTAAATATAAAACAATGACATGCATTATTAAAAGAAAATAATACAACGTCTCATTCATCAGAGTATTATTAAAAGACATTACATGTAACATCAATATAAATGCCCTACAGGCTTACATCTTGCCAAGCCAACACTTGGACACATAATTATGAGTTCTAACTCAATTACAAATAAAGCTCTAGGCTTGAATGTTTACATGTAATTCAAATAAAAACAAATAACTAAAGATAAAGCTTTCAAGTCTGCTCCCTTCCAAGCTAAGTCCTTGGAGGTAGCTTATCACCTGAACCTGAAAATGATATTCCCGTATAGGGTGAGCCACAGCCCAGTAGAAAAATACTAAACCAAATATAAGCATTGAATAAAGCAATAGCATTCAATAGTTGGTTAACCAAATAATCAATTATGTCTTTATACAGTTTCATGACACTAATGTCAATGACACGTTTCACTTTCCATTATTATCAATATGGCTCAGAACCTGGCCAAACTTACAACAGTGAACTATATATCATATTCACATTATTTCCCATATTCACAAAACAAATGAGACTCAGACTCATATCAGAACACTTCATACTTCCAGTTTGATACACATTTTAGTGCTGTATCAATAAAACACTTCAATATAAATAAGCACACATAAAGTGATGCTAATGGAGTCCATCCCCTATCTCCTCCCAAACAAAACACTTCGATATAAATAAGCACACATAAAAGTGATGCTAATGGAGTCCATCCCCTATCTCCTCCCAAACAAAATCCGGTTTAGAGGTCCATCCCCTATCTTCCCCTAAACCGTGGAGTACATCCCCTATCTCCTCCCACACAATATGCATATGCAAATGCTCAATCAATACATGTAATTTTTCTGTATTAATTCAATAATCAAATATAATGACTTAACCCAATGTGATTAGTTCCAGTTATCCCTAATCCACATGCAATGTCTATAACAATCATGACTATCCTCCACCGATAGCCCAGAACAGTTATTTCTAGACTTGGAAATAAATAATTCAACAATTAAATAGACAAGTGATTTAAATTAACCAACTGCCCCATTTAATCAATAAATTCCTCAATCTCATGAATTTAACTAATTTCCCCAATGTTCCTTAAATTAAATGTACAATTCAATTTATTTAAACAACTAGGGTTTTGCCCAAAATTACCAAAATACCCCCAACATATTAAAATGCTAGAACTTAGAACAAAACGTATACATTGGAGTAGGAAATCCCTACCTCGAGCCAAGAAGAGGAGACATGCAAAACTCCAAATTAAAATATTGTTCTCACCAAACTCTTCATTTTGGTAACCCTGAATAGTAAATTGCTCACGATCATCCAATATCAAAATTACTTCATATGTTTCCTCAAATCTCAAAGGTGGCATTGTTAAAGCATTTATATGCGTTCCAGAACTGTCTGAACCTAGTCTAATCCCAAGGCCATGCCTTGCACTGCAGTGGAAGAGAATTTGTAGGTACAGATGAATGATGAATCTTCAAACAGCACATGCACTTCACTATATGCTCCTCATTAAAAGTTAAAATACAAAATTCGGTCATTGGAATTTACAGCTCTACCAACTCAAGTGCCAAGATCCATTAGATAATCATCATCATCTGCTACAAGCTTTCTAATACTAAGTGAGTTCATTACCTCTTCCATTAACCTAACAGTCTGCCCAGAAGTATTAATTTGCAAAGCTGCTGTTTATACCGGCAGAAAATCTGCTAAGTGACACCGACGGTTTGGGAAGCAGCAGTAATCTAGGGGGAGGACCATTATTGACATCCTGTCCTTCACTTGGAGCAGGTTTTGGATTGTTTGTGGCTAGCTTTGAAGCCTCGCCACTCCCAAATAAGTAGCCAAGTGAACTCTGTCCACCGCCACAGCTGACTCCACGACCCACTCTGCACCTTCTCTCTTATCTCTCTTTTTCTTTTATCATTGTTGTCTCTCCCCTTTACAAAAGAAGCATCTCACTCATATTAAAAGAATTGACAGCCCCATATGCATGCTTTGGTTCCCCACTAAAACAATTATTCCTTTAACAATGACAAGCTGCCCCATCCCTTTTTATTTATTTAATAACCCACCGAAAGAAATAAAAGGCAGCCATGTAATTGTTCCCTTTTTATGATAAAAGCCTCCCCTCCTTTTTTTTTTATAATTCTCTACGTGAGAGAGAGATAAGCATATATATATATATATTTAAACACTTTCCCTGAGCAAGTCTCTTTCAAAATAATAAATAAATAAATAAAATATCCATCACGTTTTTATTTTATTTAATTTTATTTCAGGTCATCACACAAACCCTTTGTAGGGTGATTAGAGAAGAAAAACTATGTCAATGGTCTAACGAATCTGGGTTAGTTGAAGAATGAGTGACTGGGTGAGGATGGAGCAAGTGGTTCGAATGGTAGTGCACAAATGGGTAGCACCTTTTCAAATCCCAAGAAAATCCTTCTCTTGGACCTTGGGAAATGGGTTCAATTTATAGGCCTTTTCTCAGTACCAAAGGATACCAAGTAGCCAAATAAGGTGAGGACATGTGTCTCTAAAAATCACATAGAATATTCTGCCTTGGATCACTAGGCTGAAGGTGCCACATGCCCCTCTGCATGTACTATGTACTATCTGTTGGACAGAAGTGCCTCTACAACTACCTTTTTGAACCTTGTGGTGATAATGTTTGCCACTGCACTTGCCTCTTCAGTTCAAACCTCAATAAGTGCACTTGCGGCGGTAGGGTTTGTCGTTGCACTTGCCTTCTTAGTTCGATTTAACCAAGACATGCATTCTCAGGACTTCATAGTCTGTTATCAGCCATGTTCATGTTCACCTCAGCGACGCTTCCACCCTTAGCCACCTAACCACAAACTCCCAAGCTTTCTAGAACGAAGGCTACAACCAAACCTGCTGCCAACCATGTTGTGCCTTAGTACCAAGTCCAAGGGAGCTTTCTTGATCCTGCCTGTGCAACTAAGGTAGGTCCATGACCTGGGTAAATAGAAAGGGAGTCTCTTGCGCTCGAGTTGCCCTACTCCCATCTTCGCAGGGTCGCCGTGGTATACTGGTATCTCTGGTCGTGCTATCAACTCCAACCAATAAGCTTTGGGGCCTGCTATTAGCGCCAAACTAGTAAGCTTCAAGGCCTGCTATCGGTGTCAAGCTAGAAATAGCTTTGGGGCCTGCTATCAATCCTTGGTTGGTAATGCCTTGGGGCTTGCTATCAACGCTAAGCATTAACCTCTGCTTGTAGAGGGGAAACTTCTCTCTAAGGGTGCTATCACCTTGGTGGAGTCTTCTCTTTACAACTTAGTTGAGGCGGTTGTAATTGTTGCGGCAGCTGTTTTCCGCGGCAAGTTTAAGAGGTGACGCCTTAGAGATGGTGGCGTTGACAAAATACCTCAGCAACTTGGCTGCTGCAAGTGTTGCCTCAACAAGTTAGTTGCTGCGGTTTTCTTCTTTTTCTCAACAAGTTCAAATGGCGACGCCGACAATACTTGGAATGGCAGCACCGACAATACTAGGAATGGCAGCGCGGAGACAAAGCGCCTCAGCAACTTGACCATTGCAAGTGTTTCCCATTTTTCTTCATGGAGCTCGTTCGAATCTTTAGTGGGTCGGACCTATTCCGGCTGATTGTTGACCCACTTCTCTTGGGCTTTAGCCTATGTTCCTTTAATCATTCTTGCTAGCCTAATAGGGCGACCTCAGCACTTTGGTCCATACTTAATTTCGGCCTTAATTTCTGTCCCGAATGCACCCTTCAATTTATAATGATGTCAATATATTTATTTAAGAAATATAATGTATAATTGAATTTAATTATAGAATATTTTTAAAAAATATTTAACATATAACCCAATGGGTGGACTTGGAATTTATAATTTTTTTTGGATTAGACTTGGGCAGATGTAGAGGCCCGATGTTAGGGCTGGGTCGGGTTTGGACAAGCACAAAATCTCTAATTATGTAATGTCGGTCCAATTCGGCCCAACGCAATGTATAACCACCCCTATTATTTGCTCTCCTTAAGGAGACTTTAAGGTGGGCTGAGGGTTGCAATTGTGCTTCAAGGTACAACAATGCTACTGTGAGTTATTTTAGAATTTTTCACGGTTTTATTTTGGAAATTTAAATCATTCATATTGTAAGAATTTATTGAATATATCATCCATAAAAAAAAATAAAATTAAACGAATATTCATAATCTTATGACCAAATTCTAAAAAATTATCAAAATCATGTTAATAATTTATTTAAAAAAAAAACAAATGTGCTCTTACTATAGGGCAACTAATGTCTAATCAATTTGATTATTTTTGTATAAATAGTTTACTCAATAAATTTTCCAATATGAAAAGTTCGAAATATCAAAAAAAGTCGAGGATAAGCCCCCATGACCCCACAACACAATTACCCAATTCCCTCTAAAAGATTATTGCTACTCAATAATTACATAATATACGTAGAATGAAAAATTACAAGTACTTGATGAATTGGTCGGAACAAAATTACAATTCAATAACGTAATGTTTAAAAGTGGGATTTATGAATTTAGAGACACAGAAAATTGACTCGAACTCCACTTTTTTTTAATTTTTTGTCTAGATATCATAAGGATTTTTCTGATTAATTTGTGTGGGCCATTTAGGTTAAAGGTCCCAACTCTTCTAGCTCATACTAAATTTATAGACTTCTCAACTGGTTCTGAATTCTAACATCTAATTCCCATGTTCTTGAGTGGAATTTTGTGGCCTTTGAATTGATAATCTCTTTGATGGCCAAAAAGGCAACACAAACAACTACAATTTTTTACAGTCCTGGGTTGAAATTTCTAACAATTACAGCAACTTTTCTCATAATTTCAAAAATTACATTGTCCTCTTTTATTTTATTCGACAATATACAAAATCCTTCCATCCTCTATCCAACCTTTAGAGATGGTGACAAAAATTGCTCACACAAGCAAATTTGTATAATTACCGTTATTATTTAGAATAATACTATACGAACAAAAAAATATATATATACAAAACACTTGTATAAGCTTGTATAGAATGACATAACACTATTATAAGCATATCATTATTAAACAAATAACTTATCATGGTGATTATTAATTACATAAATGTCACTGCTACATCATTCTTGTAACAAATTTTGTATAATTTTTTTTATAAGAATATTTTTCCCTATTTTTTAAGTACCTAACCCCCCATATCCTCAACCAAACAACCATTGTCTTCTTCTGTCTCCCCTTCTCCCTCCATCGACACCACCCCTCTCTAAGCCACACAACCACCACCTCCATTGTTAATATTGAACTTTAGAACTAAATTGCCACCACCAAATCACTTATCATCGTGGATCCACAATTCAAACCCACATATATATACATATGTATATTGAAACCCCTAATACTGTGTTTGGTTAGAGAATTTGGAAAGAGATTTATAAAAGAAAAGGAAAAAGATAAATGAAATGTAAATAAAATATACATACATTTCACTTAATTTTACACATTTTCTATTTCCCTTCTCAAATTCTTTCCCAAATCTCCCAACTAAACACAGCGTAAATCTACCACTAGAACTCTGTTTTCATGTTTGTATACATATTATATATATATAGCATTAGTTCAAGGTAAAAGGAGAAAGTTACCATGTCAACAAACCTTGTATCTTCTTCATACATGCCAACCAATTTCTTGTCATCACAACGTTGGAATACAACCCCAGTATACATGTGACATGTATTTGAACGACGACAAGAGACGGCTACAATCTAATATGACAACAATGACCATTTCCATTGCAATCCCATAATATATGTTTGCCAGAGAAACGTTTCAGTTAAAGACGGTTGAGAGATTGGGGTCGAGAAAATGAAATTCCATTGGAGTTTGAGAAATCCCAGGAACATACAAAACATTCTGGAAGTCCCATACAATTGCAAACCATTCTGAGTAATGTCACAATCTGGACAAGAAATGATAAAACTAGATGTTGCCTTTGTACAGTTAAAAACTTTCTATCAATTTTAAATGATCAATCAGAGAAATATATGCATACCAAATAGCTCTCAAATACGTTCACTACAACGTATAAGACTTTTGGCGACCAATTATTTTAGTCCCTAAAACCATTGTTTTAGTGTCTAAATAGTTTTTGTGACAAAATTAAATTCGTCACTAAAAAAGTCACTAAGAATGCGTCCAGAAAAGTCTTTAGTGACAAATTTCTGAAAATGTCGCTGAAAATGACAATTAGCGACCAAATTCATATTGTTACAAAATGTTTGATTTTACAAGACTAAACATTTGGTCGCTAATACTTCGTCACAAAATATCTCAATTTGGTCGCGAAAAACAAAATAATGACATTTTTAACTATATTTGGCTGCTAAAAGACAAATGACTTTCTCTACCACATTTTTGTTGCTAAAAATCAAAATTGGGAATTTTGTAACCATTTAATTTTATAACTAAAAATGCACAAAAATTAAATGTCATCCAATAATATAGAAAAAATAAATAAATTGACGACCACACATCAAAGACACTCTATTCCCAAACCATGAGTGTATAGAAAGTAAAATTCTACAAAAATTAAAACTCTTCTCCTATTTCAAATGAGAATAGCAACAGTTTCTTCAAAAGAAAATCTCTCAAAATGCATCTTTGTCAGCTTCTTTGTATTCTTTCTCCTTCGCATCCCTTTCAACTATCTTTTGGCTTGGCAAATGACGACATAACTTAATAACAATAAATTCCAAATGTTAAAGGAATTAGATTATAGAATAACTAGGACTTAGATTAAAGATGAACAAAACTGAAAGAATTGAGCTAGCACAACAATTAAAGAATATCAAGCGCCATTTTTTCCTCTCTGTAATTCTGTAAATTTCCATCCTCAGATCTGGGTAAACCAATCAAATATGGTTCTATAAATTGATTTCCAGCCAACAATGGTTTTCAGTATTCTGATTGTTTAAGAAATTTCTAGTGCTACTTTTTAATTCAAATGAGTTGCCAAGCTAAAGTGGGACCTTTCAAACTTCAGCACAATAAAGAAGAAGCAGGATCAGGTCTAAACATAAAATAGACATCAAGAATATTTGGAGAGAGTATTTAGGAAATAGTTATTTGATGGTTAATTAAAATTAAAAAAATATATATTTCTTGAATTTAACCCAAATCACATACCCAATCAATCATTCAGCTCCATAAATCTTCCAAGAACCCATCAGACTTCTATCTTAAAAAGTCATCCTCAAACTAACTAGCAATTCTAAAGCGAAACTGAAATTAAAAACTCAATACAACTTGAAGGATCGAGAAATACCTTAATAGAAAGTGAATCAACCAACCAACGTCTTCAGAGTTGCATTGCCCCTTTTTGTAGTGGCCAAACTCTGCAGATAAATAGCATATTTTCAATTTCCAGATAATTCAAGAATATCCCACACAAACATTGCAAAATTATCATATCACACCTAAAATAAAATAGTGTAAATTACCAAATGCTCAATGTAATAAAAAAAAAAAAATCCCAATAAACCTTAAACATTTATTCAGTCAATCATGGTACTACATATAACATTTATTCAATCATTCATGCTACAATAACATTTGTCCCTGAAATTTTGTTCCTAATTCTAGATTTCTTGTAATGAAGCAAACCAAGAGAGGGGAGGGAAAGACAGAATTTTGCAGCAGCAGGGCTGTTTTGGGAGGGCTTTCAACCTTTGTTTTGATCCTCAAACATCAAACAAAAAAAAGAGAAATCAATTCTCTATGTAATATCCTTGAGGCTTAACAAGTCATTTATCAAACCAAAAACAACAATCAAATCAGTATGTGTTCAATTGAGATCAATATAAAAAAAATATACAATTACCAAACACACACACACACACACACACACACACACACACCCCAAAAAAAAAAAAAACTAGTAGTGGTCCACTTATCCAAATCACCATAAATAACACTCACCAGCAATAAGTTTTCTAAGAATGATCTTCAATAATCACTGTACATCCGAAAAGGATTGCTTCAATCAGTCCAATTCAGATAACATTTGTAAGGAAACTCTTTAATCTAAGGCAATTAATAAAATAGTATCTATCACAAAGGTACAGGAAAAGTTCAATGAACTCTATCAATTGGCTACCAAATACTATATTTGGTCTCAAAAAATTGGACGAAATCAAGTATTACAATGGACTTTTTGGGACCATATGGAATGAAACATCTTCACGAAATTAAGTAATGCTTTCTAGTTGTAGAAAGAAAAATGGTCTTGACAGTAAGCCTAGAAACAGAATCAACTAAATAAATTATAAATAAATAAAAAAGCCTCTGAAAAAATAGGAAACCATTTGTTACATGTGAACAAGCCACCAAATGTGTTTTGTGTTAACTTTAAAAGAATTAGAAAACACAAGTACTGCTGCTCAACTCCTGTCCATTTTACAGGAACAATATCAAAACTCACATCACAAACAACCTCAAAACTGATAATGATTAATACCTGAGCATCAGTGACCTTGAATACATTTTTACGACTTATGGTGTTTTTGATTCTTCTTCTCTTGACAACTTGCAGTAAATGTGGAACCTGGAAGAATGGAGATTATCAAGTCTCAGGGCTACTCATTATACGAGGAAATGAGATTAAGAACAAACAAATCAACAAAACGAGAGAAAAACAATCACACAATGATGAGAGGATATGTAGCAATGATTGAATTCCAAGAAATTTGTAGTAATCTGATCAACCATGAACGTGCCTTAATTGCATACCCTTAGTACGGCAGGTATGTAGAAGGATCCACTAGGAGAGTTCACAGTTTGATCATAGTACTCTATAGAACATCAGCCTGTAAAAAAATGACGACCTGAAATTTTAAACTAAAATACAATGGTGTTTTTCATTGGTATGCATTCATATATGTCACATATAAGGATCAGGCATGTTCATGATCCAACAAGAAATCAGTCAACAAAAGATTAAATGCAGCATATTTATATAAAAAGTAATTTAGATAGATAACAACCTGATATAACCATAAGATTTAATATGTGACAGGTAATTGGGTTTCCACTTCTATTTTATCTTTTACATACAATTGATAAATTATTTTCCTGTTATATTGGAATATACAAAATTGCCTTTAAAGAATGAATTAACTTAAGAAACCAATTGAAATGATAGATGCAACAGTTGAATGTAATAGAGTGCCTAAACATCAATGTTGAATTTGTGAGCAAAAAGTCGAACCTTTTCCATGAACTCCAAACAGATAGCACGCTTCCAGCAGACAACATTGACAGGCCTAACAAAAGAATCACAATCAATTGGACCCTTCTATTACATAAATAATAAAGAAATGAAAGGGCCAAAGCTTCCAGCAAGATTTCTGAATCTTCAACCATTCGAGCACCAAGAATTCATGCACTGAGAATTACAAGTAACAGTTATGTATTCAATATAAAGACAAATAACAAAAATGGAACGCCATTGGAACAAGAAAGATCATTTGAAATAATGAATAAGCAAACAACAGATGAAATAACTAAAATGTAATGTGATCAAATTAAGCTGAAATTATTGGTTTTTGAAGAGGGGGGGAATATATATATATATTATCATAATTTTTGTTGTAATGGATTATTTGATGAAATTGATATGAAATCCGACCATATTTAATTCGTTGATGGGGTATTCGGAATGGGACACCAAGTTGGCACCATTGAGGCTGAAATTCTGGTTCGGCCAGTGATGGAGATTACAAGAGAAGCAAGCAGCCACAAGTATTGAAACCCAAAACCACAAATAGGGTACAAAATCAAGAGCTCAAACTCTTCCAATGGATAAATATTTCCATGTTTATTGATCTTCTGAACTTACTTGTATGGCATAGAGAATGTCCTTTATATAGGACGGACTACCAGGCAAATATTCTAGTCATTTGTCACACCCCTAGATGAACATTATTTCATACTTTCATAAATAGAGTAATAATAATAATAACAATAATCATAATAAAGAAAACAGACCTGTAAGAGATGTCCAAGACCAAACCTCTGAAACAAGAGAGCTCGTCCCTCTCGAATTCAGCAGTGCCCTCGCTGTTATCATAAATACCATCATTGCCAACACTTAAGCTGGCTTTTGCATTGAAATGGTAGGATTTGATAGCAGATGATGATGATGATGATGATGATGCAGACAGTCTAGTGCTACTAGAACCACGAAATAATTCAAGAAATAATTATTTTTTTCAGCAGGGTCTCCTCTATACTTCACAAGTACCTCCATCTCAATCTGCAATCCATAAGAAATGAAACTTGATGAAAATCAAAATACAAATCTGACAAACAAGAACTTATCTCTCAAAATTATTACAAGGATAATAAAAAATTAGGAGCCATGCAACTTCAAAGACTTTTTTCAATTTGTCACAAAAAGGAAACAAAGAAATTACTATGAAACAATAATCTGTTTGGTTGGTGATGGAGGTAAAGTGGTGGTAAATTAGCAAACACAATGGAGATCAATGGTCCTTGCTTTTGAAACACACACATAAATTTAATTGGATTTATTAAGCAATTTTCACTGTGTTAAGATGTAATTAAAGGCTGAAGTTCCTAAAATTACACTAAATTACACTGACATCAACCAAAAGAGTCCATAACTAGCTTAGTCTTGGTGAAGGGATTGCTTTTCTCCTTTAAAAAAGTAGCATGATCAGAGCCTTCCAGCTTCAATTTTGCCTGTTCAAATAGAATGTCATGATTTACTATACATCCTAGGATTCGTTCGGAAATTGACTTTTTTTTTTCCCCCTGATTTTTTACGGAAAGATATGCGAAAAATTAGAGAGCATGGATTACCTTTTTGGTTAATTTAGCTTGTTCTCAAACATAGCCTTAAGGTTCTAGTTTAGTGGCTGAAGAAAGAAAAAAAAAAGTGATGCTTAAAAATTTTAGATAAGCTTCACAATTGTGATCCAACAGAACAGAAGGACTTCACTAAAGTAAAGCTAATACAAACTTAAATTCATAGAATTTTTTTTTATGCTTCATTTTCAACATACAACATAGGGAAAATGAAAAGAAAATCACACAAAATTGGAAATTTTGTAAAATTAACCAGTGGATTGATGTTAATGGTACTATTCGATTATCTGGCTTAAGCTGAGGCAGATGCAGAGGAGAGAGAGAGAGAAAGAGCATCGTTGACTCACTCGGCCTCTACATCTGCCCAAGTCCGAGTGAATCAAACAAGAACAGTGTCAACAAGGCCATGTTGCCGTTAGCAGTAACAGTGTCAACAAGGCCGAGGCCGAGTGAATCAGACAAGACGATGAAACGATAAGATCAATTTGAAACGTGAGCGACTTAAAATTAGTAAAAAAATCAATCAGTGATCTTTGAGAGAAGTAGAACTTCGTTGAGTCTGAAATCGAATTAGTAATTGATGTAAAAAAACAAGAGTAAGAACACAAAAACAAACCTCAGAAAAGTAACGAAGTCCTGTTCAAATCTAGAAACAAAACAACCAAAAACAGAAAACCAACCCTGCCTTTCAAAGAACAAGAAGTCTAGTTACTTCAAAAAAAAATTGATAATTCGAACAAAAACGAGAACTAATCAATGTGTTCTTCATAGATCTATAGATACACGTACATATGAGGCAGAGAGAGAGAGAGAGAGAGAGATGCACCAAGTCTAGAAAATTTTTTTTTGAAGGAAATGATAGATCTGTTGTGAACAAAGCTTCAGGTCACAAATCTGCAAAAAAAAAATAAAAAAATGATGAAGAATCAAACCACAGACTTCATGATCTGTGTCCGTGTGAAAAATGATAGATCTACCTGATTGAAGCTTAATATCTCATATGTTTGATAGATCTACCGGTATGGAGTAAATGATAAATCGATTTTCATGATCCATTTTCCCACATCGAGCTTCAAAAGAGAGAGAGTGTGAGAGTGAGAACTGCAAAATTAGGGCAAAGGAGTGTTTGATCCCGTAGATTGGAATAGTTTCAACTATAAAGATGGTCGCTTTTTAATTGTCGATTTTTTAAGAACCAAAATATTTGGTCTCTAAATCTCAGTTATGAAAAAATTAATTTGTCTCTAAATATTTCTAAAGAATTTTACAACAGACAATGAAGCATTTCTACTAGAATATCACAAGTTATCTTTTCGTCCCTAAAAGATTGCTTTTAGGGACCAAATTCAATTGGTCTCTAAATAACTAGTTTCTCACAAGAAAACCAAGTGCAACACACAATGCCATGTTCATGCATATGCATCAATACAAAGGGCATCTTGTGCGAATATTATGTAAATTATGGAAGTATATCAATTAGGTTATTTGTGAATATTCGATTGATTGTAGATTGATTGTATAGGGTTATTTCCTATTATAGATTAGGTTTCGGATTGCTATAAATATTGGTTGGAATCTTTGTATCATACACAATTGAATATACAGAAAAGCTTTCAGAATTCTTACATGGTATCAGAGCCATGTTCGAAACCCTAGGTCTGGCCTAGATCATTCGTAGGAATGGCAACAGGGCGGGGTGGGGCCGGGGATCACCCTCCCCGTCCCCGATCCCCGATGGTGAAAATTACCTCGTCCCTGGCCCCGATCCCCAACGGGGGACCCATTATCGTCCCTTCCCCCGTCCCCAAACGGGGATTGATTTTCCTCGACCCCGGACATTCCCCGGGCCAAAAAAAAAAACCAGCAGCAACAATAATAATCTGTGTTAGATCTGAGATAAACAACAATAAACAACAATAAGAGGATTATTATTGTTAGATTATTCTAACAACAATAATAATAATCTGTGTTAAATTATTTTTGTTGATATTATTGTTGATATAACAACAATAATAATAATCTGTGTTAAATTTTTTAAATAATCTAACAATAATATTATTGTTGATCCTCTTATATAATAATTTGTGTTAGATTATTTTTGTTGATCCTCTAACAACAACAACGAACAACAATATAGATCAACAATCAACAACAACAATGAGATGATACATACATATATACATACAAGTTAATCTATATTTATATATATTGAAAAATCAATGAGATGATACATACATACATATATATATATAGAGAGAGAGAGAGAGAAAGAGAGAGATCTAAGGGCTTCACGATTCACGATCTGTTGGGGATCGGCGAGGTGGTGATTCACGATCTGTTGGTGATTCACGGAGTGTGATCAAATCTGAGAGAGAACAGTGAGAGCGAGAGTGACAGAGGAGAAGAGAGTGGTTCTTCGATTAACGATTGGTGGTGAGTTGGTGACAAGGCAGCAACGGAGGTGAGGAGAAGAGAGAGAGAGGGGGCTTAGGGTGAGACAGACGAAGATGAAATCTAGATTAGCGTGTGAGAGAGAGAGAGAGAGAGAGAGAGAGTAATTGATTTAGTGAAATCAGTAAACAGAGAGTGAATAAATGAGTGTAGATGAGTGAATAGAAAAGTATATATATATACGGGGATAAGTTTGGGGATAAACCGCGCTGGGGAACGGGGACGGGGCCGGGCTAGGTACGGGGTTGGATCACTTATCCCCGTCCCCGGCCCGAATCAGTTGGGGATTGATTTTTAAATACCATCCTCGTCCCGTCAGGGGTATTTTTTGGGGAAAACCCGCTCAATTCGGGGTCGGGGAGTCGGGTCCCCATCGGGCCGGTTTCAAATTGCCATCCCTAATCATTCGAAGCTCAAAGTCTTCTCTGGACTTCTCTGAAGTCACGAAGCTGTTCTCTGGTCTTCTTCGAAGTCCCGACAGTCCTTTGTTCCTGGTCTAAAGTCGCGATTCAAGGCTCTCTCGTCTCTTTGTCTTTGGTTCATGGGTTGTCTGGGCTATTCGATCGACAATCTTCTCTCCCTCTTGGTTCGTTCGATCGACAATCATCTCTCTCCCTTGGTCCGTCTACTGCTCTCTCTTTCTCTCTGTGTTCCGAAGTTTCCTTAACCCTATCAGCACTATTATTTGGTTATAAAATACAAAAGACTTATTTACAATTTGACCCCTCAGTTTTCTGGTTATTAGACTTGAACTTTTGGTTTGGCTGTTTTGCTCTATTTTGGGTTATTACACTTAAACCCTTCAATTTTCTGGTTATTGTTATGATGTCTCTGACTTCAAATGAGTGCCTTCTGCCATCAGAAGGGCCATTGGAAGTATCACTTTCCCTGTTTAGCTCGTCTTCTCAGCAGTCTCGGACCCAGTTTTGCTCTTCTTCTCCGAGTAATTTTCAAGCTCCCTCCGATTCTACTGCATCTGCTCTAGCTCTTAATCCTGACTTGCCTTCCTTGTGTGCTCGGATTAGTCAGCTTCAACATACACTGTCTACCTCCCAGCCATCCTCGTCTGCCTCTATTGTTTCATCTCTTCATTCAGGTTTGCTTGGATCTTCTTCAGGTATGTCGTTGTCGGTCTGGATTTTTGACTCAGGTGTCTCTCATCATATGACTTCCCATATCTCTTTACTTAAAAATTGTACTCATCCCTTTCTTATTACTATCAATGTTGCTAACAGGTCTGGTATGTTTGTTATATCTATTGGGTCTGTTCTACCATCTGCTATGTCTGCTGTCTCTATTCCATCTGTCTTTTATGTTCCCCAGTTATCTGTCAGTTTATTATCTATCAGTCAGCTTGATGCCTCTGGTTTAGATATTTTCTTTTCTTCTTCTATCTGTTCTGTGCAGGATCGAATGTCTAAGCAGCAAATTGGGACCGGCTGTAGAGTTAGAGACCTCTACCTAATGGAGAGCTTGCATTTGCCGATAGCAACCTCTCTGATTACCTTTTCCTCTTTTCAGTTAGATTCTCTGTCTAGTCCTTTCTACTTGTGGCATTCTAGGTTAGGGCATTTGTCTGCTGATCGCTTACGGTCTTTAGTTCAGTCTAGTATATCGGGTAAAGTTTCTCATAGTGAACTTACTGAATGTCGGGGGTGTAAACTTGCCAAAATGACAGCCTTACCTTTTCATAAAAGTACTTCTATATCTGATACACCATTTTCTTTAGTTTATACTGATGTTTGGGGCCCTTCTCCTGTTCTCATCAAAGGGGGTTCGGCATACTATGTGTCATTTGTTGATGATTGCACCTGTTACACTTGGGGGTTTATCTTATGACTCATAAGTCTGACTTCTACAAGATATACCGTACTCTCCAGTCTATAGTCACTACAGAGTTTGGGTCTACAATTAAATTGTTGCGGTCTGACTTAGGCGAGGAATACTTTAAAATTGAATTCTGTGAATATTTGGCCAAATTGGGTACCATTCACCAAACTTCTTATACAGATGCACCTACCCAAAATGGTCGAGCTGAGCGCAAACACCGTCATTTCCTTGAGACAACTAGGTCTCTCCTTCTCTCTGCCTCCGTTTTAGCACCGTTTTGGGGTGAGTCAGTTCTTACTGCTGCTTTCCTTCTCAACTGTATGCCTACCCCCCTTCTTTCTAGTCAGTCTCCTTATGAGACTCTGTTTTATCAACTTTCTAATTACTCCCTCCTTCGTGTGTTTGGGTTTGCTTGTTTTGTCTTTTTACCCTGTAAAGATAGGACCAAATCTAGTGCCCGGTCTGTCTTATGTGTCTTTTTGGGTTAAAGTCACTCAGAAAGGTTATCGTTGTTATAACCCTGTTTCCCGTCGCCTTTATGTCTCCCGCCATGTTGCTTTTCTTGAACGTCTACCTTACTTCCAGTTTCCTCCTCTCACCGCCCCAGTTTCCAAAGAGAATTTGGTTCAGACTGCTATTACTGAGCTTGGGTTTCATCCTTGTGCCCAGGACTATACTTTATTTCTTCTCCACACCTCTGCTGGATTTGTTGCATTATTACTATATGTGGATGTCATGATCTGTAGTTTTAGAGAAGAGAAAGAGTTAGGGAATGAGTTAGACTTCATTCCTTTTTATATTGATAATTGAGCAATTACAAGCATAATCTGAATAATCAAAAAATGAATGAATAAGAATTTTACCAATTATTTCCTATTCCAACACTCCCCCTCAAGCTGGTGCGAAGATATCTCTCATGGCCAGCTTGTTGAAAATGCTAGGAAATGATTTGCTCCCTAGTCCCTTGGTGAGAACATCAGCTAGTTGGTCCCAGTCTTCACAAATGGAATACATATGGTGCCACTAGTGAGTTTTTCCTTGATGAAGTGCCTATCAATCTCCACATACTTAATTCTATCATGCTGAACTGGATTATGAGCTATGTTGATTGCGGCCTTCTTGTCACAAAATAGTTGCATGGAGTCAGTTTGATGGATTCCCAAGACTCCCAACAATAGTTTAATCCATACTAACTCACATACACCCTGAGCCATAGCCCTGAATTCTGCCTCAACACTAGATCTAGCCACCACATTCTGTTTCTTACTTCGCCATGTGACTAGGTTGCCATCCACAAATGTGCAGTATCCGGAAGTTGATCGTCTGTCAGTGACTGATCCAGCCCAATTTGCATCAATAAATGTCTCCACACTGAGATGGCCATATTTTGAGAAATAGAGACCCTTTCCAGGAGAAGACTTCAAGTATCTCAGGATTCTCATAACAACCTCCAAGTGGGAAGTTCTAGGAGCACGCATAAACTGGCTCACTTTGCTCACGGCAATGGCAATGTCTGGACGTGAGTGGGATAAGTATATGAGCTTGCCCACTAGTCTTTGGTATCTCCCCCTGTCCACTGGATCTCCCTCTTGATCCTCACTCAGTTCCCGGTTCTAGAGGTGTATCACACGGTCTACCTCCAAGCATTCCAGCTTCCTTTAGCAAGTCAAGTACATACTTCCTCTGGCATATGAAGATGCCATCCTTGGACCGAGCTACTTCAATGCCCAAAAAGTACTTCAAATAGCCTAAGTCTTTGATTTCAAACTCTTTGGCTAAGTATTCTTTCAAACAAGGAATCTCCTTAACATCATTTCCTGTTAGAACAATATCAACATAGACAATAAGAGCTATGGTCTTACCATGTGAGGAGTGTTTTACAACTAAGGTGTGATCAGCTTGACTTTGCTTGAACCCATATTTCAGCATAGCTTGAGTAAACCTTTCAAACCAAGCCCTAGGAGACTGCTTTAGCCCATAAAGTGACCTTCGGAGCCTACATACTTTACTGTTGGACTTAGCATCTACAAAACCAAGAGGAATATCCATATAGACTTCTTCGGCTAGATCTCCATGAGGAAAGGCATTCTTCACATTAAATTGATGAAGGGGCCAATCCAAATTTGCAGCAAGAGAGAGTAAAATTCTCACAGAATTCATCTTAGCAACCGATGCAAATGTCTCTTGGTAATCCACCCCATAAGTCTAAGTGAAGCTCTTAGCAACCAGTCTTGCTTTCTATCATTCTATGGAACCATCTGCTTTATGTTTCACCGTGTACACCCACTTATATCCAACTAGATTTTTGCCGCTAGGTAACTCCACTAACTCCCAAGTGTCACTCTTGTTGAGAGCTCTCATCTCTTCCATCATGGCATGTTTCCATTTAGGAATAGAAAGAGCATCTTGAAAATTGGTAGGTAGACTCACAGAAGACATTTTAGACAAAAACTTTACATGAGGAAGATAGATGAGAATAAGAGACATGATTACTAATAAGATGCTGAGTATACGACCTAAGCCCCTTCCTATTAGCAATGGGAACATCAAGATCTGAAAAAGCAGGAGTAGAAGCACTAGAATCAGAATTACCTGGACTCTTAGTAGAGGTGGGTGATTTTGGACACTCATTCGGAGAAGAAGTTGGCAGTAGAGGAGAAAAAGTAGTCTCTTGCATCCAGGTGACTTGCTGTCTGTTCTTGTCCCTGATATAAACTTTGTTTGCTTCCTTTTCCTCACCAACTGCTGGCTCATCATCCGCTATTTGTTTAATAGGAACAGGAATCTCTTCACACCAAGGCTCCCCCTGAAGGGATGACTGTGATACCAGAGGGGGGGTCGGAAAATAGGGCTGAGACTCAAAGAAAGTAACATCAATGGAGACAAACCAGTTGCGAGTGGGAGGATGATAACACCTATAACCCTTTTTGGTGGTAGAATAACCCCAAAAAACACACTTAAGAGACCTGGGATCCAAATTTACCACGAGTGGGTGAATGATTATGGACAAAGCAAACACAGCCAAAAGTCTTAAGAGGAATGGAGAACCTGGAAGGGGTAGACTCGAACAAAACTTGAAGAGGTGTTTGTTTTTGAAGAACTTGGATAGGAAGATGATTAATCAAATAAGCGACAGTGAGAACCGCATCCCCCCAATAGGATCGACGAACCTGCATCTCAAAGGATAGACAACGGGAGACATCAAGGAGATGGCGATTTTTTCATTCTACAACACCAATTTGTTGAGGGGTATTAGTCCATAAAGTCTAGTGAATAATGCCATGAGTGGTGAAGTAAGTGGCAAGGCCAGAGTCAATATATTCCCCCCCATTATCAGAACGTAGAATTTTGACAACCACCCCAAACTGAGTACAAACCATTTTATGTAAGTTTTGAAACACAAAAAAGACCTCACTTTTATCTTTCATCAAATAGACCCAAGTGGCCCAGGAATAATCATCGATGAAGGTAACAAACCATTTTTTACCGATCAAAGACACAAAACGGGATGGACCCCGTACATCAGAATGAATTAAAGAAAATGAAACTAAACTTCTATTAAGAGAAAGAGCAAAAGAGGCTCTGTGTTATTTTCCAAGTTGACAAGACTCACATTGAAAATCTGACATATTATTTTTCTCAAAAACAGAAGGAAATAAATGCTTAAGTAATAAAAAAGAGAGATGTCCTAAGCGACGGTGCCATAGCTAAATGTCTTCCTTGGTGGATAGTAACTGAATAGATAAGTGAGCCAGGTCTAATCCAGAGTGTAGAGACCATGTTCCCTGCTACCACTACCAATCCTCTTCCTCGTAATGAGGTCCTGAAAAAGACAATGATCAAGAAAAAACCGTCACGCTACAATTTAAGCCATGGGTAATATGACTCAAAGATAAAAGATTAACACAAAAATTTGGAACATGAAGAACAGAGGACAAAGGGAGGGAAGAGGTAGCATGAATTTAACCTTTCCCGGACACTGAGGACATAGTACCATCAGCAATACGCACTTTTTCCTGACCTGATGAGGGGTTATACTCTGAAAATAAATTAGAGGAACCAGACATATGGTCAGAAGCACCAGAATCAATAATCTATGGTACAGTTGTATGAGAGAGCAATGCACATGGAGAGAAAGCCAAGTTACCTGAATGGGCAAAAGAAGAAGTAAGTGCACCTGTAGAAGTGGAGACTCAACGGTCCAGCAAGTGGCGAAGTGCAATCTCAAAATCCGAGGCAAATAACCCCGAAACATCAACAGCAGGGAAGACAACTTGAGAAGAAGATGGTGGCTCAACAGTGTCTGAATGATGTGCCCGAGTATTGGCCCCTCAGCATCTAGACTGACCAGACCTACCCCCTCGAGTACCAGGATGGTCTCCTCGGCCACCAGAAGGAGGAGTCCCATGCAACTTCCAACAGGTCTCTCATGTGCGGCGAGGTTGACGGCAATAGTCACCAAAAAGATTACCCTTCTCAGAAGAAGAACGAGAACCATGAGTCACACAGTCTCCATCGCGATGGGGTACAGAAACCAAGGCCGAGTGATTAGTAGTAGTAGAAGAAAGCATCGCAGAACGGCGACTCTCCTCATTCTGCACAAAAACAAAGGCTTCTTGGACAAAAGGAAGCACATCCATGCCAAGTACTTTGCTTCGAACCGGATCATACTCGACATTAAGGCATCCAAGAACTTGAAGACCCTCTCTTGTGCCACAAATGTCCGGTAACCAGCAGAATCAGTGGGACAGACAAGCTTGTAATCCTGAAGGTGATCAAGTCGCTTCCACCTATTGCTAAGGAAGGTAAATTATTGGAGGATCGTCATCTCACCTTGTACCGACCTTTCAATGGAGCGATGTAACTCGAAAGCCTGTTTGAAGTTCCCCTTTCAGGAGTAAGTGGTAGTCACGGCCTCCCAAATATGTTGTGCAGTGTCCATAGAGAGATAGCCCTCTCCAATCTCTGGGACCATAGAATGTATCAACCAACCCATAATAAGGGAGTTGGCGATCTCCCACTGATCTTAACTCGGGTCTGTGGTGAGGGGTGCCTAAATTCTGTATCAACATACCCCATCTTCTCTCTGCTCTTCAAGATAATAGTCAGACTCTGTGACCACGCTAGATAGTTCTGACCATTGAATAGAGAAGAAGTGTTTTTAAGGCTAAGGTTGAGATTATCAGTCACAGTAGAAGGGATAAGGGAACTCTCGCTCTTAGGTGACTAAGAGATTGTGGACTCACTAGTGACATCTGCCATGAATATGCTACTAAGTAATCCTCAAACCCAGTGCCAATCACAAACTCGGAAGATGGTGGAGGAATAGCAACCACTATGACCACAAAGAGATCGGCAAAAGAATATATATTATTTTTTATTTTATTTTATTCTTTTTAATGTATCATCATTTTTTTTTTCCTTTTTTTTTTCTTTTTTATTTTATTTTTTTTATTTTTTTGTGTTTTAAACAAAGTCTAGGGTGAAACCATTATAGGAGATAGTTGCGAGAAGAGAAACAATGATACCAAGAAGCCGACCGAAGCCTAGGAGGCAAGAGAGAAGCCGACAGAGGCCAAGAGGGCCAGTGGAGCTGCCGACAGGCCTTTAGGAGGCCAAAAGGGCTGCCGCCTAAGCCGAATAGGCTGTCGGGGAGCCCAGGCGAACTGCCGAAGGCCTGGGCAAGGCTGTCAGAGGCTGGTTTGGGCTGGGTGAGGGTCGACGGTAGCTGTCGGAGACTAGGTGAAGGTCGATGGTGGCTGTCAAAAACTGGGTGAAGGTCGACGGCGGCTATCAGAGGGTCTACAGTTGTTGTCGGGACTCTTGGACTCAAGAAGGGATTGCCGACAGAGGAGAAGAAAGGTAAGGAGGGATGGGCTACGGCTTGGGCTTTGATACCATGTAGTTTTAGAGAAGAGAAAGAGTTAAGGAATGAGTTAGACTTCATTCCCTTTTCTATTGATAATTGAACAATTACAGGTATAGTCTAAATAATCAAAAAATGAATGAATAAGGATTCAACCAATTATTTTCTATTAAAACAATTTCCTATTCTAACATGATCATCACTGGTTCAGACTTTTCTGCTATATTTGAGGTCAAGCAGCATCTTTTCCACACCTTTGAAATGAAGGATCTGGGCCCATTGCGGTATTTTCTAGGTATTGAGATAGCTTCTTCTCCCAATGGTTACTTTTTCTCTCAGGCCAAGTATGACAATGACATTATTCATCGTGCCGATGTTACTGGCACTAAGATTTCTGATACCCCCATTGAGCTCAATATAAAGCTCACCACTACTGATGGTATTCTTCTGGATAATCCTACTTTATATCGAGAGCCCGTGGGTTGCTTAGTCTATCTGACAGTTACTCGCCCTGATCTTGCATATGCTGCTCATGTGGTTAGTCAGTTCGTTTCTGCTCCTCGTTCTACACATTGGGCTGCTTTGGTTCGGATTGTTCGCTATCTCCGGGGTACTATATTTCAGGGTTTGCTGTTGTATTCTACTTCCACTTTGGACTTGGTAGTTTATGCTGATTCTGATTGGACTAGCGATGTGACTGATCGCAAGTCTATTTCTGGCTTCTGCATGTTTGTTAGTGATTCCTTGATTTCTTAGAAAAGCAAAAAAAAGACTGTTGTTGCGCGTTCCACTGCTAAGTCTAAGTGTTGTGCTATAGCTCACGCCATTGCTAAGATTGTTTGGCTTCGTTGTCTCTTGACTGATTTAGGTGTCCCTCAGTCTTCTCCGACCTCCCTTTACTGTGACAACCGCAGTTCTATTCAAATTGCACATAGCACTGTCTTTCATGAGTCGACGAAGCACATTGAGATTGATTGTCATTTTGTATGTTAGCATCGGCAGTCTGGTTCCATTTCTAGCTTCTGCATGTTTCTTGGTGATTCCTTGATTTCTTGGAAGAGCAAGAAACAGACTGTTGTTGCGCGTTCCACTGCTGAATCTAAGTGCTGTGCTATAGCTCACGCCATTGCTAAGATTGTTTGACTTCGTTGTCTCTTGACAGATTTAGGTGTCCCTCGGTCTTCTCCGACCTCCCTTTACTGTGACAACCGCAGTTCTATTCAGATTGCACATAACACTGTCTTTCATGAGCGGACGAAGCACATTGAGATTGATTGTCATTTTGTATGTCAGCATCGGCAGTCTGATTCCATCTCGCTTCTTTTCATCTTTTCGTGTGACAACCCTCACCACTGATTAGTGCTAATCCATGATTAAGCATGTTAATTGACTGACTGACTGAAATCCTGAACTGATTCATTGAGTGTGTTAGTTTAAATGCATGTCTATCTATTTGATCGCTAAAGTATCTGTTCGTATTTTATGTCTTAAACTGCAAATTGAAAGCCTTATCAGCAGCCGAATCGGAAATTGGTTAATGTTTTATATTAATTAGGATTTATGTGAATTTATGGTATAATTCATTTAAATTTGATTTGGTATGATTAAATTGGATTAAATAAAGCTAAATTACATAAGTTAGACTTAATTGCATTTTTGCCACTAAGTGGGCCACTACCTAAGACTATATTGAAGCCTTATCACACTTAGACATAATTTCTTCAGCCATTTCTTGAGAGCAAACCGTAGGAGGGAGTGAGAGAGGAGAAACCTTAGCTCCATTTGAGATTTGGCTTGGAACTAGAAGAATTGAAGGATAATTGTGCCACTTGAGCTTGTATATCTTGCATTCTAGACTTAAGGTTGGTGTTTCATCCTCTCATTTGTGTATTTGAGTTGTATGTTGCATAGTCCATGGTTAATGAGTGGTCTAAGTCAAGAATTTGCTTAAAAATGTTGAATTGTAGCATAAATCATGCATACATGTTGCCATCCTTGAGTTTTGAAGTTATTGTTCATAAAATTCCACATGCATGTTCATATTTTTGCATTGGACCATGAATTCATCTTGTTTATGGAGAAATTGGCTCATTTGAGCACGTATTTGAAGCTTGAGTTGTTTAAAATCCATGCATGTTATGTTTTACATCATGTTCATGAGATTGGTTTGAAATTATGTTTAATTGAACTACCTTTGGGCTTTGATTTTACAAATTGAGCTTTGAATCATGTTATATTATGAGTTTACAAGAGTTTTCCAGAAAATTGGCCCAAGAGGATCGAATTTGGTGTTTTAAAACTTGGTTTTGAGCTTGAGGTTCGAATCTGGAATTTCCAGAATTTGGACTTCCGCTCGAGCGAGGTTACTGGCGCTCGAGCGAGAAAATCGTGTTCCCAGCACTTTCATTTGTTTTACAGTCCGCTCGAGCGAAAGAATGTACGCTCGAGCGGGGAGTTGTGTCACACGCTCGAGCGGGTGTCGAGCGCCCATCAAGCGTGATTTTCACCCATCCAGTACTTTTGTCACGTTTTGCAGACCGCTCGAGCGGGAAGGTTTACGCTCGAGCGGAGAATTTTGTTTGCATGTCCGCTCGAGCGGGGAAACCCACGCTCGAAAGGGACCTCTGTTTTCTGAAAATCTTGAAAATGTTTTCTAAGTGGATCTTTACATCCTCATTTCATCCTAGGCATTCTTAGGCCTAGTTTAAGGCATCTTAACGAGGATATTGATGTAGGACCACACCGAGTCGAGTTAGGGATTAAGTTATTGTTTCCCAACTGTGTAGCTTAATGTGTGTTCATTCTGTAACTGTGTAGGGTTGGCATCCGGAGACGCGCTCTAGCTTATCTGTAGCCCAGAACTCTGTAAGTAACAATGTTGTAAAGATATGTTCAAAAATGATTATCTTCTGAACAATTGAACTGTACTGTTTTCTGAAATGATATTGTTGCTGAATGAATGATGTCCTATTTGTGAACTGTATTCGTGGCATCCATAGCAACCTAATGTTACTGTACTGTACTGCTACTGTCACAGAGATCTCTGTCGGTTCCCATGTTGGAACCACTACTGTTTACTGATATGATGGCCATCAACTGACTGTTCGGTCTGTTTAGACCTACTGTACTGTTTTGCTATTGGATGTACCACATATGACTACTATGACTGAATAACCGATATACTGATTCAATTGACTGTTTTCAATACTGAAAGGACATTCATTCTTAACCTCTTTACGCATTATGTTATTCACTGGGCTTTAGCTCACTACTCATATATATATGTAGGTGTACAGGCACCGGACCGTTGCTAGGAGCATCGGGATAAACTCTAGTTTTGTCAAGCCAACCCTTGTGCCTCACTTTGAGGTTCCAGAACTGTTCAAGCTTTGGGGTGTCTTAGATTTTCCCTTTTTGGCTCCGTTTTGTTTATGATCTGTATAGACTAACTGTACCTGTACTGTACTATTCTAATAGGGATTGAATCCCTGTCCTGAATGATTGTATATGTATGTAGATACTGTTTTGTTCTGGATGTACATATGTTATGAAAAGTCTTTTTGCATACTGACTGTCACAGTTCATTGGACATCTTTTAATTACTGTTTTGGCTTCTCCCAGCCCCTGTACTCTGTATTACTGTTAAGCAGGCCTTCGGTACTCTCAGATTACTGGCCGGTTACAGTGCTAAACCCATAGGGGCGGGTTTGGGTCATGACATTCCGGCTTTGCAACTTGCTGATTTCTTTACGAAGACTCACACCACTGCTCGATTTTTATTTCTTCTTGGCAAACTCTCAATGTTTTCTGCTAAAAAACCTTGAGTTTGAGCTGTGCGAATATTATGTAAATTATGGAAATTTATCAATTAGGTTATTTGTGAATATTCAATTGATTGTATATGGTTATTTCCTATTATAGATTAGGTTTCGGATTGCTATAAATATTGGTTGTAATCTTTGTATTATACACAATTGAATATATAGAAAAGCTTTCAGGATTCTTACATTTCCGATGTACCAAAAAAAAAAAAGGAATACAAAGGGCATCTTCACAAATCAACAAAATTGTTTTATGAACTAGGTAACACAAACACACCACATGAATAAAAGCAAACCTCCACACAAGCAAAGACAAACCAAAGTTACCAGCCACTTGGGTCATTACTTGTTATTAATGCCAATACCCTGCTCAGACTTCATTCAAGCCCTTGCTATTTGCTTAATCAACTTCCAAGCTTTCCTAATAACAAACTGTTGAAAAAAAAGTAAAAAAAAAAAAATCATAATAGCAAACCATTATGAATAATGGCACAATCAGGACAAGAAAGGAGAAAACTAGATGCTACCTTTTGCTGGACAGTTGAAGACTGTTTTCAATTTTAAATGTTCAATTAGAGAAAGATATGCATACCAAACAATCTCAAACACATTCAAAGAAAACCAAGCACAACCCACAAATGTTATGTTCATGCATGCATGCATACACAGGGCAGAAGGTAACTTCACAAACTGAATGTTTTATCTCATGAACTAGGTAAGACATAACATAAGCAAAAGCAAACCACCACATGCAAAAGCAAAGACAAACCAAAGTTACCAACCACTTAGGCCTCGTTTGGGAACAGGCTAATTTAGTAACTTTTTGGCTAATTGGCTAAAAAGGTAGCTAAAAAAAACTTGTATGTTTGGGATGACTTTTTGGCTAATTACGAAAAGATGTGCAAAAAGTAGAGAGAAAAGAGAATCTTTGACTTTTTGGTATGGGTTGTTGGTTTTTTGGCTAAAAAAGTAACTTTTTGGCTAATTGGCTAAAACAGCCAGTCCCCAAACGGGGCCTTAGTCTTCAACTGTTAGGGCCAATATTCGGCCCAAACTTCATTCAAGCCCTTACTATTTGCCTAATCAACTTCCAATCCTTATTTAACAATCTGTTGCACAAAAAGACACACGACAACAAAATTTTACGAACAGCTTCGACACGATCATGGTTGAGAGCAAGTTAACCCCCAAGCTGGTATAATATATGATTGACACTGGCCTCCTAGAGTGAAATAGAAATATTGTTGCATAGATTTTTCACCTTTTCTATTGATGAGACTACCTCCTCCTTCTCCTATCCTTCACCATCCCAAATGTTGCCTACAATAAGAGCATACTGATTTAAGTATCCAAAGAAAAAAAGAAATATATGTCCCACTAAATCATGTGCACGCACGTGTTTGTGTGTGTGCGCGTGTGAGAGAGAGAGAGAGGAAACAATGCTTACATTTTAACCAATAACCGTGTCCTTTCTGCGAATTGTAATCAAGGATTAAAAAAAAAAAAAAAAATACATCAATGTGCTCTTTGCTCTTTGATAAATACCCCAACTTAAACAATGCTTTGTAATCAAAATGCAAGTCAGATGATTCATCCTACTGGCTTTAACAAAAAATGACAAACTAGTGTAAGACTTTTCACTTGCAGTTACCACAATTTGTTGATATTTTGTCTGTACTTACTAGTTTGCTTGTCAATATTGTGGTCATATTATTGTCTTTCCTTTCTCGTTTTCATTTTTCGAGTACACATCAGATACTACTAGTTATTCTCAATCATGTTACACAGTCTTGGGTAGAACTCACCCCCAAAAGCTAACTCAAGATGTGAGGGTGCCCCCATGCTTATATACTTAACATCACTTTGGTACTTGGGTGATGTGAGACTTTGCTTCACATATATATCATATGGAACATGTTCCTATTGAATAATAGCATTGTAGACACAAATTTTGAAACATGAAGTGTTTCAACATATTTCAAAATTCATGTTACAAATGTTCACTATTTGGTTTTTGGACTAAACAGTGTTGATTATTTGAATAGCAGGTTCCTATTTCTGATCTTCATTTCAGATTGTTAATTACACATTTTATTTAAATGAAACCTCCGATTAATGAAGAAAAAAAATAAACAAAAGACAAATTAAGGAAAAGAAATATTTTATTGAAATTGTAGGGATTTAGAACCCTTAGGTACAAAATACAATAGTTGGGTTTGGAACCCTTTACAACACGCTCGCCATTGTATCAGATGCTTGCAGTGTAGTGTAAGCTCTTGACTTCTTTCTTGTAACGACTTCTTCAGCCCTTAATTTCTTTCGTTCTCCCTGGTCTTCTAACTTCTGACTTTTCTCCCTTTTTGTGTGGTGATCCCTCATATTTATAGAGGGCCATCCAGGTGATAAGAGGACCTCATCCTCAATTTAAATTTTGAATTTCAAATTGAATGATAATGCCATTTGAATTTTGAATGATAGCGCCATCTGAATTTGGGCGTAATCATATTTGATTAATCGTATTGCTCCTTTGGATTTCATCCTGTGTGGTGTCCTTGTTGTAGGCTCTACAAGTGTCATTTTTTGTAAGCTCCATGTGTCATTTGAATATCTTAAATAACGTCGCTGCGATACGACATTGTTTTATTTATGCACTTCAACGGATCAAGTTGATCATTTTAGGAAATGAATACCTACAACAATCCTATCATAGGCTCTATATGTGTTATTAATTGATTGACCGTATTTGAAACTTGGTTGAAATTTAAGTGCCAACAAATGCCCCCTCGTGACTTGCACACTGAATTTTCTTAATTGTGTGAGTCACGGCAAATTGGTACTTTTATGTAGACCCTCTTAAGATCTTGGATGAGATTCTTTTTTGGCCTTGGTCCCTTTTGGCCACTTTTCAAGCTTCATATATATATATATATAAATTTTTTTTTTAATTTTTAACTTTGCTATGTTATGCATGGACCCCCAAAGAATCTAATTAATCCGCCCCTTTTTTTTTCTTTTTTTTATGGGTTGATTTCTCTTTATAGTCCATGAACATTTCATTTAATTTTATTTTATTTGTGGCATGGGTCCCTTTTTGTGGACTTGATCTTTTTTTTAATGTAAGATCATGGGTAAGGCCCAAGAATTTAATTGCACCTTTTCTTTTGGGGGCCTCTTTCTCCATTCTATAATGTGAGCCTTTTACCAACTTGCCACCACTTCTTTTTGCAGGAGCCTTTTTATTTATGAGACTCCTAATCCTTTCTTTTTTTTGGATTTACAGAATCAGCGCCTTTTATTTTTACAGCAAATTTTTGTCAGGAGTTTGCCTAAATGAAATAGGATGGATTGGCATTGACAGGATTTCTAATCCTACACGAACTCCTGCTTCTTTGGAGTATTTTAGGAGACCACTATCTCTTTTCTTAAATAAGACCTTTTGCATTATATAACACCTATCCATGCATGTATACAATATATATTTTTTCCTCCAGCAACTTTCTTTCTTCCAGCAGATTTTTTTTAGCAGATCTTTATCCTTCCAACATATTTCCAGCAACAATTTTCCAGCCATTTTCTTTCTTATCTTCCTAGCAAAAGTTGTTCTTCAAGGACCTTTTCATATCAGGTATGTCTTTCTTCTTCATTTGTCTGTCTTTTTTTTTTTCGTTTTTTTTCAAACAACAAATCATTTTTTTTTTTTTGGTTTGTATTTCTAGTGCTTTGGCACAAGAACAGAATTGTTGACCTGGCCGCCTTTTCAAGCAGATTGTTTTTGTAACCCAAATATGAACAAACTCCTTGCTTGTAAACTTGAACAAAGGCCTATAAATTTTTTAGTAAAAACCTGCTGCCTGTTTTTTTAGAAGCTAAAGCTTTCTTTCCTTTCTTTTCATTTTATTTATTATTTTTTTGCTTCTTTACAGCCCTTTCTTTGTGGCATGCTGCTATATTTTAAATGTGCTGGAAAAATGATTTTTTGGAGATTTCAATGTGAAATTAAAGTAGGACCCAACCATTGGTTGAGGTGAGATTAAATAGGTTTAGATTATTTGTAATAAGGTCTTTACACCCCAAAAAGAATGACCAAAAACCATTAAGAATTGAATGAGAAATTATCTCATAAAGTTGGCCTCATAAATGAGGTATTGGAATTGTGTACACCAATCCTACATTGATTGTAGATGAAAACTTTGATGGGTATTTAAGCCTCAAGATTATGAGAAAGGCATGAGCCCTTTGGGACATCCAAATTTTCTGAAGAAAAGGAGTTATGGATGCTTATGGTCCAAGTTGGTTATGGAAAAATTGCCACACATGCGCGACGCCCGCCCACTTGGACAGGTTCGGGTGCGGGTCCAGGTCCGGGGATCTTAGGCTTGAGGCTTGAGGCTTGTTGGAATGGGTTTGGGCTGGTCCGGATTGGTGAAACTTTTTGCGCCAAGTCTGTTGTAGATATACACACTTGTGGATACAGAATACATATCTCGTATTCATGTCCCTTCAATTTTGGTCCATTGCTATCGTAGTTTTGCAGGAGTAATGAGCATTGGTTGCTAGCCTTCATGGCTGGAGGCTCCTCCTCTCTCCCCCACTGTGTATAAAAAGAGGTCCATCTTCTTTGGTTTGTTACAGATTTTTTGCTTCCAAAATACATACAATCAGTTTGCTTTTGCCTATAGTTTTCTTTCTGTGTGAGAGAGTGCTACCATTGTCGGTTCGCCAAAGCTAACAGAAGATGCTTCTGCGTTAGCTGGTTTAAACCATCTTATCTTGGGAGATAGAAGTCGACGTTCCTCCCGCATCCACGGTAAGGCGGAGATAGAGTTTGGTTTGGTTCCTTGTTTTCAATATTTCGATTAAATATGTATTTCTGTTAATCATGTTTCATGCTCTAGAATGTAATTTATCAAATATGGATTTATTTGATGTTCAATTATTTAATTTAATAAATCATAAATCTATTTATCTTATTTGAATTGCATAATTTAGACAACAATCATAAAACAGATTAAATGTGTTTCCCATGAAATTAGATAAGCAGATTCATCTTTTATTCAAATTGCCTATTTAAGTACCTGGGAAAATATTATATGTTTGGTTTATGATTTTTCTGCGTGGTGGCCACCATTTGTTTATATAGTGTTCATGATTTATTAAATATGCATGTGATTTGCTTTGGTACGAATTAAATATGCGTGATTTATCACCGGCATGCGTAGAATATAAAAAAAAATGAATAAATAATGATGTGCCCAGTTTTGGTTTTAGTCTGTGTCTTGTATGCACCATATAGGACTTGCCCAGAAATTTTTTTTGGACTTCTATTGGTAGTCTTGATTGGAATATTACATTACTATAAGTTGAATGCTACCGCTTGATGATTTAGTTCATTTCCATGCTACTTTTTTATCTGTCTCAGGTTTAATTCATATGAATGCTTCTGTTTTAGTAGCCCACTGTTTCCTCTTTATATATGAAAGTCCATGTGTAGTATTACATGCTAGGCAACTGTATGTTAATTAGAATTGTATGTTAATTACCTACAATTGCATAATAGGCTACTGTTGGGGTATTTTAAAATAGGTTATAATTTTATAGTGGGCAACTGTATGTCTTAATTGATTGGGGAAAAAAAAACCAAATCTATGCATGATCTAAGTTCAGTATTTGAATTCTGAGTTTTAATTTTAACAAGCATGTTTTGGTCTCTATTTGTTTTAGTTAAATAGACATGTCAATTAGTTGCTACTTTTCTAAGATAGCATACATGTTCATGGTTTTCTGGATCCTAGTTTAATTCACATATTTTTCATTTTCTAGAATTTTTGCGTGTTCTTTATTTTCTAACATTTGGTATAGCTTACATGCTTAATTGCTAGAATTATTTACATGTTTATTGTGAATTAAATTCATTTATAACTCATGGCAATTACTTTTAATTTAATTTTGGGGGTTATAAAATTTTTGTAACTTTTCTATAACTCTTGTCAATTAAAATTTTAGTTTAATTTTAGAGTCATCAAGTTTGTAATGTATTTGGGACTTATAAGTTTAATTGTATAACTTGTCTACCATAATTAGTTTGCTATTAAATTAATTGATTAGTTTTGCAGTTTCTTTAGATTATATGTTTTGTATTTTCTTGTATTTTTCTGCTAACTTTACTTTACATAAATACCTAAGCGTGGAAAGGAATTTTTGCACTACTTACAATCCTCAATTGGATTGATTTACTCGTCTTATTTTGAAGCAATTTTTGTTTGAGATTTTGTTATGGTTTTTTACCATTATGTAAAAGTAAGTTTTATTTGCTTGTAATTTTCTTAGCAAGTTTTCAATTGCTTGCTAGTGTTGGACCCTAATTTGTTTTAACCTAGTTCATCCCTTGGAAAAACTTAATTCTAAAAATTGTTTCCCACGGACTAGGAGTCAACATGCACTTGAAAGTTTTGTCAAAAGATTAACTGGGTTTTAAATGGGACCGATGTGACCCCTCCAGTTTTTCTGGGAACATTCTTGACCATGTTTGATTCTATTCTAGGTTAAGTGGTAAGACTAGTTTTGAAATAAATTTCCAACTGTGGAATTTTCTAGTGTGAATTTAATTTCTGGAAACACAGAAAGTGAAAGTTTGCTGTATTTTTCAGAAATGGCAACTATCATCGATGCTGCTACTATTGCTAATGTTGGTGAGGATCTGAACCCCGGGGCAACTGGCTTCCCAACCCCAACTATCACCTCTAGGGTTAACCTTGGTGTTACTCCGGCTGTTCCAGGAGAACCGCTCAGTCACTATGCTGAGGTGAACTTCAAGAGATGGCAACAAAAGATGCTGTTCTACTTGACCATACTGAACCTCGCTGAACCTTGCAAAGGTTTTGAGCAAAGATCCTCCAGCCATGGCAGACAATGAGCCAGATAGGCTGTGATACCCCTGTTCCGTAATATATTAATTGGTCCTTAACGTGAATGTGATTATGTGTTTTGTTATGATTTTGTGTACCATTATGTGAAAATACGTGGTTTTGAATTTCTATCTGTTCACCGTAGGAATATCTGTTTGATTATTTGCTTTGGAAATTAAATTACGGGCCTTATCGGCGACAGAACCCGAAATTGATTACGCCATTGTGGTTGGCATAATTTTTAGAGCCTATTGTGAAATTTAATTGAAAAATTGATTCGGGTCAGATTAAATCGATTAAATTGGTGGATTAGTACCCAATTGCCTAATTATTATTATTATATTGACTTAGTGGGACTTGATGTATTTGAGCACTACACCTCATTTCTCTCCTTTAGCTCATTTTGACGGATTCTTGGACTCAATTTGAGAGAGAGAGCCGACTATAGAGAAGGAGACAGAGGAATTGTGCAATTGTGGTCTTGAAACTTGGAGGTTGGAAGTCTAATTCAAGATTTAATCATAGATTGTGAGAATCAAGCTCCTAGGTGAGTAATTCTTGGATTATAGTTTGTAATTTTTGTGTGCTCAAACTAATTTGGTGATCAGGAGTAAGATTGAAATGAAATTGGGTTGTATTTGTTGAATTGAAGCTTAATATGTGCATGCATGTAGGAAATCACCTTGATATTGCTTGTTTGAGCACAAATGTGTATAATCCATGTGAAATGTTGAAGGAAACTCATGTCTTGATCACCCTTTGTGTTATCTAAGTAGAGAATGTGGCTAATTCATCACATGCATGTACAATTTGAGAAGATATGAGCTTGAATGCATGAGTTTGTTATGTTGATGTTGAGTTTGACATATTTTGGGACATGCATGTGGATAAATCAAGAAATTGAGCTCCATAATGTTATAATCTTGCATTGGTGCCATGTTAGTATGTGTATATTTGAGATTTGAGCCATAACATGCATGTTTTGTTGGTTGAAATTCGAATTGGAGCTCAAGAACTCAATCTGGAAAACCCAGATTTTTTATGTCCGCTCGAGCGGAGGAATAGACGCTCGAGCGGGAAAATCGTGCTCCCAGCACTTTTGCAGAGTTGGATATCCGCTCGAGCGGGATATCTCATGCTCGAGCGGGGAGCTTTTGTGGACAGGCCTTCCGCTCGAGCGCTCTATTCCACGCTCGAGCTCATTTTTCATGCAACCAGTACTTTTGCAGGCTTAAGGGTCCGCTCGAGCGGGGAAGTCCACGCTCGAGCGGGGACCCTGTTTTCTGAAATTCTGTTTTTGCATTCTGTGTTCTGTTTTTCGTTCCCTTTCACTTGTAAGCACTCTTAGGCATATGTTAAGCATCGTAAATGAGTTAATGAGATGGGAATAAAGCCTAATGAGGAACATGTGAATTAAAGAACGGATTAAACTGTTGGTGACCCTTTTGTGTTCATGAAATGTGTAGGGTCAAGCTCCGGAGCAAATCCACAAGCCGATCACTGTGAGTAATATCGATATTCGAATGCTTGTGAATGTCCAATTGTTTATTCCCTTATAAGATTTATGAGTTGCTAATTGGGATTGTGGACAAAAGTCTGACATGAATAAATGAACGGACCGAAGGTCGTTTTGATAAACACAAATGGACCAAAGGTCGTTTTGATAAAATTGAATGGACCGAAGGTCGTTTTAATAGAAATGAACGGACCAAATGTCGTTTTGATAAACATAAATGGACCAAAGGTCGTTTTGATAGAATTGAATGGACCGAAGGTAGTTTTGATAGAAATGAACGGACCAAAGGTCGTTTTGACATATATGAATGGACCAAAGGTCGTTTTGACTTATATGGATGGACCGAAGGTCGTTTTGACATGAATGAGTGGGCCGAAGGCCGTTTTGACATAAATGATCGGGCCGAATGTCGTTTTGACATAAATGAGTGGGCCGCAGGCCATTTTGACAGAAATGAGTGGGCCGAAGGCCGTTTTGACATGAATGGAAACCTGAATGGACCAAAGGCCAGAATGTTAAAACTACAAGTCACTTGATTTGAAATTCGTATAGTTATACATCTGTTAAATAGAAATATGAATTGGGCCCAAGGCCGTTTGAAACCTGTTGTTCTACATTGATATGTAACTTCTGTATTTGATATTATTCACTGGGCTATCGCTCACGCTCATTCATGTGTTTGTAGGTGAGCCAAGAGAAGTCCAAACCCGGCCCCAGTGAAGTCTACCACGAACAACACGAGTTTTGGAGAGTCAGCCTTGTGTCTCACGCACGAGACCCATCCTTGCCATTTTGTTATGCATTTACATTTTGTTTTGTTGGCAAGGACTTTGTGTATATTTGTATGTAGTCTGTTATGGGTTGGCTCAGCTTAGATGATCTTGTCTGTAAAGAAGTTTTACTACTGTACTTTTGATGTGGGTTATTAACGTATATGAGCATGGTTTGTTGATGTGCATATAAGCACGGCACTATGGACAAAGTTTTAAATTTTTGCTTCCGTTTGGCCCCCTTACTCTGACGAGTTATGTCTGTTTTGGTCTGAGGCCGTAGATAATCACAGGATTACTGGCCAGTTATGTCCTTAACCCATAGGGGCGGGTTCGGGTCATGACATAGGTAGAAGGTCATGGCGCTTGACATATGGAAGTAGATAGACTATCTTTGCTGGACCTATGTGTTCAACAGCTTGGCAGACTCACTTTACAGTGTGTTTTGTGCCAAGAGCTCAGCAAAGGAGCTAGACAAGAAATGCAAGACTGAGGATGCCGGGACAAAGAAATTTGTCGTTGGCTGGTTCGTGGACTTTAAAATGATAGATTCAAAAACTATGATGAGCCAAGTCCTGGAGTTCCAAGTGACCTAGCATGAAATTCATGCTAAGGGGATGCCTTTGAACGAGTCATTCCAAATTGCTGTAATCATTGTGAAACTTCCCAATGTTGGAAAATTTTCAAGAACTACTTGAAACACAAGCGCAAGGAAATGTCAGTTGAAGAGATGATTGTCCAACTCTGAATTGAGAAGGATAATAGAAGGAAAAAAGGGAGTACCTCCTCTGTGAAGGCCAATGTCATTGAGCATGGCAAATATTCTAGGGTGAGGAAGAAGCCCCCTATGAACAAGGGCTCAAAGCTGGGGCCAAGGGGTGGTGTTACAAAGAAATCGACATACAAGCCGCAGGAACCTGTTTATAAGTTCTTAGGGAAGTGCTACAACTGTGGTAGCGAGGGGCATCGGGCTAGTGACTGCCGCAAGCAGATGAAGCCATACAAAACCAAGCCCCGTGCTCACATGGCAGATATGCAAGAGCACTTCCATAATCAAGATGACATGCACCTGTCTGTCGTTGTCTCTGAGGTAAATATGGCGGGTTCAAACCCAAGAGAATGGTGGATTGATACTAGGGCTACACACCACATCTGCTCCGAGAAGAAGCTGTCTACAACTTTCGAGCTGGTTACAAACGACGAGAAGTTTATGGGGAATTCCGCTATCTCAATTGTTGAGGGGAAAGGAAAGGTGGTCCTGAAGTTGACCTCAGGAAATGAGCTAACCTAAACGAAGTCCTGTATATTCCAGACATTCGTAAGAATCTTGTCTCGGGGTCTCTTCTCAGCAAACATGGTTTTCGCATGGTCTTCGAGTCCACAAGGTCGTTCTGACTAAGAGCGGAGTGTATCTAGGTGAGGGATATATATTGGGGGTATGTTTAAACTCAATGTAATGAATCTTATCCCAAAGATGAATAAAGATGCATCTTCTTTTGCTTACATGCTTGAGTCTTCCAATTTGTGACATGATAGACTAGGACATGTAAACTATGAATCTTTACATAGATTAATCAAGTTAGATCATGTACCATCATTTAAGATTAATCCTAAACACAAGTGTGAAACTTGTGTTGAAGCGAAGTTGACAAGATCTTCGTTTCATTCTATTGAAAGAAGTTCAGAGCCATTAGACTTAGTGCAGAGTGATGTGTGTGACTTAAAGTTTATACAATCACGTGGTGGCAATAAGTACTTCATCACTTTTGTTGATGATTACACTAAGTATTGTTATGTGTATTTGCTCAAAAGCAAAGATGAGGCTATTGACAAGTTTGTTCTTTATAAGAATGAAGTTGAGAATTAATTAGGTCGCAAGATTAAGGCTTCAAGAAGTGATTGTAGTAGTGAGTATGAATCACAGTTTATTTAGAGTTGTGCTCAATCCGGGATTACCCACCAAACCACGGTGCCTTATTCTCCTCAGTCAAATGGGATTGCTGAGCGAAAGAATAGGACGCTAAAGGAGATGATGAATGCAAAGTTGATAAGTTCTGTATTGCCACAAAACTTGTGGGGCAAAACAATTCTCACCGAGAATTATATTCTAAATAGAATACCTCGGAAGAAAGTAGAAAAACTCCATATAAATTATGGAAAGGCCGCAAGCCTTCTTATAATTTCCTACAAATGTGGGAATGTCTTGCAAAAGAGGTTGTACCTATACCCAAGCGGGTTAGGATAGGCCCGAAAATCGTGGATTGTATATTCATTAGTTATGCACAGAATAGTAGTGCATATAGGTTTCTTGTCCACAAATTTGATATTTCAGATATCCACAAGAATACCATAATGGAGTCAAGGAATGCGTCTTTCTTTGAAGACATATATCCTTGCCAAACCCGAGGAGTGGATCAAAGTTCTGAGAAGGAACTTGAAGATGATTAAGTGGATGATCAAGATGAGGAAGTACATGAGCCAAGGAGTAAGAGGGCTAGGACTGCCAAGTCCTTTGGCCCAGACTTCTTCACTTATATGTTGTACAACCTCGAACTTTCCAGGAAAGCTGTGACTTTACCTGAAAGTCCTTTGAGGAAAGAAGCAATTAAGAGTGAGATTGATTCTATCTTACAGAATCATACTTAGGAATTGGTTGATCTACCACCAGGCAGTAATGCCTTGGGGAGTAAGTGGATCTTTAGAAGAAAGATGAAAACGGATGGGTCAATTGATAACTATAAAGCTAGGCTAATTATCAGAGGATACAGGCAACGAGAAAGCTTGAATTACTTTGATACGTATTCACCTGTAACAAGGTTTACATCCATTCGCATGGTGATTCCGATAGCCGCTTTACGTGGTCTAGAGATGCATTAGATAGATGTAAAGACAACTTTCTTCAATGGAAATTTAGATGAAGAAATCTACATGGAACAACCAGAGGGATATTTAACTCCAATGAAACATAAGAAAGTCTGTAAGTTTGTCAAGTCATTATATGGTTTGAAACAAGCGCCTAAGCAATGGCATGAGAAGTTTCACAATGCTATGTTGTCAAACGGGTTTAGAATCAATGAGTGTAACAAGTGCGTATATGTTAAAGACACTGATAGAGGTTATGTTATTTTGTGTATATACGTATATGACATACTCATTGTTGGTAGTAATGATGAAATGATTTGAACTACCAAGAGATTGTTAAACTCTAAGTTTGACAAGAAAGATATGGGCCTTGTAGACGTCATTCTCGGTATTAAGATTACCAGAACATTTAGTGGTATTGTACTTTCTCAGTCTCACTATGTTGAGAATATATTTGAGAAATTTGGTAAATAAGACACAAGTGTGTCTAGGACACTGGTAGATGCAAGTCTACATTTGACCAAAAATAATGGTGAGAGTGTCTCTCAGTTGGAGAGGCATTATGCGGGTGTTAGGTTATCTACGCTACATACGGGATTATGAGCTGCATTATACCAGATACCCAGCAGTACTAGAAGGGTATAGTGACGCTAATTGGATATCTGATATAAAGGACTCCAAATCCACTAGTGGTTATTTGTTTACCCTCGGAGGGGCAGTCGTGTCTTGGAAATCTTCCAAGCAAGCATGTATATCGAGATCAACGATGGAATCTGAGTTTATTGCTTTAGATAAAGCAACTGAAGAAGCTGAGTGGCTTCGCCAGTTCGTTGAGGATATTCCACGTTGGCCGAAACCTGTGCCTGCTATTTGTATTCATTGTGATAGCCAATCGGCAATTGAACGAGCACAGAGTCATATGTATAATGGAAAATCTAGACATATCCGTCGTAAATATAATTCCATACGACAACTAATCTCTAGTGGAGTTGTCTCTCTAGACTATGTAAAGTCTAAGGACAACATTGTGGATCCGCTAACCAAAGGGTTAACTCGAGAGTCAGTAAAAACGTCGTCAAGAGGAATAAGGTTAAGGCCTTTCGTAATGTTACCGGAACGGAAAACCTAACCTAGTTGACTGGAGATTGCAAGATCTAGGTTCAAAGGGACAACAAAATTTTGAATAACGGGTGAGTCACTGAAGAGGTAAATCCTCTTCCCCATTCCTTTCTACAGTGATACCCGGTGGGAGTGAAAGGTTAAGCTAATGCTTTTAATGACTTAAGTGATATAAATAGTCAACCTTGGTATAATGAGATACCTTATATAGGTCACCTATGTCAGAACAAGAACAATGGTTAGACTAATTCCTATGTGAGGTCTATTATCTCGGATTACACAAATGGCAGAACAATTCAAGACATCCCGTTCACGGGTTAGCTAGTAAATCCGATAGGCTTTCGCTACGAAAGGTTCAAGGCCAACAACTACCTTATCTGATGCAGAGTTAGTCTGTGTGCTCTCTCTCCAAGTCTTTGTTGTAAACGTTGTCCGTTTTCTTTATTCGGTAAATTTTTATTCATGTGGGGATTGTTGGAAAAAATGATTTTTTGGTGACTTTAATGTGAAATTAAAGTAGGACCCAACCATTGGTTGAGGTGGAATTAAATGGGTTTAGATTCCTTGTAACAAGGTCTTTACACCACAAAAAGAAAAACCAAAAACCATTAAGAATTGAATGAGAAATTGTTTTATAAAGTTTTCCTCATTAATGAGGTATTGAGAGTTGTGTATAGCTACCAATCCCACATTGATTACAAAGGAAAACTTTGATGGCTATTTAAACCTCAAGATTATGAGAAGGGCCTGAGCCCTTTGTGACATCCAAATCTTCCAAAAGAAGGGAGTAATGGATGTTTCAAGGATGGGCTCGGGCCAAGACTATGGTCCAAGTTGGTTATGGCAAACTTGCCACACGCGCGCTACCTGCCCCCCCGAACCGGACCGGACCAGGTCCGGGGTCCATGGGTCATGGGTCTTGGATCTTATGCTTGGGCTTGAGGCTTGCTGGAATGGGTTAGGTTTGGGCTAGGCTGGATTGGTGTTCCACTAAACTAAAACTTTTTAGGCCAAATCTGCTGTAGATATACACACTTGTGTATACAGAATATATATCACATATTATTGTCCCATCATTTTTGGTTAATTACTCTAGCAGTTTTGCAGAAGTAACAAGCATTGGTTGCCAGCCTTCATGGGCATTTGTTGCTAGCCTTAATGGCTGGAGGCTCCACCTCTCTCCCCCATTGTGTATAAAAGGAGGCCCATCTTCCTTGGTTTGTTACAGATTTTTTACTTCCAGAATACATACAGTTAGTTTTCTTCTGCCTATAATTTTCTTCCTGTGTAAGAGTGCTGCCATTGTCGGTTCGTCAAAGCTAACAGAAGGTGCTTTTGCATTAGCCAGTCTAAACCATCTTATCATTGGAGACAGAAGTCGACGTTTCTCCAGCACTCATGGTGAGGCTACTAATCTGTTTTAAAGACACCGTCGTATCACACAAAATTTGGTTTGGTTCCTTGTTTTCAATATTTCAATTAAATATGTATTTCTGTTAATCATGTTTCATGTTTCATACTCTAGAATGTAATTTATCTAATATGGATTTATTTGATGTTCTATTAATTAATTTAATAAATCATGAATCTATTTATCTTATCTAAATTGCATAGTTCAGACAACAATATGATCATCTTTTCACAATATTTGCTTCATTTCTTGTTTTTTTTAACACCCATACCAACTTCTTGGATGTCATGTTCATAAATTTTGCATGCAGTAGCATCCCTTGGCCTAACAAGACTTCTATCTCTGCATTTTTTAGGCATAAGTTTTCTTTTCTTCAAGAAAGAACAAGTTCTTTTATTGGCAATCAAGTTGTTCATCAAGTATGCCCTATGCCTTTTATCCATAGCACCTTTTTTTCCACCGTTGCTGCTACCATTTTTTTTTTTTTGCCAACCATGAGCCCAAACAAAGACTTTTCTTGTTTTATGATAGCGAAGAAAAACTTGCTATACTTTTTTTTTTTTATAACTGTTAAAATATAATTTATAATCTTGATACATCTAGAATAATTAATCAATAATTTATGAAGATATTTATCCAGAAACATCTAGAGTAATTAATGAATAATTTATGAAGATATTTATCTAGAAATATCTAGTAGATTGAAATAATCTATCTAGATTTTTAATAACAATATATCTAGAAATGTACAACAATGATGTTGGAAAATATCAAACCTTTCTAGAAGAGGTTAAGATGGTGATGTTCTCTATATAAAGCCATGAGCTAATTGTAAATTGATGTATGCAAGAATTTTGACTTGTAATCAACATAATAAGAAGAAATTTTCTTATATTTGCATTTCTACCTTATCTTCTTCCATAATTCCCTTCCTAGCTTGCCCAAGTTCTTATCAAATACACCTTGTCACCCCAACAATTTTGGTACCAGAGCCAGTTTCCCCTCACCTATTCTAAAGCCTCCAAACCACTTTCTTCAAATACTATTCTAGCATGGAAACAAGCTCTTCCACCTTCAACTATGCACAAACTCTCATCCCAATATTTGAGGGAGAGAACTATGAATATTGGAGCATCCAAATGAAACCTTTATTTGTCTCACAAGACTTGGGGGGGCTAGTCTTAGATGGTTTTGAGGCACCAGCAGATGATGAAGAATTTGCAACTTGGACAGAAGCACTACAAGACGAACAAGAAAAATGATGCAAGTGCTCTTCTCAACATACAATGAGGGGTAAGAAAATCTATCTTTCCTAGAATCATGGGTGCAAAAAAATTTAAAGAAGCTTGGGATATATTAAAGTGTGGATATCAAGGTCTTGACAAGGTCATCTTCATTAAACTACAAACATTATGGAGAGATTTTGACAATCTAGCAATGAATGATATTGAATCAATTAATGAGTTTTTTTCCCGAGTTGCTGGAATTGTCATCCAAATTAAAAGTTATGGAGACAACCTTGATGACAAGAGAACTGTTGAAAAAGTTTTAAGAAGTTTACCTCAAAAATTCGAGCATATTGTTGCTGCTATAGAGAAATCCAAAGATTTATCTAATGAGTTCTCTCGAGACACATGAACAAAGAATGAGCAGGTTTACAGATCAGCCAATGGAGCAAGCATTTCAATCCAAAGTAAATATTGGAGACAAGAAACAAGAAAATCAAGGAAGGGATCCATTTCAAAGAAGAAGAATGCTCGGAAAAGGACGAGGAGGCTGAAGTTCATTTCAAGCCGGGAATAAAGGAAGAGACTACAACAATAAAAGAAATTCTAACGGTAACTCTGACTCTCAATGCACTATTTGTAAGAAATTTAATCATGCATCTAAAGATTGCAGATTTAGGTCTAAAAGATGCAAAAATTCAAATCATTCACAACGTGATTGCTGGTTCACCAATGATAAAGACAAAGCTAATTTTTCTAAAGAAAACGAAGAGGAACAATTATTTTCTTGCATGAATGCCCAACAAGAGTTAGAAAATATTTGGTATTTGGATAGTGGATGCAGCAATCATATGACAGGCAATTGCAAGATTCTTGTGCAACTATATTAAAAAGCCTCTTATGAAGTAAAGCTTGGTGATGGAAAGCTATAAAATGTTAAAGAAAGGGAGTCATCCCCGTCCATACAAAGGGAGGTAACAAAAAATTAATTTATGATGTTCTTTATGTTCCGGGGCTAACCCAAAATATATGAAGTGTGAGGAAATTAGTACAAAAAGGTTACGCAGTAAATTTTCATAATGATGAATGCTTAATCTTTGATAAAAAGAAAAATCATACTGTGGCAAAAGTCAAAATGACTCCAAACAAAATTTTCACTCTTGTAGTGCCACTGAATGATAATTTTGCCCTTAAAAGTGAAACACCAATGATCCATATCTATGGCATCTTAGATATGGACACCTAAATTACAAGGGCATGAAATTATTAAAAGAAAAAGATATGGTTAGGATTGCCTCACATTGGCAAAATCAATAAAATTTGTGAAAGATGCATTTATGGAAAAATGCATAGATTGCCATTTCCAAAGACTTCTTGGAGAGCCAAAGCACCTTTGGAGTTGGCGCATGTAGATATTTGTGGGCCTTGCCGAACACCATCTCTTGGTAACAAGAGATATTTTTTACTCTTTGTTGATGATTATACTCGAATGATGTGAATTTATTTTCTTGATAGAAAATCAGTAGCCTTCTCAGTATTTCTGTAGTTTAAAGCTTTGGTGGAAAAGCAAAGTGACAAAGAAATCAAAATGCCGAAGACAGATCGTGGCGGAGAATTCATTTATACTCCATTCATGAATTACTGTAAAGAAAATGGGATTAAAAGACAGCTTAAAATTCGACACTCTCCTCAACAAAATGGAGTTGTAAAACGGAAGAACCGGACAATTGTGGAGATGGCATGAAGCATGCTAAAAGGCAAAAGGTCTTCCTAACAAATTTTTGGCTGAAGTTGTCAATACTGCTGTTTATATTTGTAAACCGATCTCCCACGAAGGCTGTCCAAAACAAAGCACCATATGAGGCATAACACAAATAGAAGCCCCCGGGAAATCTTTTCAAAGTATTCGATTGTCTTGCTTATGCCTTAATTCCTTCCCAAAAAATGGAAAAATTTGATGAGAAAGGGGAGAAATATATATTCATAGGATATAGCGACGAATCAAAAGGATATCGTCTGTTCAATCCAATGAAAAATGAATTGGTAATCTCTTGAGATGTCATATTTGATGAAATGACAGCATGAAAGTGTGATGATAACTCCATCCTAGAGCAAAAGGGATTTGAATTAATGAAGCAACAGAAGGAGAAGGATCTTCAACTCTCAAAGAAAGCCCAAACCAAAGTCCACATAACACTCCAAGCCCAAGGCCAAATGACTCTCCAAGAAGCTCTGCATCTGAAGAATCTGAAACAACACCGAGAAAGGTACGTTCCTTAAGAGAAATATATGAAACTTGTGATGAAGCATTTTTTGCTTGTGAGCCACAGATTTTTGAAGAAGCTGTGAAAGAAGAAATTTGGAGAAAGGCAATGGATGAAGAATTTGAAACTATTGAAAAGAATTACACTTGGGATGTTGTTGACCTACCCAAAGACAAAGATGTGATCGGACTTAAATGGGTCTACAAGACCAAATATAAAGAAGATGGCTCCATTCAGAAGCAAAAGGCTCGTTTAGTTGCAAAAGACTACTCACAACAACATGGAGTGGACTTCAATGAAACATTTGCTCCAGTTGCTCACCTGGAGACAATAAGAACCGTTCTTCCCTGAGCTGCACAAAATGAGCTACCAATATATCAGCTAGATGAAAAATCAGCTTTTCTCAATGGAGAGCTTGAAAAAGTTTATGTTGAACAACCGCAAGGGTACATAATCAAAGGCAAAGAAGACAAGATTTATCGGCTTCGGGAGGCACTGTATGGTTTGAGGCAAGCACCCCGAGCCTGGAACAGCAACATTGACAAGTAAATCTATCGTTTTGTTTTTTGCCAACTGTGTGGTGTTTTAGTGCGTTATGAATTTTGTAATATTGTGTTCATCACTAGAGAGTGCAGAAGCAACCCATATCTTTCATTCGATTTTCTCTAACAATTTACTTTCTCCAGCCATTCCAAAATTCTTTTTTTTTTCTTTTTTTTTTTTTTCTTTTTTTTTTTCGGGGCATCCCATTCTAGAATTCTCTAACAACTATGTGGTGTTTTAGGGGCATCCCTTTCATTGTATGAAAGTGCACTCAATGTTAAAGGCTATAACATTGTCTACTAGTACATTTTTAAAATTAGTTGCTTATCTTTTGATTTTGTTTAGTATGCCATATATGATATATGTAATTTTATTTTATTTTATTCTATTCTATGATATTTGAGTGTGCTTAAACTGCATATCGACCAAATGGTGCACTAATGGCACTTGTTAAGCCATTATTGATGCAGAATAGTGTCTTCACCTCTGCAGCTTTATATACCAAAATGTCCATGTATACATTTTAATGTGCTAATTTGTGCTCAAAAGGATATTAGACACAGATTCAGGTTTTTGGCTTTATATACCAAAGGATTTTCCCTCCATTTTCTTCCCTAACTCTGAACTTTGCCTTTACTTTCATTGAATGTTGCAGACTTTGGTGGTCTTTAGGTTAATATTATTTACTTGCTAGCAATTTTATTACCTACTAGTACTATACATTCTTCAGATCTGTAGTTGGAAATTTTTATTACTAATTTTACTATGTTTAGATAACGCAATAGGTTGTGGCTACACTTGTTTGAATCTAGTATGAATCTTTCGGACGATGTAATTGGAAGTATCATTGACACGGTACTACTTCCTCGATCTGATTGATGCTTTTTATATGCCGAGGCCTTTGTAATATTGATGCTGGATGCTCACCACTGTGGTTACAATCACCCACTTCCCATAATTTTATGTTATACTCTTGAGTTGTTATCTCACACTGTTACTTTATGCATAGCTTGAAGATGTAAGCAACCTTGTCTGTACCATTTTGGTAAATAACATGGACTACCTTTGAGACATACGAACATGTATAATCATGTTGATATAGGGGGGTACACAAACAAATCTTTGTCAATTAGTTTTGTTTTACTTTTATATTTTTTGTCTTCAGAGAAGATATGATTTCCTGGGGAGGGGGGTGTTGTTTGTGTAATTTCACGGTTGAAAGAAAAAATACATTGGGAATCAACGATCTCTATTGATTAGATGATATTACAGAGTCATAATCTATCCCTACCGATTGCCTACCATTTGGCTCTTGTTGCCTATAGATGCAGAACCCACAAGGAAATTGAGGAAGAAACCCTATTTTCCATTTTTTTAGAAATGGAGACAGTTTTTGAGGTCTTGACAAGGATGTATCAGTTGTGTGAAATAGTGAAAGCATGTGCGTTCACTGTGAGAATGCTGGATAACCTATTTTGGAATGTTACTTTCAGTAAAATTGAAGTTTACCTTAAACATCAAGGAAGCACAAATATGGAATACAGGGTACAAATATGATATGATAATTTGTCACAATCTATATATATATATATAAACTAAGATATAACTATAGCAGGGTACAATAGTAACAAAATATATTTGTACGAGTCAAAAGTGAAAGACTACTTATTTTTTTGTAACTTGGAATTCCTCATAGTTTTTGGTAAGTTATTTTTAAAAAGCGCGCCTAGGCGCGCGCCTAGGTGCTAAGCGAGGCGAGGCGTAGGGCTAGGGCTCAAAGCAGACGAAGCGAGGCGCATTGCGAGAAGCGCACGTAAAGCTCTAAGGCGCGCGCCTTTCTTTGAGGCTCGAAGCGCACGCTTCATGCGCTTCGGCTAGGACTGAGCTGTTTGTGTACTAGCCACATAGGATTAAAACTCTTATACAAATCTGTTGGTGAGCCTCTTTGAATCGACAAAGCCCTAAATTTGTTACGACCAAAATTTCGATTCGACGAAGTGTTGCGACCAAACAGCTCGAATCGACGAAGACGTGAGCTTCAGGTTCGACATCGACGTGAATTTTGTTTCGACGAGAGCTTCAGGTTCGACATCGACTTAGGTTCGACATCGACGTGAGCTTCAGCTTCAGCTTCGACATCGACTCAGGTTCGTCTCTTTCGTTTCTTCTTCTCTCTTCTCTTCTTCTTTTTCGTCTCTGTTTTTCGTTCTTCTTCTCTCATCTCTTCTCTCTGTTTTTCGTTTCTCCTTTTTTTTCTTCTCTGTTTTTCATTTTTTCTTCTCCTCTTCTTTCGTCTGTTTTCTCCTCTTCACTGGTATCTGATTCAAAATTTTTTTATTTTTATTTCTTTCTTCTTCATTTTTTCATTCTGCTCTTCTCTAGTCTTTGTTTTTTTCTTGCCTTTGCTTGTCCTGTAAAAAAAAAAAAAAAAAAAAGGAACAACTAGTAACTTGATGAGTCAAATGTCAAGTGCTGAAAGTGGAAGGAAAGATCCAGCATGGAAGTATTCAACGATGGTAAATCCCGAAAACTTAAGTAAGTTCAAATGCAATTTTTGTGGAAAAGAGATGAATGGGGGTGTCTGTCGAGTTAAGCAGCATCTTGTTGGAGGGTATAGGAATGTGACTAAATGTGTTAGATGCCCAACTGAGGTTAGAGATGAGATTTCTGAGTTTATGGCTAAAAAAAAGCAAGTTAAGGAGCAAATCAACTTGATGCCTGATTTTGATGATATGGTTGATGAAGAAGATTTTGAGGATGAGGATGATCTTGTAGAACTCCCTCAGCATGGTAAAAAGTCCATTCCTACTCAAGGTTCTACTCAAAGAACCAGCTCTGGTTCTGTTCAATCCAAACTTAAAAGGCCTAGGAAGATAGGGCCTATGGATTGTTTCTTCACACCTGATCCAGATGTGGTGGCACAAAAACAAAAAGGCAAGGGGAAGCAAAGTAAAATTGATGAAAATGATCCCTATAGGAAAGAGTTAATGCAACGGGCATATGTTAGAATTGCAAGATGGATGTACGACTCTGGCATTCCTTTCAACGCAGTGAATTATGACAGTTATGGGCCAATGATTGAAGCTATTGGGCAATTTGGTCCTAGTTTGAAACCACCAACTTACCACATGATACGAGTTCCTTACCTCAAAAAAGAAGTGGATCATGTTAACAAATTGATGAAGGAGCATAGAGACGATTGGCCAAAGTATGGATGTTCTATAATGTGCGATGGTTGGACAGATAAGAGAAATAGGACTTTGCTTAATTTCTTAGTGAATTGTCCAAGAGGCACTATGTTTATTGAATCCATTGATGCATCTAGTCACTCAAAGGATGGAAATAAGATGTTTAATTTGCTTGATAAGTTTGTGGACAAAATTGGAGAAGCTAATGTGATCCAAGTCGTCACGGATAGTGCGGCAGCAAATGTGTTGGCAGGTAAAAATCTTATTATGTTAATAGTTTGCAACATAAATCATTTTGTTTCATATCATTAATTTTGTGTTTTGGTTGTTACTTCTAATAGGGAAGTTTTTGGAGGCAAAGAGACCCCACTTGTATTGGACGCCTTGTGCAGCCCATTGTTTGGATTTGATGTTGGAAGATATCTTCAAATTACCCAATTTTAAAAAGACATTTGAAAGGGCAATTGGGATACATGGTTACATTTATAACCGACCATCTTTGTTGAATATGATGAGGCGTTTTACTCAGTTGAAGGAGTTAGTTAAGCCTGCCAAAACTAGGTTTGCAACGGCTTTCTTAACTTTACAAAGGGTTTATCAACAAAGGAACAATTTGAGGAAGATGTTCACTTCAGAGGAGTGGACCAAAAGCAAATGGGCGAAGGAGCCACAGGGTAAGAAGACAGCTCAAATACTACTAATGCCTTCATTTTGGAACCATTGTCACCTTGCCCTCCAATTTTCATGTCCTCTTGTTCATGTACTAAGAAAGGTTGATGGTGAAGAAAAGCCTCCAATGGGTTACATTTATGAGGCTATGGATAGGGCTAAGGAAGCTATTGCAAATAGCTTCAATGGAAATGAAGAGAAGTACAAAGATGTGTTTCAAATCATTGACCAAAGGTGGAATGTTCAATTGCATCGCCCTTTACATGCAGCTGGGTTTTATTTAAATCCAGAATTTTTTTACAAAGATCCAAGGGCTGCAAAGGACACAGAAATCGTATTAGGCCTCTATCAATGTATATCAAGGTTGATCCCAGCATTAGAGGTCCAAGATAAAGTTACTACAGACTTGATAAAATATGAAAATGCTGAAGGACTTTTTGGAATACCTATGGCAATTAGACAAAGAACTACAAGGGTACCAGGTGATCTATGTTCATCCACAAAATTAAGTTAGTAGTCAATTCCTTGTAGTTTAATTATTTGTGAAGTGTTAACCAATAATCATTTACAGCTGATTGGTGGAGTTCTTATGGTCACGATGCTCCTGAGTTGCAACAATTTGCCATCAAAGTTCTTAGTCTTACTTGTAGTTCATCTGGTTGTGAGCGGAATTGGAGTGTGTTTGAACATGTGAGTATCCGTTGTCAAATTTGGAGAACTCTAAAATTTTCTTCCAAATTTTTTTAGTTGTATATGAATTTAAATGTTTTTTTATTTATTGTTGCAGCTTCACAGCAAAAAAAGAAATAGGCTAGCTCAAAAACGTCTCAATGATTTGGTGTTTGTCAAGTATAATAGAGCATTGAAACGTCGATACATGTCACGTGGCAAATTTGATCCTATCTCTTTGAAAGATATTGATGAAAGCAATGAATGGCTGATTGGGAGAATGGAGAATGAGCTTGTGTTTGATGATGATGATGATTCTTTGGGGTGGGATGATGTTGCTGTAGCTGCTGGAGTTGAGGAAAGTAGCCAAAGAACTAGATCAACCACAACTAGGACAACTCCAATTGGTTCAAGCTCACGTCGACTTGCAGATGAGGAAGAGGAATGGGAAGATGTAGATTCAGATGAGGAAGAAGAGGAGGATGTGGAGGGATATAAATCCAATGATGACGAAGGAGATGATGGAGATGACGCTTGTTATTAAGTTCTTAGACAATGCATCCATGGGACTAGTCACTAGATGTTTAGTTGTTTTCAACTTTGTGGAGTATTAAGTTCTTATGTTTGTTGTTTGATGTTACTTTCATGGTTTTTGGAATGTTGAATATTGTTTTGTTCATTTTGGAATTCTATAAATTTTTGCTTACGTTCAAAATTGTGCTATATTGATATTTTGCTTAACTTCTATAACTTGCGCCTCGCTTTGGTGAGGCGCGCCTCGCGTCGCGCCTCGGCGCTTAGGCTCCAGGTGACCTTGGCGCCCCGATGCGCCTAGAGCTTTTTAAAACACTGAGTTATTCATGATTTGGTGAAATGAAGCTCGAGTAATTGATGCAGGACGAATAGGGACAGTGTTGTAATGACTGTTCTGGGGCTGTTAAAGTGCTGAAATTTAAGAAAAAAAAGAAAGCAGAAGAAGAAGATAGATCTAATAATCACTCCTATAATTAACCTCGAGTTTTTATAAAATATCAACTCTATTGAGTTATAAGCATTACATGACTTTATATAAAACTAGGGAACTTCCTAAATCAACTATAACCAAAAAAGGAAACTGTGATAATATCTTTGACTTCTAAAACAAATTTAAGACTAAATAAAAAACATAAATAAAATCCAATTAAATAACTTGACCCACAAGACGACCCCTACAATCCATGACAACAATAATGAAATTACCAAAATACCCTTGACTTAAAAATCCTACAAAACATAAAAATAATCATAAAATAATACTCTAATAATACTATAAACACAATTATATAAAATTTCTATTAGTTTCTTTATGAAATCATGTCAATGTCCAAATATCATTGCTTCTCTGAATTTAGCCTTCCTTGAACTTCTTATACTTTGCATTATTCTCCCTTGGTTGGAAAAAACTCAACCTCGAGTTTTTAAGTGTTGGAGTATAAGAATCCACAAGCTTTGAAATTGCATCCATGGCTTCACATTAAAATGTTCAAGTTGACACCGCCTTTTCTTCGTTGGAGAAAGCAAAAAAACAATGAAAGATTGATCTTTTCAATCATGTCACTAAATTTTTATGGACTAACAAAGTCAATTAGCATAGAAATCAAATCTTTGAATTCCTCCAAATCAATTTTCATAAGGCTTTCTTCGATATTCCCAACTTCGATTCTTTTCTTTTTAGCCTCTTTTCCTAGCACAGGGCCATCTTTTGATTCACCATTGGCTACTTCATTGATTATGATTGGAACAAATTCAGTAGGTGACTTTGTAGGCACTACATCGGAGATCTCAGGTTGCAATATCTGTTATCCCCTCAGTAGAGTGTGTGTAAATTAAATGTATAATTTAAATAAAAAACAAAATAAAATAATTCAAAAAATAATTATATAAATTAAATTCCGAATTAAATGCTTACAAAAATTTTAAACGTCGAGGCTTGTGTTAGAAACAATTTCCTTAAAGTAGATTTCGCCCTCGCTCCGGTGCTTCGAGTTTTAACGGCGTCTACTTCCTAGGATGCAACGACTAACACTTGAATTTTGCAACACTACAAAACCAAGCCTTGCGAACCAAAATATGTTGTAACTCTTTCTTTCCTAAAAACAAATACAAAAACAGATGCAGGAACAAGAAGAGGACGAATAGTAGAAGAAAGTGAAGAAGTCTAGAAAATTTCGATGCAAAATGAATTGCTAGAAGCAAACTATTTATAGGAGAAATGATGGTTGTTCCGAATAGGTAGAAACCTGTTCGGACAGATTGAAAAGGTGCCAGACAGATTTGAATCTATTTGGACAGATTCAATTTGAGTTGAACCTGTTTTGAACCCTTTGAACCTGTTTGGGTGCGTCTGAACCCGTTGCGGATCTATTTAGATGAAAGAAAAATTCTGGACCAATTTATTTTGAAATTTGAAAACAAAATAAAAAATAAATAAATAAATTACAAATGTTATTGACCCAAAAAGATAAGTATTGGGCTGGACAAGCACAACCCAACCTCACACCACGCACCCGCGCCCAAGCCAAGCCAAGCCAAGCCCGGCCCACCCACCCAACCGGACGGACGGACGGCGTAGCGCATGTAGTTTTTGTTTTGGGTCCAATGGGTCTAGCCCACTTCACCCATAAACTCACCTTTCCACAAACTTGGGTGCCCCTTGGGCCCTATCCCAAGCTAAGGTATATAAACCCATTCAAACCCTTAAGCCTTTCCACTGTGGGAAAAAGCACATTTCACAAATGTGTAGGAAACCCACCTAAATAAATTTCCACGAACCCGAAAATGCGCGCTGAATTCTCATTCATCCGGAAATGATTTTGAGCAACCAAATACACAGTTTTATTCACTACGCGACATTAAACATGAACCCAATTAGAAACGTTAAAAATAACGCTTAGGTCTCACCTTAATTAATGCTGAAAGTTGGCAAAAAATAAGGTTTTTTCAAAAGTTTCAAAAGCCATTTTCCAACAATATCATAACCTTTAAAGGCATAATAAGTTCTAGAACAGCAGCAGGATGAATTAATTCTTCACTCCTTACAGCTTGTGTGACATCCAAGTCTTCTATTTGGACCTCATTCTCTTCTCGAGTAACAATTGGAGCTCCTTGGAGTGCTTTTGATTCATCAATAAGATTATTATTCACCCTTATAATCTGACTGTTTCAACCATCTGTTGGGTTGCTCGCTTTTCCAAAACATCAAGCCGAACATGAAAACTATCAAACTGCTCCACAATTTTAAAAAGAATTTGATCTCTTTGGTTTTCGGAAAATATTTCCTTTCTGAGAGATCTTCTAAGATGCGTGGACATGTTTTTGAACTTCAACAAAACAATAGGATCTACGAATAGAGACAACACCAAATCTAGGCTGTTGGGGCTGATTTTAATTGGATTTTATGGTGGCTGCAATTGCAATAAGAATATAGGAGACAAGTAGGGTTTGTTTAGGGCAATATATAGGTAAGAGTTTAAGCATGAAAAGATGGGGATTTTAGCATTGTTCAGGGGCTGTTTAAGGATGTGAACAGAAACTCATGAACCGTAAACTAAAACAGATAAGAGGAAGAAAGAAGAAAAGAAAATAAATCTAGAAATCACTCCTAAAATCTCCTAGGCATCACACCTAGGTTTGATTGCATCACACAACCCATGAAGAAACTTCAAAGTGCTTAGCTTTTCATAAAATATCAACTCTATTCAATTATAAGCATTACATGGCTTTATATAGAATTAGGGGACTTCCTAACCCAACTATAACCAGAAATAAGGAAACTATTATAATATCTTTGACTTCTAAAACTAATTGAAGAATAAATAAGAAATATAAATAAATCCAATTAAATAACTTGACTCACAAGGCGACCCATGGGTAACCCCAACAGTCCATGACAACAATAAAGAAATTACCAAAATACCCTTGACCTAAAAATCCTACAAAACATAAAAAAAAATCATAAAATAATACTCTAATAAAATTGGAAACATAATAAATAAAATTCCTACTAGTTTCATAATGAAATCATGCCAATGTCCAAATATAATTGCTTCTTTGAATTTAGCCTTTCTTGAACTTCATATACTCTACATCAATAATGAAGTTGTTCACTAGCTTGCCTTTCTATTGAGTCTGTTGAGCACAAGCTGACATTCTTTACATTTTTTTTTTGGTCAACTTTGAAAGGTTGCCTAGACTAACACCACACAAAATGCACGACTGTTTGCTGCTTTGAAAAGCAAGGATACGGACAAGGGACACAGATAGGACAGCAGAGACACGTCAATATGAAAAATTCCAAAATAAATAAAATTAAGACACAAACACGTTTCGAATACGTCACAAATAATTATATCTTGATATATAGTATATTACTTAGATATATATATAATCTTGATATATAGTAATATCTATTTCTTTTACATGAATTTTTAGAATATTGGACCATAATAGTTAAAAATCAAACAAACTATAACAAACATATGTGATGGCGACATTTGCTTCATCATCTTTAGCAATTTGCTAATACATTTACCTATGTTTTTTCATTTTCATTTAATTTTAAGTGAAACTTCTACTGGATTATTCTTAATAATTATACAGTTTTTAAGGATATCAAATTCTTAAACATTAAAATTCATAGTTTGTTTGCCTTCCGATGTTGCATAATATTACCCCTACTTGTTTTTTTTTATAAAAATAAAAGGTTTGATGATTTGTTTTTGCAGGGACATTATGGATAGTCAATGTTATACTAAAGTAAATATTTTGTTCAAAGCTGTTCTCAAAGAAATTCTTGAGAAGTTTAATCTTAAGCTAGCAATTCTCTCAACTGGGAACATTGGACGTAATCATAAACATACTTTCATAGCTAGTGTTGATAAGAAAAAGAAGTTTTACATAACGGAAAATTCAACGAAACGAGTAGCTGAGAAAGAAGCAGCTATGATGGTGATAAAGCATCTTAACGGTCAAAGTGAATTGGCGAATGTCAAAACAAACCATGAAAAACTACATGAAGATTATGACAAACTTTCGGCTGAAAATGAAGAATTGAGGAAGCAACAAAAGAATGCAATTATCAAAGTGAGTAATTGCATTCTGACTAATTGCATTCTTTAGTTGCTTCCTTAATTCTTCATTTTCAGCCAAGAGTTTGTCATAATGTTCACGTAGTTTTTCATGGTCTGCTTTGACATTCGCCAATTCACTTTGATCGTGAAGATGCTTGATCACTATCATAGCTACTTCTTTCTTGGCTCCTTGTTTCGTTGAATTTTCCGTTCCATAAAATTTCTTTTTCTTGTCAACACTAGCTATGAAAAAGGGTTTATGATTACGTACAATGTTCTCAATTGAGTGAATTGCTAACTTAACATTAAACTTCTCAAAAATTTCTTTGAGAACGGCTTTGAACAAAATATTTACATTAGTATAACGTCAACTCTCCATAATGTCCATGCAAAAAAATATCATCAAACCCTTTATTTTTATTTAAAAAAAACAAGTAGGGGAATATTATGCAACATCGGAAGGCATCACTCCTAAAATCCCTTAGGCATCACACCTACGTTTGATTGCATCACACAAACCATGAAGAAACTTCAAAGCTCTTAGCTTTTTTATTAAATATCAACTCCATTGAATTATAAGCATTATATGACTTTATATAGAATTAGGGGACTTCCTAAGCCAACTATAACCAGAAAAAAAGAAACTATTATAATATCTTTAACTTCTAAAACTAATTGAAGACTAAATAAGAAACATAAATAAAATTCAATTAAATAACTTGACTCACAAGACGATTCATAGGTGACCCCAACAGTCCGTGACAACAATAATGAAATTACCAAAATACCCTTGACCTAAAAATCCTACAAAACATAAAAATAATCATAAAATAATAATCTAATAATACTAGAAACATAATTATATACAATTCTTATTAGTTTCTCTATGAAATCATACCAATGTCCAAATATCATGGCTTCTTTGAATTTAGCCTTCCTTGAACTTCTTATACTCTGCATCAATAATGAAATCGTTCACTAGCTTGCCTTTCTATTGAGTTTGTTGAGCACAAGCTGACATTCTTTGCATTTTTCTTTTTCTTTCAACTTTGAAAGATTGCCTAGCCTAACATCACACAAAATGCACGACTGTTTGCTACTTTGAAAACATAGATAGGACAATAGAGACACGTCAATATGAAAAATTCAAAAATAAATAAAATTAACACACAAACATGTTTCAAATACGTCATAAATAATTATGTCTTGATATATAGTATATTACTTAGATATATATAATCTTGATATATAGTAAATTTTTACATGAATTTTTAGAATATTGGACCATAATGGTTAAAAAGTAGACAAACTATAACAAACATACGTGATTGTGACATTTCCTTCATCCTTTTTAGCCATTTGCTAATACATTTAGATATTTTTTTCATTTTCATTTAATTTTATGTGAAACTTCTATAAGATTATTCTTAATAATTATATAGTTTTGAAGGATATCAAAATCTTAAACTTTGAAATTCATAGTTTGCTTCCCTTCCGATGTTGCATAATATTCCCCGTACTTGTTTTTTAAATAAAAATAAAAGGTTTGATGATATGTTTTTGCAGGGACATTATGGAGAGTCGACGTTATACTAAAGTAAATATTTTGTTCAAAGCAATTCTCAAAGAAACTCTTGAGAAGTTTAATCTTAAGCTAGCAATTCGCTCAATTGAGAACATTGGACGTAATCATAAACCTGCTTTCATAGCTCGTGTTGACAAGAAAAAGAAGTTTTATGGAACGGAAAATTCAACGAAACAAGGAGCTGAGAAAGAAGTAACTATGATAGTGATGAAGCATCTTAACGATCAAAATGAATTGGCAAATGTCAAAGCAGACCATGAAAAAGTAAGTGAAAATTATGACAAACTTTCGGCTGAAAATGAAGAATTGAAGAAGCAGCATGAGTGATAGCATTCTTTAGTTGATTCTTCAATTCTTCATTTTCAACCGAAAGTTTGTCATAATCTTCACATAGTTTTTCATGGTCTACTTTGACATTTGCAAATTCACTTTAATCATCAAGATGCTTGATCACCATCGTAGCTACTTCTTTTCTCGGCTCCTTGATTCGTTAAATTTTTCGTTACATAAAACTTCTTTTTCTTGTAAACACTAGCTATGAAAACCGGTTTATGATTACATCCAACGTCATCAATTGAGTGAATTGCTATCTTAAGATTAAACTTCTCAAAAATTTCTTTGAGAACGGCTATGAACAAAATATTTAATTTAGTATAATGTCGACTCTACATAATGTCCCTTCAAAAACATATCATCAAACCATTTATTTTTATTAAAAAAAACAAGTAGGGGGAATTTTATGCAACACCAAAAGGCATCACTCCTAAAATCCCTTAGCCATTACACCTAGGTTTGATTGCATCACACAACCCATGAAGAAACTTCAAAGCTCTTAGCTTTTTATAAAATATTAACTCTATTGAATTATAAGCATTACATGGCTTTATATAGAATTAGGGGACATCCTAAGCTAACTATAACTAGAAAGAAAGAAAAAAAAAAAAAAAAAAAAAAAAAAAAACTATTATAATATCTTTGACTTCTAAAACTAATTGAAGACTAAATAAGAAATATAAATAAATCTAATTGAATAACTTGACTCACAAGACGACCCACGGGTGACCCCTACAGTCCATGACAACAATAATCTTGACCTAAAAATCCTACAAAACCAAAAAATAATCATAAAATAATACTCTTGTAATACTAGAAACATAATTATATAAAATTCATATCAGTTTCTCTATGAAATCATGCCAATGTCCAAATATCATTAATTCATTGAATTTAACCTTCCTCGAACATCTTATACTCTGCATCAATAATGAAGTTGTTCACTAGCTTGCCTTTATATTGAGTCTGTTGAGCACAAGCTGACATTCTTTGCATTTTTTATTTCTTTCAACTTTGAAACTTTGCTTCGCCTAACACCACACAAAACGCACAACTGTTTGCTGCTTTGAAAAGCATGGATACGGACAAGGGACACAGATAGGATGACAGAGACACGTCAATATGGAAAATTCCAAAAAAAATAAAAAATTAAGACACAAACATGTTTTGAATACGTCCCAAGTAAATATATCTTCATATATAGTATATTACTTAGATATATATATTCTTGATATATAATAAATTTTGTATCTACTTTTACATGAATTTTTAGAATATTGGACCATAACGGTTAAAAATCAGACAAACTATAACAAACAAACGTGATTGCGACATTTCCTTCATCCTCTTTAGTCATTTGCTAATACACTCAAATATTTTTTTCATTTTTATTTTCATTTTCATTTAATTTTATGTGAAACTTCAACAAGATTATTCTTAATAATTGTACAGTTTTAAGGATATCAAATTCTTAAACTTTGAAATTCATAGTTTGTTTGCCTTCCGATGTTGCATAATATTCCCCCTACTTATTTTTTAAATAAAAATAAAAGTTTTGATGACATGTTTTTGCAGGGAGATCATGGAGAGTCGATGTTATACTAAAGTAAATATTTTGTTCAAAGCAATTCTCAACAAAATCCCTGAGAAGTTTAATTTTAAGCTAGCAATTCGCTCCATTGAGAACATTGGACGTAATCATAAACCTGCCTTCATAGCTAGTGTTGACAAGAAAAAGAAGTTTTAAATAACGGAAAATTCAACGAAACAAGGGTTCAAGAAAGAAGTAGCTATGATGGTGATTAAGCATCTTAACGATCAAAGTGAATTGGCGAATGTCAAAGCACACTATGAAAAACTACGTGAAGATGATGACAAACTTTCGGCCATGAAAATCTACGTGAAGATTATGACAAACTTTAAGTTGTAATTGCATTTTTTAGTTGCTTCTTCAAGTCTTCATTTTCAGCCGAAAGTTTGTCATCATCTTCACGTAGTTTTTCATAGTGTGCTTTGACCTTCGCCAATTCACTTTGATTGTTAAGATGCTTGATCAACATCATAGCTACTTCTTTCTCGGCTCCTTGTTTCGTTGAATTTTCCGTTATGTAAAACTTCTTTTTCTTGTCAAAACTAGCTATGAAAACAGGTTTATGATTACATCCAATGTTTTCAATTCAGTGAATTGCTAGCTTGAGATTAAACTACACAAAAATTTCTTTGAGAAAGGCTTTGAACAAAATATTTACTTTAGTATAACGTCAACACTACATAATGTCCTTGCAAAAACATATCATCAAACCTTTTATTTTTATTTAAAAAAAAAAAAAGTAGAAGGAATATCATGCAACATCGGAAGGCATCACTCCTAAAATTCCTTAGGCATCACACCTAGGTTTGATTACATCACACAACCCATGAAGAAACTTCAAAGCTCTTAATTTTTTATAAAATATCAACTCTACTGAATTATAAGCATTACGTGGCTTTATATAGAATTAGGGGACTTCCTAAGCGAACTATAACCAGAAAAAAGGAAACTATTATAATATCTTTGACTTCTAAAACTAATTGAAGACTAAATAAGAAATATAAATAAAATCCAATTAAATAACTTGACTCACAAGACGACCCATGGGTGACCCCTAAAGTCCATGACAACAATAATGAAATTACCAAAATACCTTTGACCTAAAAATTCTACAAAACATAAAAATAATCATAAAATAATACTCTTAACAATATTAGAAACATAATTATATAAAATTTCTATCGGTTTCTCTATGAAATCACGCCAATGTCCAAATATAATTGCTTCTTTGAATTTAGCATTAAACTTCTTATTAGGGGTGTCCGCGGTTCGGTTTGAGACGGTTTGCGGTTCAGTTTGGACCCGCCCGCATCTATGCGGTTTGGGAAAAAGTCAACCCGCAACCGCCCGCAATGCGGTTTGTGCGGATAGGGTTCGCGGATGTGCGGGCGGTTTGCGGATTGAACTTTTTTTTCAAAAATTTATTTTTAAACCTTTTTTTTCTCCCATTTTGTCAATCTTTATTTTGGACATTTTTTCTCATATTTTCTAAAAAGCTCCAACATTAATAATTAATGAATTTAAACTTATAAAAAAACTTATAAAATAAAAAGGAAGATAGATAAACAACTCACTCTGCACCCAAGAGAGCAACTGCAAGCTTGCAATACCCAATGTTCCACACCCACAACCAAAATCTGCCACTACCTTGTTGGCCACATCCCCAAATGAATTCTCTGCCTAATAGGTTTCCAAAAACATGTTTTTACAAAACAACAATTTATAAAAACACAAACCCAAAAAAAAAAAAAAAAAAAATAGAAAACCTTGAAGATAGAAAAGCTAGAGGAGAAAGAAGAGTATACAGTGTATAACATCCGAGAAGCGATATGGGGTCCAGTTGGGTATTGTTCTAGTTCAATCTGCAGCACAAGCAGAGCATGATATTCACTTCAGTCACAGAAATTCAATATATATAGAGAGAGAGAGAGAGACCTTTGGGTTGGAGAATTGTTGAAGGGATCCAAGATGACCTTCCAATTGCTTGAGCTTCATCTTCTAGAGGGAGAATCCTCGATTGAGAGAGAGATTCAGAATTAAATAACATACACAATTAATAAAAATTACTTAAGAACAAATTCAACAAAATGTAAACTTACAAAATTCAACAATTAATAAAAATTATTTTTTCAGAATGTAAACTTACATTAGAAATACAGATTCAGATTAACACAGATTCAACAAAAATTCTTAAGAACAAATTTGTATATATATATATAACAAAAAAAAAAAAAGATTAACACAGATTCAGATTATTCTTAAGAACGCAGATTCAAATTCTTAAGAACGCAGATTCAAATTCTTAAGAACACAGATTCAGATTAAGAACACAGATTCAAATTCTTAAGAACAGATTCAACAAAGATTAACACAGATTCAGATTAACACATATTAACACAGATTCCAAAACAAACAGAACAGATCTGTTGGTCCAAAAAAAAATCAGATTTATTTCCAAAGAAACACTCAGATTCGATCGGTGCAGAGAGACAGAGAGAGAGAGAGAGAGGCTTACCTGTGAGTCGATCGGTGCAGAGATGCAAAACCAAACTGTGGATCTGATGAGATGAGAGAGTGAGGGAGACAGATCAGATCAGAGACATATCGGATATATATATGTATATATATATAAAACAAAAAAAATCAACGATCGGGGCGAGAGAGACAGAGATTGAGAGAGAGAGTTTACCTGTGAGTAGATCGGTGGTGCGATGATCGGTGCGATGAGATGAACAACGAGACAGTGAGAGAGAGTGATCGGTGCAGAATAACGAAACGAGAGAGAGAGAGAGAGACATAGATGAGTTGATATGAGACTGAGAGAATGAGGGAGACAAATTTAGGGTTTTTTGTTTTGTTTGTGATGAGTTGAGTGAGATGGTGATGGACGGCTAGATTTGAAGGGGTGAAAAAAAAATAATTAATTAATTTAATGCGGATGGGTTGAGCGGGTGCGGTTCAAACCCGCAACCCACCCGCAATCCGAAATTTATATAAAATTCAACCCGTACCCTATTCTAATTTGTTTGCAAAACCACCCACGCGCGTACGGTTCGATTCGGGTAGGGTGGTTTGGACGGGTCGGATAACCCTATGCCCAGCCCTACTTCTTATACTCTACATCAATAATGAAGTTGTTCACTAGCTAGCCTTTCTATTGAGTCTGTTGAGCACAAGCTGACATTCTTCGCATTCTTTTTTTTTTTTTTTTTTCTTTCAACACTGAAAGATTGTTTAGCCTAACGCCACACAAAATGCACAACTATTTGCTGCTTTGAAAAGCATGGATATGGACAAGAGACACAGATAGGACGACAAAGACATGTCAATATGAAAAATTCCAAAAAAGAAAAAATTAAAGACACAAACATGTTTTGAATACGTCACAAATAATTATATCTTCATATATAGTATATTACTTAGATATATATAATCATGATATATAATAAATTTGGTATCTACTTTTACATGAATTTTTAGAATATTGGACCATAAAGGTTAAAAATAAGACAAACTATAACAAACATATGTGATTGCTACATTTGCTTCATCCTCTTTAGCTATTTGCTAATACATTTAGATATTTTTTTCATTTTCATTTAATTTTATGTGAAACTTCTAAATGATTATTCTTAATAATTATGCAGTTTTTTAAGGATATCAAATTCTTACACTTTGAAATTCATAGTTCGTTTGCCTTCCGATGTTGCATAATATTCCCCCTACTTATTTTTTTAATAAAAGTAAAAGGTTTGATGATATGTTTTTGCAGGGACATTATGGAGAGTCGACGTTATACTAGAGTAAATATTTTGTTCAAAGCAGTTCTCAAAGAAATCTTGAGAAGTTTAATCTTAAGTTAGCAATTCGCTCAATTGAGATCATTTGACGTAATCATAAACCTCCTTTCATAGCTAGTGCTGACAAGAAAAAGAAGTTTTATGGAACGGAAAATTCAACGAAACAAAGACCTGGGAAAGAAGTAGCTATGATTGTGATCAAGCATCTTAACGATCAAAGTGAATTGGCGAATGTCAAAGTAGACCATGAAAAACTACGTGAAAATTGTGACAAACTTTCATCTGAAAATGAAGAATTGAGGAAGCAGCTAAACAACGCAATTGCTCATAATGCAATTATTCACTTTGAGTAATTGCATTTTTTAGCTGCTTCTTCAATTCTTCAATTTCAGCCAAAAGTTTATCATACTCCTTCACGTATTTTGTCATGGCTTGTTGTGACATTCGCTAATTCACTTTGATCGTTAAGATGTTTGATCACTGTCATAGCTACTTCTTTTATCGACTCCTTGTTTCGTTGAATTTTCCGTTATATAAAACTTCTTTTTCTTGTCAACATTAGCTATAAAAGCAGCTTTATGATTACGTCCAATGTTCAAAATTGAGTGAATTGCTAGCTTAAGATTAAACTTCTCAAAAAAATTCTTTGAGAACGGCTTTGAACAAAATATTTACTTTAGTATAACGTTGACTCTTCAAAATGTCCCTGCAAAAACATATCATCAAACCTTTTATTTTTATTAAAAATTAAAAAAAACAAGTAGGGGGAATATTATGCAACATTGGAAGGCAAACAAACTATGAATTTCAAAGTGTAAGAATTTGATATCCTTAAAAACTGTATAATTGTCACGACCCAAACCCGCCCCTATGGGTTTAGCACCGTAACCGGCCAGTAATTCGAGATTACCGAATGCCTGCTTGACAGTAAAACAGTAATACAGAGTACAGGGGCTGGCGGAAGCCAAAACAGTAATTAAAAGATGTCCAATGAGCTGTGATAGTCTGTATGCAAAAAGGCTTTTCATAACATATATACAATCAGTACCAAAACAGTATGCACAATATTTACAATCATTCAGGACAGGGACTTAATCCCTATTTAAACAGTACAGTACAATAACATTCAGTCTATACAGACCATAAACAAAAAGGGGGAAAACTAAAACACCTTAAACAGCCTTGGCTTGATCACACTTGGAACCTCGCAGTGAGACACAATGGTTGGCTGACAAAACACGAGCTTGCCTGACGCTCCTAGCAACACTCCGGTGCCTGAACACCTACATATATATATGAGCAGTGAGCTAAAACCCAGTGGATAACATATGCGTAAAGAGGTTGAGAATGAATGTTCTTTCAGTATTGAAAACAGTCATTTATATCAGTATAACAATTATTCAGAACAGTTATTCAGTCATAGCAGTTATATGTGGTATATCCAATAGCAAAACAGTGCAGTAGGTCTTAACAGACCGAACAGTCAGTTAATGGTCATCTTATTAGTAAACAGTAGTGGTTCCAACATGGGAACCGACAGAGATCTCTGTAACAGTAGCAGTAACAGTACAGTAACAGTAAGTGCTATGGATACCACTAATACAGTTCACAAATAGGACATCATTCATTCAGTAACAATATCATTTCAGAAAACAGTACAGTTGAATTGTTCAGAAGATAATCATCATTGAACATATCTTTATGACAGTGTTACTCACAGAGTTCTGGGCTACAATTAGGCTAGTACGCGTCTCTGGATGCCAACCCTACACAGTTACAGAATAAACACACACTAAGCTACACAGTTGGGAAATAATAACTTAATCCCTAATTTGCCTCGGTGTGGTTCTACATCAATATCCTCATTAAGATGCCTTAAACTAGGCCTAAAAATGCCTAAGATGGAATGAGGATGCAAAGATGTACTTTAAAAACATTTTCAAGATTTTCAGAAAGCAGAGGTCCCGCTCGAGCGTGGGTTTCCCCGCTCGAGCGGACATGCAACAAAAGAGTCCCGCTCGAGCGGACTGTAAAAGTACTGGATAGGCGAAATTCACGCTCGATGGGCGATCGACACCTGCTCGAGCGTGTGACACAAGCCCCCGCTCGAGCGTACGTTCTTCCGCTAGAGCGGACTGCAAAGCAAAACAAAGTGCTGGATACACGAATTTCCCGCTCGAGCGGGAGTCCAAAATCTGGGATTTCTATATTTGAACTTCAAGCTCAAAATCAAGTTTCAATGCATCAAATTCGATCCTTTTGGGCTAATTTCCTGGAAAATACTTTAAAACTCATAATATGACATGTTTCAAGGATCAATTTGAGAAATCAAAGCCCAAAGGTAATTCAATTAAGCACAAATTCAAACCAAATTTCATGAACAAGATGAACATGCAACATGCATGAATTCAATCAACTTTAAAGATTCAAATACATGCTCAAATGAGCCAATTTCTTCAAAAACAAGATGAATTCATAGTCCATTGTAAAAATATGAACATGCATGTGGAATTTCATGAACAATAATTTCAAAACTCAAGAATGGCAACATGCATGCATGATTTATGCTACAATTCAACATGCTAGGTCCAATTCAAGACTCAACTCTTCAATATAACATGAATGTAACATGAACCATGCAAGAACTATCTTAAATACACAATCAAGAAGGTAATTACTCTACCTTAAGTCTCCAATTCCAAGTCTAGAAGCTCACTTTTGCAATTATCTTCCAAATCCCCTAAGCCTCCAAGCAAATTTAAGATAAAAACAAGCTTTTCTCCTAGCTCTCTCTCTCTAGTCGGTTTGGTGTAGGCAAATGGCTGAAGAAGAGTGATGCTAACATATGCAAATGAAGACTAAGCATTTGGTCTAGCTAAGTCCACTAAATGGCAAAGTTGTAAATAAGGTCAACTCTTGTAATTTATCAATATTGATCCAATTTAATCATACCAAATCACATTTTAATTAAACATATCATAAAATCACATAAATCCTAATTAGCATAGAACACTCATCGATTTTAGATTCGACCGCCGATAAGGCCTTCAATTCGCAGTTTAAAACATAAAACACGAACAGATAATTTAACCGACAAATAGATGGATTTGCACATAACACCACATATTCATACAATTAATTCAGAACTTCAGTCTAATCAGTTACTTATCTAGTTCAGTCACAGTTTAGCAGTAAACAATGGTGTTATCAGTAAACAGTGGTGAGGGTTGTTACAATAATTATTAAAAATAATCATATAGAAGTTTCACATAAAATTAAATGAAAATGAAAAAAATATCTAAATTTATTAGCAAATGGCTAAAGAGGATGAAGCAAATGTCGCAATCACATATGTTTGTTATAGTTTGTCTGATTTTTAACCATCTAAAAATTCAAGTAAAAGAAGTAGATACAAAACTTATTATATATCAAGATTATATCTAAGTAATATACTATACATCAAGATATAATTATTTGTGACGTATTTAAAACATCTTTGTGTCTTAATTTTTTTTTTTGTAATTTTCCATATTGACGTGTCTCTATTGTCCTATCTGGGTCCCTTGTCCGTATCCATGCTTTCAAAGCAGCAAATAGTTGTGCATTTTGTGTGGTGTTAGGCTAGGCAATCTTTCAAAGTTGAAAGGAAAAAAAAAATGCAAAGAATCTCAGCTTGTGCTCAACAGACTCAATAGAAAGGCAAGGCTAGTGAACAACTTCATTATTGCTGCAGAGTATAAGAGTTCAATGAAGGCTAAATTCAAAGAAGTAATGATATTTGGATATTGGTATGATTTCATAGAGAAATTGATAGGAATTTTATATAATTATGTTTATAGTATTATTAGAGTATTATTTTATAATTATTTTTATGTTTTGTAGGATTTTTAGGTCAAGGGTATTTTGATAATTTCATTTATTGTTGTCATGGAGTGTAGGGTAGGGCTGAGCAAGGAATTCGTGAAATCTGTAATCCAATCCAGTCCAGTCCAGTCCAATCCGATAGGTTTGGATTGGTTTTTTGAATCCGTAGTTCGGTTTTGGATTGAACAATTAAAAATCCGTAGTCCACGAATTGGTTTCGGATTGAACTCCACGGTTCCGGATTGGAACCGATCCGGACCGTATACAAATAGTCTATATTTTTATTATACATCCTCCCCATAGTATCTTCTCTTATTCCATATAAAACCTAAACTCAAACCTAAACCCGCATAATATCTTCTTTTATTACTTTTGTTTGTTAGTTTTTAGTTTTAATTTATAATGGTTTAAATACTTATGGTGAAAACCAATTTTCTGATGGTTGTTTAAATTCTAGAACAGTATGTCGCTATTATAGAAAGACATGTTGCTATTATGGAAATAATATAGCGCTATGTTTATGTTTTTGTGAAATTAAAGTGTTATATATATATTTTTTTGTTATTTAATTATGTGAATCCGTGGTCCTAAACTGATCCAATCCGTGTTTAAATAGGTTGGTTCGGATTGGTTCCATGATTTAAATGGATTGGATTGGTTCCAATTTTTCAGGAACCGTAAATAATGGATTGGTCCTGGTTTTACCCTCAATCCGATCCAATCCAGACCATGCTCACCCCTGGTGTAGGGGTCACCCATGGGTCATCTTGTGAGTCAAGTTATTCATACTTGCACCAATGTTCTCATCCATAACTCCCTTGGTTGGAACCTCAACCCAATCATTCAATGGGGCTTTACTCGTGACCCATTTTTTCCTCCATTCTTGCCCTATGGTAGTTGTAACAATGAAAGAAGAGGGACATACTTGTTGGGTGTGTCCAAGGAGTCTCTACCCTAATTTTATAGGGTTCGCCATAACCCAAATCAAGATTTAAAAGTTTGGGATATCGTACGAAGCTTGGATTTCGACACAAATCCTAGCATATGCAAGTCTACTCCTAGATTGAGTAGCTGAATCCATCTATAATAGTTCCCAATTGCACTGGCAACAAAGCCTAGTCCCCCCAAAGTTCAAGTGGAACAGTAAAAAATTAACCCATATGGGGGGCACTAGAGAATGCTTGTCTTTTCATTTGCACTTTTGGGTAACAACGTTCAATATTTACAAGTTTCCCTACAAAGTGGTATGGACCATTTTTAAAAATATTTTCAACTTTTTCCTCATCTTGAAATTTAAAGATAAAGAAACCATAATCGAGAGTAAGAACCTCAACCCCATCATTTTTCCGTAACTTTGACTCTTTACAAAATGAAAGGGTAGTTTCTTACTAAAAAAGTATCCAACTAAAGCATGATGCCATTGAGACAAACCTTTCTTAGAAATTTCGGGGTGACATTGACATTTTCCCCTTGCTTAACCAAGTCCATATTCTGAGATTTAAGAGTTAAATCCATTGGAGTTTCTATAGGTTTTTGGAATAGAGAAGCCCAAATAGGGATATTGGGTTTACCTGCATAACTTGGCCCGTATGCAGTCCTTGTGGCTGACACATCATTCAAAGAATTAGGTACAACAAGCCCATCTGATTGCACTTGAACCAAATCCACCAATTCTATATTTGATTCAACTGGGCCTGTTTTTGTCTTCTTTGAGCCACAACTGCGAGGATGAGTCAATCTATTCAATGGAATGATGAAGGCCCTGTTTGTTGTAATTTATTATAAGTTAGAAGTTAATAATTAGAAAGTATAAGTTAAAAACATCTCTCCTCCAGCTTTTAGAAGATCAGATTTTTTTCAACTTTTATTTAAGTTATTTCTATCTAATAAGGCGAAAGTAGAAGCTGCACATAATGGTGCTGTTTGTTTGCTTTCCTTGAATAACAACTTGATCCCCTATTTTTTCCCGTCTCTCTCCAAGCAATTCTAGATTACTGCTCTGTTCACATTGCATTTCGAAGCACTAGAGAGAGAAGCAATGAAAAACAGAAAACTCTCACCGACTGTTTGCAAAATTTCCTCTTCTTTCTTATCTCTTCGAAAGAGACGAAAATGGAGTGTTTGGGTTTTAGAACAAGACGGAATTTTAACTTGATAAAGTCACCAAATCAGTTTGCACATGCATGGGTTTTAAATTACAGAAAGCTCTAGGATACTGGAACAGAGTACTCAGATTTTCATCATGAATTTTGATGTGTGATGTAGATTTAATTATGTATAATGGAATTCAAATTTGAATTGAATCTCATCCCTGCACCGTGGTTTTTAGACTATTTTCTGTCATGCTAGCACTGTTGTTTAATCAGAAAAGAGGATGTGATACCAGGAGTGCAAAAGCCAACTAGGTTGATTTTTTCTCTTTTTACTCATCAGAACCTAATTTAAGGAAAGGAAAAAGGAAAATGGATCACCAATCACCCCACATGGGGTTTGAACTCACTATGATAATTGAAGAGCATATGATTGTGCCAACACTGGTTGAACATCAATCAACTATTGATTTACGTATTTACTTCAATTTTTACCACTAGCGGAGAACGTGGTATCAACGATTAATAATAAACTTATATATGGCAAGTAAATCTCACTTTGAATAAATTGCTACCTTACTACATTTATATGATAAGATAAATGACAAAAAATTATTAGATGGTAATGGGATAGTATCACTGTTGCACTCAACTTTTTTTCATCCCAACCAATGAGTTGGGCAGGTTCAGGCCAGACATACATCACTTAATAATAATTGTAGTTTTTCAAACGAGGCCTAATTTGGGATCAAGCCTATACTTTATTTCCAAACTTGTCTAAATATAGGATTGAAACGTCCATTTGATTTGGCAACTAAGGATGGGCCTAAATATAAAATAAAAATCCCAAATCCAATATGATCAAATTAAAAAAAAAAAAAAATAGCTTCACTCGTAACAGTTTAGGTCCCACTTTAATCTGGGAAATTCTATAACACACCCTATTTTGAGGTGGGTACCATATACACCAATTAGGACCCTAGTAACATTTGATTATAACTTATTGTACTGCTAATTATGACTCATTGTGATGTTGATTATAACCTATTACTATTATTTTGATTTTAATCCAAAATGTCTTTAGTTATATGTAACGTTTGATTATGTCATTATTATTATTTAATTAGTGAAGAGATTAAAATGATATTTTAGTAAAAGTGAAAAGACTAAAATGACACAATTGGCAATTTGAACTCATGTTGTAATTTTAAATTTAAATATTTAATAGATCATCCATAAAAATATATCAATGATAAATGTTAATTAACAAATTTTTTTTAAAACAAATATAGAATTAATATTAATTTTTGTTAATTTTTATTGTTTGTAGATGTAATACTAATCTACTTAGCAAATAAAAATATATTTAAAATATTTTATTACCGTGTTCCCACAATGTCTATGTTCCTAATTTTTTTTTTGTTAAAATCACCGTGTCTGTGTTTGAATCTACATCTGTGTTCGTGACCATGCGGCTCGGCAAACCAAGAATTGTAACTCTACACATCCCAAATCAAGTACTATTAGACACGAATTCCATTGCTAACATATGCAAATGCCAATCAGGATTTTCAAGAAGGCCATAGAGAACTACACATAAAGACGGTCATGTTCCACTAATCTAGGCTTCCAGAAGCTTTGTACAAATTGAGTACTCGGCCAAATGCATTGATATTGCTTTGGCAAAGCCACCGGTAGAAAAGAAGAATATAGCGGATGAGCTCTCGAAAGGTCAATCTTATCTCCCACAAGCTTGTGAAGCATTGAGCACTTCGAGAAATGTAGTTACAGCTATTTGGTAAAACCACTGGTTGATACGATGAATAAAGTTACATGGCACTACCATAACTAAGACAACCATAACAAAGAAAATGAGCCAACTGTTGATATCACCCCATGTGAGGGAACACACGAACTGAAGTCAGCTGCGGCATGTCAAGGATTGCGACTGCCAACTGACAAGCCGCAAAGAGTGAAGACGGCCACCGAAAGGAGAAGAAATGAGGTGGCCATGTGCAAGGCCAGCCTCTCCACCTTCATCTGTAATGTGTATATATAGAGAGGGTGAGAGCAGAGTTTAGATGTGGTGAGTGGTGAGCTTAAGAGAGTTTACAAAGAGAGAATACAGAGCGTGTAATACATTTCTCCATATAGTGAAATCCGCTGCCCGTGGACGTAGGCGACTTGCCGAACCACGTTAAATCTCGTGTTATTGCTTGTGTGTGTTTCCTGGTGTGTCCCCGATCCACAACACCAACTGATGAGGAGAAGCCAACCGAGCCAATTTGAAACAAAAAGGGAGACAAAGGACACTACAGAAAGAGCTACCGAGATCATAATAACAAGGCCAATGATTCGAGAGTAATTTTTTCAGATAGCTCGCCCTTGAACATACCCTCTGATCAGAACTGCCAAGCCATAAGTGCATATTGATATAAAGAAAGCTCTCATGCTCACAGGGTCGGTTTTGAATGGAGAGTCACCACTGTCTTGAAACTCAAATTGGATGAGGCAAGTCAACAATCCAACAACTGAGGAGTATACAGCATGCCATCCACTTACAGCTAGAGTGGAAGAATCGAGTTCTCTTGTCCTTGCAAGAATTAAAGACAAAAATATATTAGATTTATCACAGGGTTCAATTTGTATTGCTGTCAATGATCAAAATTTCTGCTAGATGAGGTTCCTAGAAGGGATCGCATTTCCATTTCTTCACCATAAAATTAGACTAAACATCAGTAACCCATTGAAATAAAAGCAAGCTTGGTTTTCGAAGAGCTAACCAAATTTTCCTTATTAGCTAAGTTATTTTCCATTAAATATGGATTTTGCAAATTATAAGATTTTTTTAAGACTCTAGCATTGGGTCTCTTTGGTTGTGACTTATAAATCAACAAATAAGTCAAGCCGAAAATAAGCCACGTTATTTGGCACACGCACACTAATGGCTTTTTAACCTTTGTAATTGTTAAAATAAATATGATGTTTGGTAATCTTCTAAATGACTTGTCTTTTTTGGTAACCTAACATTGGAATTTTTTTTTTTTTTGAAACTGAAGAATTTATTTTTAATGTCTATCTAGACTATACGATCCTAAAAATAATAATAATAATAATAATAATTTGAACAAATTTAAAAAAACGTCCATTAAAGACAAAAATAAGTCGATTTTAGTAACTTTTTTGACAAGTTTAAGCATTTTTAATAAAAATCCCAATTTTTTTTTTTTTTTGTAAAACACAAATTAAGGTCATGTAGTCCAGATAGACTTAAAAAAGTAGCAACATTTAAGTAAAAGTCGAAAAAAATCACTAAAAAATATGTCAACTTTTAAGGTGGAGCCATAGGAAGAGAGATTTTTGGCTAAAATAAGTCATCTCTATATATTTTTGTTTGTTCAGCCTATTTTAGGTTATTTTTTTATTTTTTTGGCTTTTTGATAAGTGAGAAATGATAAAAATCAACTTTTGATTGATTGGGTTAAAAAAGACAAATAAGCTTTAGGGCAAAGGAGCCCTAACTATCTTCAAAATCATAAAACTCTAAAGACAATCCAGTTGGGAAAATAAACCAGACACATTAACTGTACCAGCTAGACACTGAACGTGGCTCTCTACAAAGAATAATCGAGGAAGGTTTAAATGTTACTGTTAATGACTTCTTATTCAATATTAAAGGGGTTAGGAGTTTGAATCCAAAGCTGCTGCGAGTTGGTTGAAAGGAAATTTTTTGTGAATGTTTTTGCAGGATTTTATTTTTACAATGATTGAACATGAACATTGATAAGAAGTTGCTTCTGCTTGAATTGGGAACAAAATTGTGATGACAACATGATATCATATGGTCAATGGTGTGAACTAAATGGAAAGGATACAAGCTCTCTTGGAAATTCTATGTATTTTTTGGTTTGTGAAGACGGGAGTTTGAAGCCTTGAAGTGAATATTGGTCAGTGTTTATTGTCCTAGTTGTTAGGACTATTGGACACCAGATATCAATTCCACCTAATAACACAAGAATATTTACGTGGTTCGGCAATTGCCTACGTCCACGAAGAGCAATATATTATCCGGAGAAAGATTACAGAACTCTCTCCTCACGTACACTCTTACACACTTGGTTCTCTCTGTGTTTGCTCTATATTTCTCTCCTCTCAACCTCTCTATATATATACACATAAATGGTAGGTGAGAGTATCCCTCTTCTTCTCCTTTCGGTGGCCATCGTCGTCCAACTTTGCGGCTTGTCGGTTGGCAAGCCGCATTCCTTGACATAGCATCCTGAGCTTTCACATGGAGAAGTGGTGATTTCCTTATGAGTTGGAGCCAACAATTCTCCCCCTCCACACCCATAAGGATAACTGACTTCTCACTTGAAGTCCATCCCGGTCAGATTCTTGCAAACTTCCAATTTGTCTCTGGTGACACCCTTGGTCATCATGTCAGAAGGATTCTTGTCTGTGTGAATCTTCACTAGTTTCATCAGCTGCTTTTCCATCACTTCTCGTATCCAATGATACCGAACATCAATGTGTTTTGTACGTGAATGGTACATGGAATTCTTGCTTAAATCAATTGCACTTTGACTATCACAATGTACCTTGTATTCTTCTTGCTGTAGACCCAATTCTTGGAGAAACCGCTCTAGCCACAACATTTCCTTTCCAGCATCTGCGGCAGCAATGTACTTTGCCTCTGTTGTAGATAAAGAACACACTTTTGTAGTTTGGACTGCCATGAAACAGCTCCCCCTGCAAAGGTGAATAGAAATCCTGATGTAGACTTTCTACCATCAAGATCACCTGCCATATCAGCATCTGTAAAACCCTCCAAAATTGGTTCAGCTCCCCCGAAACATAAACACATCCTTGAAGTTCCCTTCAAGTACCGAAGAATCCATTTGACCGCCTCCCAATGCTCCTTTCCTGGATTGGCGAGGAATCTGCTTACAACGCCAACTGCGTGAGCTATATCTGGCCGGGTACACACCATTGCATACATCAAACTTCCTATTCTGAAAGAATAAGGGATTGCCTCCATTTCTTTCCTTTCAAAGCTGGTCGTGGGACACGAACACTTTGACACATTGAAATGGTTGGCCAATGGTGTGTTGACTGGCTTGGCATCTTTCATGTTGAACCTTTCAATTACTCGTTCAACATATTTCTCCTGTGACTGCCATATCTTCTTGGCTTTCCTGTCACGAACAATCTTCATGCCCAAAATTTGTTGTGCTGGGCCTAAATTCTTCATGTCAAAATACTGCGACAAGTCCTTTTTCAACTTGTTGATCATAGTAGTATCCTGTCCGATGATCAGCATATCATCGACATACAACAGTAGGATAATGAAGTTTCCATCTGAAAACCTTTGGAAATATACACACTAGTTTGCCACCGTTCTTGTGTACTCGTGATCCACCATAAATGAATCAAACTTCTTGTACCATTGTCTCGGCGCCTGTTTCAGGCCGTAGAGACTCTTCTTTAGTTTGCAAACCAGATTCTGTTTTCCTTTAACTTCAAATCCTTCTGGTTGCTCCATGTATATCTCTTCCTCCAACTCACCATGGAGAAAGGCAGTCTTGACATCCATTTGTTCTACTTCCAAATTCAAGCGAGCTGCTAATCCCAGAGCTACTCGAATAGAAGTCATCTTTACAACTGGGGAGAAGATCTCATCAAAATCAATTCCTTTCTTCTGCCCAAAGCCTTTGACCACCAAACGAGCTTTATGTTGCAATAGTTTACCGTTTCCATCTTTCTTTAACTTATACACCCATTTGTTTTTCAAGGCTCTCCTGTCTCTTGGAAGTGGAACAAGCTCATAAGTGTGGTTCTTCTGCAAAGAACTCATCTCCTCCTGCATGGCTTGTATCCAACAGTTTTTCTCTGTATGACTCTTGGCTTCTGAAAAACTCTCTGGCTCCCCCTCATCAGTAATCAGAATATACTGAGAAGCGGGATATTTGGTTGATGGCACGGCAGCTCTTCCAATTCTCCGCAACTGAGGCCCAGTTGCCTCTGTTTGAGGGGGTTGCTCTCTCTGCTCAACACCCTTTTCATTCGGGTCTTCATCTCTTTCTTCCTGATCCTCAATTTTTGGCATAGGATCCTGCAACTCTGGCACTTCTTGTTGCACATCATCACATCTAGCATTTTGTGATGGCTTGGGAGATGGAAACAAGTCTGGAGTGATGACATCTCTGGACTTTGTAGATTTCTCAAAATCTGCTACTGTCTGGTCTTCTTGGAACACAACATCTCTGCTCCTGAACATCTTCTTGTTCACTGGGTCCCAGACCTTGTACCCAAATGCTGCATCTGAATAGCCCACAAATATGCATGGAGTGGACTTGTCATCAAGCTTCTGTCTGTTTTCCTTGGAGATGTGTGCAAAGGCCTTACATCCGAAGACTCTCAAGTGAGAATATGATACCTTTCTTCTGGACCAAACTTCCTCAGGTATCGCAAAATTCAACGGGACTGAAGGCGACCTGTTGATGAAATAACAGGCTGTATGGGCGGTTTCAGCCCAGAATGACTTTGGCAACTTTGCCATTTTGAGCATACATCTGACTCTTTCCATAATAGTGCGGTTCATCATTTCTGCCACACCATTGTGTTGTGGGGTGCCGGGAACTGTTGTCTCGTGCCGGATACCTCTGCTGGCACAGTATGCTGCAAAAGTATTGGAAGTGTACTCGCCTCCATTGTCTGTGTGAAGACACTTCAACTTCTTACCAGTCTCTCTTTCTACCATTGTATGGAACTCCTGAGAGTGCTGAAATACCTCATCCTTTGTCTTCAGGAAATACACCCACAACTTCCTTGATGCATCATCAATGAAAGTCAGAAAATACTTGCGGCCGCCATATGACTCCGCGTCGATTGGGCTACAAACATCCGAGTATACCATATTGAGCACTTCTGTTTTCCTCTTGCTCGTTGAACTGAATGATACTCGATGTTACTTGCCATAAAGGCAATGATCACAGGGCTTCAAGACACTCCATTTGGATAAGGGTATCCTGGATTGCTTTGCCAATAGATGCAATCCCTTCTCACTCATGTGAGCCAGTCTTCTGTGCCATAAGTCCGGTGACTCCTTGTCTTCTGCTGCATTAAGACTTTCCAGACAGATCTTCGTTTGAGTTTTATACAGTGTTGAAGACATCTCTCCTCTGGCGATTGTCAAAGCTCCTCCTGTCAGCTTCCAACGGCCATTTCCGAATGTACTTGTATAGCCCTGTCGGTCCAGGGCGCTTCCAGAGATAAGATTGAGGCGCAAATCTGGAACATGCCTTACATCTTTGAGAACCAGCTTGTTCCCGACATTAGTTTGAATACTAATGTCTCCAATACCCACAATCTTCGAATAGCTAGAATTCCCCATTCGAACAGTGCCAAAATCTCTAACGTTGTACGAGCTGAAGAGTTCTCTGTGGGAAGTGGCGTGATAGGATGCAGCTGTGTCTATCACCCATTCTGTGTAGCTGTGGTCAACCACGTGAAGGCAATCTTCCTCTTCACCAACTGCAAGAAGTATTTCATCAGTTGTTGTGGCTGTTGTGTTCTCATCTCCTTTTGATTTACTGCTTTGGCCTTTCTCTTTCCGGCTTGGGCAGTTTCTCTTTATGTGACCCTCCTGGCCACAGTGATAGCAAGTGAAGCTGGAGTTACCTCGACCTTTGTTGTCTCTGGATTTACTCCTGCTGTTCCAGCTGCCTCTACTCTTGCTTCTTCCTCTACCTCTTCCTTTACCTCTGTCTCTGCCTCTATCTTCTGTGACAAGAGCATGGGACTAATTATGGGACTGATTACCTCCCATGTCTTTTCTTCTTGTCTCTTTATTGTACATGGCGTCTGTGACCATACTCATGGTCAGTTTCCCTTCTGGTGCAGAGGTGCTGAGAGAAACCACCAATGTCTCCCAGCTGTCCGGTAAAGAACTGAGCAATAGTACGGCTTGCACTTCATCGTCCAATCGCATCTTGACGGTTGCAAGCTGATTCACCAGATTTTTGAATTCACTGGTGTGCTCAGCAATAGACACACCATTTTTTAACTTCAGATTTACTAGCTTTCTCATCACCAAGGTTTTGTTTCGAGCGGTCTTTGACTGGTACATGTCGTTTAACATTGTCGAAAGAACATAAGCATCTGTCTCTTCGGCAACATGATGGAACACACTGTGGTCTATCCATTGTCTGATACAAGCGATAGTCTTGCGGTTCATTTTTATCCAGTCATCATCTTTCACTCCTTCAGATTTAACCCCCTTTATAAAAATGGGGTCATGCAAGTCTTTTAAAAACATGATGTCTTCCATCCGTGACCTCCAAATTGCATAATTGAAAGGAGTTAACTTGAACATAGATTCTGAAGTTGATGTGGAAGCCTCTATCGTATTCTGTCTTTTTACAGAAAATTTCAAATGAAAAATCTGACTGTACGGATGTGTCCGGAATACTCCAAATAGTCAAAAAACACAATTGGATTGTCAAAAACGGACTCAGAATAGCCCTGATTAAGCCAAAACAGTTTAAACGGTTCAGATCTGCGGAATCTGGTGCGCTTGCGCAGCACCGGATGATTTCCGCGGTTTGGCTGAGTCAACGGCTCAGTCAACGAGCTGATCAACGCGGCTTGGTCAATAGCTCGGCTCGGCGGCTCGGCGCGGTCAACGGCTCGGGTCCACGATGCCACGTGTCTGCCACACGTCGCTGACGTGGAGATGATGCGGCGCTGACCTGGCACCACGTAGTCGTCTTCTTCCTTGCACGCGCGTGATGACGCGTGCGTGCGTCGAAACTGACGCGCTGGCTGGGGATCGGCGCGTGACAGAGCGTGGTGTGCGTGTGGCTGACGCTCTTTATTTGGGTGGCGTGTGGGGGCACGTGCAGCCTCTTCTGGAGCTCTACTTTGCAGTTCTGGACTCCTCTCGTTGAGACCTTGCTCCTGGTGTGTTCAAAACTGGATTTTGAGCAACTTGATTTCTGGACAGTTTCGAAGAACACTCTGTTTTTGTTCCGAAACGCAACCGATTCGGCTCTGATACCACTTGTTAGGACTATTGGACACCAGATATCAATTCCACACAATAACACAAGAATATTTACGTGGTTCGGCAATTGCCTACATCCATGGAGAGCAATATATTATCCGGAGAAAGATTACAGAACTCTCTCCTCACATACACTCACACACACTTGGTTCTCTCTGTGTTTGCTCTATATTTCTCTCATCTCAACCTCTCCATATATATACACATAAATGGTAGGTGAGAGCATCCCTCTTCTTCTCCTTTCGGTGGCCATCGTCGTCTAACTTTGCGGCTTGTCGGTTGGCAAGCCGCATTCCTTGACATAGCATCCTGAGCTTTCACATGGAGAAGTGGTGATGTCCTTATGAGTTGGAGCCAACACTAGTATGATTCATCATTCAGGTGTTTCCTTTGTTTTTGGAATATTGCAACTTTGCAAGGATGTGAAGGAACCTTGTCAAATTGAGTTGCTTTGGGAGGGTAGGATTCATGGTCTTTTGTCTGCTGGTAGTTTGCCAACTTGTTCTTTTTTGGTTCTCTTGTTGGGCTGTACAATTTTAACAATTGCTCTGTGTACGCTTTCCTTTGGTCATGTTTGATCTGTGCAACCCCTTTCTTTGCTGCAATATTTTATTATCGTAACAAAATGCTGAACTTTTTTCTTTTTCCTGATCAGAAAAAAATAAAAATAAAATAAAATTAAAAAAAACCTCATTTAAGAGATCCAAAGAAACTGGAAAATGTAAGTGGAAGAACACTAGCAAACACAGAACTCAGTAAAGACTAAACTCAGCCCGACCACCTAGAAAGCCAATCACATCAGAAGTGAGACAGGGAGGGAGGCTGTTGAGGAGAAATGGCGAGAAAAGGGTGTTATGGTGGCTGGTAGGTTGGTCAGAGCTAGATGAGACAAACGGCTCAAGAAAGAGAAGCTGTTTCGATTTATGGAGAAATTAAGAAAAGTAGAAGAGGGAGAGAGAAAATAAGAAAGAGATCCAGAGAAGAGGATGAAAAACAATGTCAGTCACCATTTGAACTGAAGCAGTTGTATCAGCAGCAAAATCTCGACCGCTATTCATGACCTAATTTGGTTTCTTCTTTCAGAAAGGTGAAACCTCGAATTTGGATCATCATCATGGTTATTATAAAAACATATGTCGCATATGGAGAAAAATTTACCTCCTAACAATGGTCTCTTCTCTCCAGATCTTGATCCATTCTTTGTCACCCCTCAACTCAGATGTTTATTAATGGCCGAAGGGTGAAGGATATTTATGTTGTAGAAAACGCTAAACAAACTAATAAATCTAATAAACTTTTTTTACTAATTTATGAGAAATTTGATAGTCTATATAACATTGCCTTTTCAGAGCATATACTATCTCTCACACTTTTCCTCATTTTCTCTCCTCTCTTTGGATATTCTCTCATTTTCGTACAACCAAACACCCTCATATAGCTCCAATCTTGCACCACCACTTCCACCCATTGTCACCACCAAAACATCCGGCCACTGCTTGCTTGCCTTAAAACACCCAGCCAGCCACATTTTCCCTCTCCACAAAATATCCACTAATCATATTCAAAACTCTAGACTTTCTTAATCTCTTGAAGAACCAAGGTTTGGGGCTTTTTGTTTCAGGATAGATTAGAAGCTCTTAATTGGCAAGAATCTCTCTAAAAAGTTCTAGTTGAGTGGCTTGCATGTTTTAAGTTACAGTGCATTTTTTTAGATCCATCATGTTTAAGCTTTCTTTGTTGAGTTATATGCTTCCTATTAGTTCCTATGGATGTTATTGCATATGGTGAAATCATTGATTGATCGTTGATTTGAGGATTGAAGTTTAGGTAAATCTAGGCACTAAATGTGAACTAAATTTGGGAATTCTAGTGCTAGGGAATTTATATGTTGGAATTGACATGATAAATGATATATTAGGTATAACTGTTATAAATGATTTGAGAAATTTTAGAAATTTTTGTGGTGGTGTTGTGATTCTATAAAAATTATGACTTTTGGGTTGTTATAGTATAATAGGTGATATTATACTATTCGTTCAATGGTAAAACATTAGCCTAATAGGTTATGAGTTCGAGTCGTGGGACAATCACTTTGTGCACTATGCCAAAAATTAGGTATGTACCCAATCTTTTCCTTCCCAAATACACATCAATATATACTAATTGGGTGTTTTTTTTTTAATAGTATAATAGGTGATATTTATATGTGCATGTCTTCAATGAATACCTTAGTAGTTCATAATTTGAAATTTATTGAGGTAGAGTGTAATGAAATTTGAACAAATTTGAATGTTCCAAACAGGTGGGTATGGTGAGTTTAGTTCTGAATAGTTTGAATTTGTCGATTTATTAATTTTCTTTCTTTGTCTATTCTTGAGCCAGTTTGAATCTGCACAAATGTCAACCATGATTCCCTTAGAGGAGTTTGAGAAAACGATTGAGAACCCAAAAGCTTGCATTAATAAGATGCGATATACTACACCCAGCCTTTTCGATACCAAGGATTGGCAACACACTAGGTCACACTTTTATTAAATGGAAGGATAGAATTTATAAGGTTGTTATTGATGGGTGTAGGTCCATTAATGTGGTGTCCAAGTCAGCTGTCACTAGATTCAAACTCGCCTAGAACCTCATCCTTAGTCATATAAGGTTGCACGGATTGACAAGATATCTTTTCCTGTTTCCAAGTGTTTCTAATGCCCATTAAATTAGTAATTATTTAGCCAAACTTATCTACGACGTCTTACCCATGGATGTAGCCCATGTGCTTCTTAGCTGTCCTTTGATTTATGGAGATGCCCAACACTTAGGTAGGAAGAATCCATATGTTTTTAAGCATAGTGACCAGAAATAATGATGACACTAGCTAAGCCTATTGCAAGAGTTAAAGGACCTAAATGCAACTCTCAACTCAAGAACTCACTAAATGTGAAGCTTTCTTTGAAAAGGAAATTGTGGGAGGTAAAAATTAGCATAGAATTACATGGGTCCTAGAACAGACACGTGACACAATCATGGCTTACAGCGAACAAGGCGATGGTCAAATCCAAGTCAAACAATATGTCTGATACCAAATTGTGATGTCCTAAACTTTGGAACATCATGGGATATAAGGAAGTAAAAAGTAAATAAAACACCAAGTTTAGGACTTTACCATTGAAAATTTAATATTTATAGAATACAAACCAAGTCCCATAATATCACCAAATACAAAAATAAAAACCATCTAGTTACATATCCAATCTAAGATCAAAACAAAATATGGCTTTAGGGATTTGTAACTACAAAAGGTAGGTAAAGCTGCTGCTACACTTGCTCAAGACAACAAGGGTATCAATCTGTCATCCATAACAGGGTTCGGTATTGTACATGGAGTAAAAGTCATAAACAGGGTTCGGTATTGTACATGGAGTAAAACTCATAAACAGGTGAGATCTTATCGTTATAGAAGTCCCAAACAACTAGAAGTTGTGTTGGGAAAGACTAACGGAGCAATCATATTCCTATCAGAGTTGGATACTTGTTAGGCAAGCAATCTTCTACTATAAACAAAGGTGAACCCTAAGGGTCCAGGTATGCGAATACGCAATTGAATAAACAGTCAAAAAAAATTACTATTATATTTAGGATGATAGTGCTAACTTAGGCATCAGAGTGCCCATCCAACATAAGCCGGATTGGGCACTAACAACATTGTATTTTAAAGATTCTTAGTGCACTGTTCATCTTTTTGTTGATTCATTCATCAAGGTACAATTTTTTCCCTTACAATTGGCACGTAGGAATCGAAGGTTCAATAGAGAAGAGGACATACATCATTATCAAAAGTGTTATCAGGGTGATCATAGGCACTATAATTGGTTGCTGAAATAAACTATTTTCGTCATCAAAAGGGCATAATTTTGGAAGAAAATAATTTCTATACAAAAACATCATGCATGTATTTTACTAGTATCAAAGAGGAAATGTGTTTGTAGTCTATTTTGTCATACCACTCGATTTCATAAACAAGAGCAATGCCACAATACAAAAATATTAACAAATTATGAAAGAGTTGCATAGTCACAATAATATTCTGAAACTTGAAAAGGAATGTAATAACACATGCAGTGACCATTATTAAATGCAATCAACAAAGAACATATCTATACGATCCAGAAAGACGCACACGCATGAAACTTCCATCAACCTCAACATTAAACTTGTTCAAATTAACACGCCTATCCCACAAAAATAAAAATAAAGTCATAAAGCTCATCAAAATGAAGGCTACAAGAGAAAATGAATTCCATATATCTTCTTCAATCAAAACTACTTTAGCTTCATCAAAATTTCTATGCAACTTCACATGTTGCATGCTCAATTTATAATACAAGTTTAACTAAGTTTATCTCGAAAAAAGACACCAAAATACTAGAGACAAAAAAGATACCAGCACTTACGGGCCAAAAGCACTTAATGTAGCTAAAACTTTCATCTGGATAATTCCGACCTAGCCGTGAAAGGCTTATGTAACGAACAACCAATCCAAAATTGCTACATACACAAAAAAAATGGGATCTATAATAAGTTTTTTTTTTTTCCCACTCCCAATTGCCTCATTTCTCTCTTGTTCTCCCCCCCCTTTCTTCTGATCCAATAACAAAAACACATCTTCCATTCCAACAAAACTGAAAACAAATTCTTCCATTGGTGTATACCACTATCGAATAAAAATAAAAAATAAATAAATAAACTCAACGACACCACCAGACAAAATTCACACAACACGCACAAAAAAAGAAGCAAAATGAAGGGGTAATTCAAAGTGAAAAACAAAGAGAGAAAAGGGAGTGAAATCCAACCCAGGAGTCTTGCTCTGTTAACTGAGAATTGCATTGTGCAATTTTCAACACAAAAAAAAGTCAATTTGAATCTAATCTTATCCAAAAGTAAAATCAAATATGCAATTTTAAATAACCTATGCTTTGTGAGCAATCATCATAGATTTCATCTCGTCACCGCTAATTTTTCCATCATCATTGTCATGGTGATGGACAATGATGATGGAAAAATTAACAGTGACGAGATGAAATCTACGATGATTGCCTAGCATGAATATTGTCATCACTGCTACTGTATCGCTTGGGGTTTACCTAGGGGCATCAAAAGAGACAGTTGTGGGGGTTGGGAGGTCAAAGGAATGGAGACTGTGCTTTCTATCATAAAATAAAATGCTATCTATGTTTCTTGATGAACTGAAGACCCAGATATCAAAGTAGAAGGAGCTTTAGAGAGAGAAAGTATAACATTATCTCCAGACTTTTTGCTTATGTAGCAGATTTAGGTTGGTTGCCTGTTAAATAAGCCTGTCCTGGCTCAATAGTGTATAATTTAATCTTATACCATAAAAAGGATAGAGTTATATTATACTCCTCTCAACTATAACTTCAAAACGAAACATTAACAATCCTGCACCTTGTCAAAGATTCAAGGAAGAACACGTGTTTTATCATTATATATATAGGGCAATTTGTCATTAAAAAATAAAATTTTCCAGAAAAACAATTACTACACAAAAGCATCATTTGTGTATTTCCAGACATTAGTCAGGAAACATGTTCCTAGACTTTTGTCATACCACTCAATTTCATAAACAAGAGCAATGCCACAACATACCAAAATTAACAAATTACGAAAATGTTGCACACTCGTAACAATATTCTAAAATTCGAAGAGCAATATAATAACAAATACATTAAGCACTGCTAAATGCAATCAATAGAGAACATACTCATCTGATATAGAAAGATATGCATCCCTGAAACTTGCATCAGCCACAACTTCAGGCTTGTTCAAATAATAATACATATTCCAAACAAACAAAAAAAGAGCTCAGTGCTTATGTCCAGGTAATTCTATTATCCTCTTATTGGTAATTCTACTATCCTATTTCATCTTGTGGCTGGTTTGAATTCTCTCTTGTCTTTGAATTTTTGTAATCACATAGGTCGTGATCTTTGTGTTTACTATAACCTCTTAATAGATCAATGTCTTTTGTGTATTTTACAGGTTGAGAGCTCTGTTTTTGCTCCCACGGATGGACAAAACTCCCGTGGTCTAACAATGGCCCAAGCACCCTCCGATATGGTCTGGCATCTATCCCATTTTCACACCAAACTATGAGGTAACTATCGTCTATCATTTTGTCTATCTCACAGATAACTGAGTTACCAATATTTCTACCTCCTAAAACCACAGAGAAATGCAATCTTTCTAATATAACAACAAAATCTATATGATAAAGCACAGTAAGCAAGCATTGCATAACAAAAGTCAGAGTCCTCGTTTTAACAAAATGATAAATAGTAGATGAACAACTTAAATAATATATTAGCCTTCTAAGAAACCTTCTGATTGATTAGAACTTCAGTTTATGCTTTTGTCCCTAGACCTTCTCATTTGTATTTCTAAGAAAATGGTGTTGATCATCATCTTTGGTTTGCCAAGAAGAGCATTAGGGAAGGCCACTGAAGCCCTTCCTTTGCCAGCATTCTCAAACTGGGCATGGCAAATGCAAAGCCATAGTGTGGTGTTGAAGTTGACTGCGGTCATAGAGTTTTAATTCATATAATGACCTATGTTGAACTATTTTGATCTTATTTTGAGTTTTAACTCATATAAGAAACTATGTTGAAGTGACTTTGGATATTTTGTGTTTTAATTTTTGTAAAATTTTATTTTCTATATACTCTTTGTGGTTTGGGAGTAAAATGCCTTTGGAGTGTGGATTTAAAATTTTTATTTTATTTTATTTGATTGGATGACAAATTTAATTTTTGTGCATTTTAAGCTATGAAATTAAATGGTTACAAAATATTTTCTAAATTGACTTTTAGCGACAAAAATGTGTGGTAGAGAAAATTATTTGTCTTTTAGCGACCAAATATAATTGTCGTTAAAAATGTCATTATTTTGTTTTTTGTGACCAAATTAGGATATTTTGTGACGAAGTATTAGTGACTAAATGTTTAGTTTTGTAAAATCAAACATTTTGTGACAATATAAAATTGGTTGCTAATTGTAATTTTTAGCGACATTTTCAAAAATTTGTTGCTAAAGATTTTTCTGGACACACTTTTAGTGACTTTGTTAGTGATGAATTTAATTTTGTCACAAAAACTATTTAGAGACCAAAATTATGGTTTTAGAGACCAAAATAATTGGTCGCCAAAAGTCTTATATGTTGTAGTGAAGGCTTGGCTTGGTTTGGTTTATATGATGCTGTAAACATTCTGCCACAACCTGTGTAGAGGGCTTTCTGCCCGTTGATAAAAGTAGAAACCAAAATTATGTAAAATATGTGAACTGCCAACAATGAAATAGATATTGATTGTATTTGCTACTCTCTTAGCCAAAATGCTTCTCAAAGCCTCTCTTCTTTTTCTTCTTCTGGTCAAACAATGGCTCTGCCAACTTTTGTGTCTAGGCAAATCTGTCAATCTTTGTTTTGTGATCAACTGGTTGTGATTATGGTGAGATGATCTGATGGCCGAAAAGGAATGGTAATTGTGATAATAAATAAAAAAATTACTTTTACATTATTGGAGTAACAGTGCCAAAAAATGGGCAAAATGACACTCATAAGCTGAAAAATGGCTTTGGTTTTGCCAATTTGTTTATATCTTTTTAAATATTTTAGCATTTTGAAGTGGGAGAAAAGAAAATTGACTTTTTTTTGTTGGAAGACAAGAAAATTGGCTTGAATCTTGCAACGAACTGGCTTAGGGAGGTAGTGGTATTCAAATATTTACTTTCACATGTTGTCATTGTATAATTTGAAGTTTATTATTAATAATAATAATAAGAAGAAGAAGGAGAAGAATAAAATAATCTGATTTTTTTTGCACCTAGTGTTTGACAATATCCTTTGAAAGTCAATATTTGAGTCTAATATATTTCTACCTTAAGTTTACAGTGAGATTTATGAATTTCAAATTAAAGAATTTGATCACTGATTTGAAATAGCTCAATTTTAAATATGATAATTTAGACATGAAATTTCTAGATAAAAACATCAATGAAATGAATACTATAATTGAATTTAAAATTGGAGACAAAAAAAAAAAAAAAAAGTAAAAGAAAACTACCATTTTCCCCTTCCCCCTTGTCTTGTATTCGAATATGAGGTTCACATCGACCACTAAAATCAGACTCAATCAGGTGAGAGTGCTTAAAAAAGCAACAAGTTAGGAAGACCAAATTTGGTTTAAACCTAGAAAAACGTTAAAATTTAAGCAGCTCTTATGTCGCCTGAAAAAAATAAAAAACCAACACCATACACAAGACACCTGCTAAAACAAAGTCCAAGATAGACGACAACATTTCTAGAGACGGTTCTGTGGTTCAAATCCCCACAAGCCACTAGAGACACTGACGATAAGCCTTGCTGTTGGGCAAACCACTCTTTCAAGCACCATCACTGATAGACGATAAGCCTTGCTGTTAGACAAACCACTCTTTCAAGCACCATCACTGATAAATGATAAACGCCAAATAAGGTAAGCCCAAAGCCAGGGAACGAACATGGCCAACCATTGTTATCAGCAAATTACTCTGCTACATATAATACACAATATGAATGGGGCAAACAAGCTTTTATAAGAAATGTCAAATTAAATACGACTTTTTTATCCAGTCTTTGCTCAGTGTAGGTAGCCTGAATCTGGGAAACGGACACAGACAACCCTTATTCTCCAGCAAATTACTTTATGCTACGAATACAACATAATAGGCATGGGACACACAAGCTTATAAGCATCTGTCAAGTTAAAGCTGTGCCACCATTAAAAATAGCATCCTGAAAACTAACAACTCCTCAAGGCTTTCATAATAACCCCAAAATCCAGTCAATTGAGAGGTTATAACCTCTGGGAGCAAAGTCTCATTAACCAAATTTACTTCAACAAGGGAAGAAAAATAGTGAATGGCTTCCTGAACCCCACATGTTCATCTTCCACTCACTGCAGATCTAGATCCTGTGCCAGATAACAATCACAGTTAGCAGCAGCCGAAACATGAAGATAATCTTATACCAGATGTGGCTGCAAAAATTGACCAAAACTCAAATAATATATTACTCTTATGAGGTTATTTATATCCTGCCTTAATTCCAATAGTTTAAATTAAGTGAATCACACAACAAAGCCTAGGTGCAGATGGGATAGCCAATTAAGACAAGTATAACATATGAAAACAAAGGCCAATGAGGACAATGATGAGACAACAACGGATTGGGAAATAAATACATGAAACAGGACAAGGGGAGAATCAAAATCTCATACTTCAATGTGCTATCCAAAACAGACAGTACCTCCTATTCAATCCCAGATTAGACCATGGAATTCAACTATGTAGGCATGCCAGTATGGAAAGATAAAGTAGAACACAGGCACGTCAAGAAGTGCAACATTACATTACGTACATATATATATAGAAGATAAAAGCAGTGCAAGGACTAAAGTGGGAGGATCATTTTTTTAAGGACCAAAGTGGACTGGATTATGCTCACAAGCTCGCCCAAGCAAGCTACTATAAAGATATTTTATCATTCAAATGAGAAAACAAGGCTAAATTAGTCATGCCAAAAAAAAGAACACACAACTTCATGCGTTACAACAGGTAAGCACTTACTGCTCGAGCGTTTGATGTTTCGGCAGAACTTGCTGCCACACCAGCACTTAAATGCCTTGACTGGATGATCATGATCATCGAAATCGATACCATAATCCTGCAGACACATCGCATTTATCAGCTTCACAAAGAAAACAAATACAAATCCCCAACAACTCTTTTTTATGCATCAACCAAGCTTAAATAATAAGCATTGATAATTTGTCATTTGAGTTCCAAGCAAAGTAAACTAGTATACAAGCACACAATTGGTTTTGAATTTTTTTTTTGAGGGAAAACTGCATGTATGCTCTTGTAGCATGATGTATAAACTCATTAGCAGACATTCCAAGTGGACTAGATTTGTACTGTGCAATATAGGCAACATTAACAGGTCATTTCTTGTGCAACTATTAATTAAAACTCACAATTAGATAAGAGTCATATACAATTCATAAACGGCATGCCAGAACATGTCAAAATGTTTGTGCCATCAGCCAACCTCTTTCTTATATGACATATAGTAAAGCTTAGGCTATGTTTCACAGCTTCAGAAGATTTTACGTAACTTCATCAATCAAGTAAATGGTAATACACATCCACTTGAACACATTCAGGGTCTTCAGGGAAATGATTCTTGTAAACAAAGTATAACGCAGCGGAATAAATATATGGTCATACCTTTTCAAGCAGAGTCTGAATTGAAGGATCTCGTGGGTAAATCACGTGCTTCCTGAATCTTGTCAATCAACCCAGCAATGGGGTGATATTACAATAGTGAATATCACCCACACAAACCACAGTGCAAATGGCTTTCATCGTTGTATTTTGGGAGAGAGTCAGTATATGGGAAAAACTCAGATCATACGTTGTTTTTTTCTCTTAATCACCCATAACCCATATATCAGATATATAATGTGTTATTATTATCTATCCATATCAGTTAATGGAGATAATATCTATATCCTGAGTGGTTATCCTAAATAGGTTTGAATTCAATTTCAAAAACTATTTGGATAAGGTTCAAATTCAAATTCAAATGGTCATGCCACATGGGCGCCCATTTCTAACATTTCCCACTCGGACATGAGTTGGCATGACACTGCCACATCTCTATCTCAATCTCCCAAAAAATGAACAATCTCATACTAGCCAATGCACCGTGCGACCGCTGAGAACACCTGCATGTGGGAGCTCTATACTAGAAACTCAAAATGAGCCAGTATAGAGACATCAACCCAAAAGGAACAAAAATAGTGTCTCATATACCCCAGACCCATCTAATTACACCGGTCCAAAAAAAACATCTCTAATCCCTCAAAAAGAGCATGTTTGACCCTCTCAATTCTTGCAATATATTCACATTCAATTCGCCTCTCATACAGAGCGATGTGAGTTGCCGGCAATGAATATACAACAGTGGTGTAATACTAGATGATCTTCCCTTTGCCCTCATGCCATTTAGTTTAGGATTGACCGCTTTCCCAGTGATGTCCCTTAAGGCCGAATCATACATGACCGCAGGCAACATACCAAAGTAGCAGAACATCAACCCCTTACCTTATGACATAGTCAAAAGTCACAAAAGGGTACATAAATGAAAGTCATATCAATAATGACACGTAAGACTCACACGGTGAGGAAACAGGGATCCATTCTCTCACCTTATTACTCAGTCGCCAGGCACATATAGTATGAATACATGTTACGGTGGAGTAACTCTTCCAAAAGAGTGACATCATCCTCGATACACCGTACAGATATTAGTCTAGTCGCTTTCTAGCGCCTAACCCGAATTCTCTATTTGCTCGCCTTCTAGGCGCCAAATGAGATCTCGCATCTGGCTAATCATAACAGGCACAACATGGAAAGTGGGTACTATCATCCATGTTTGGTCCTTAACACGACCTCATCTTGGTTGTAACCAAGGCGACATACATAGTGGATTATTTAAGCCTCTCTTGGCTCCAAATAAAAAATGAACCACTAGTCTCATCCTTGCTCGCTCCCAAGCGCCAAGGGCGATTGCTCGTGCGAGTGAGCCAATCTTGCCTGCTGACATCATCATCTGCTAATCATTATGACACAAACCATAATAGTGTCAACATCCCATCATCTCAAAATAAGTGATCGAAAAAAAAAAATTGACCACAGCTTGCGCAATTCTAGATTCCAAACATAAGCCTTATCAGCACCTCTTGCGATAAGTATATACAATGGAATCCACCATGTGTGCCTCACATGAAGTGATTTAAGATCACAATTCTAGATTCCAAACATAAGCCTTATCAGCACCTCTTGCGATAAGTATATACAATGGAATCCACCATGTGCGCCTCACATGAAGTGATTTAAGATCACTACTTCTTGCGCAATAACCTCTCTAAAGATATTTTGGTGACCAATCTGCGTTCATTCTTGATGCGCCCAACTAGCGCATTGAATCTTACAATGAGTAAATTAATATACTACTAATAAAGCATTTTATCCACAATCTAATGAGCAGAGTCAATGTCTAAACAACTCAGTTGACCATTTACCAAAGATAACACTTATCATGCCGAATACGCCCACATAGCGTACTTTAGGCTCCCACAACAAAGAAAAGATCAAGGAATATAGATCATCTGTTTCTCTCAAAGACAATCCGAGGATACACTCAATAGCTAAGGCTCTGGCTTTTACCGATAGGTAAGTCAATGGGTTTGTAATTTTGCATCTAGAATTATTCTAGGACATTCCTTATGTAAGTCATCAAAGACAAACCGAGAATTTTCCCAAAACAATCCCTGAGGATCGTACATCCGAGCATATAAATTACATCACCCATGTCCATCATATCTAAAATAGAGGACTGCCCACCCTAGGTGGCGACATCCTTATAAATTCCTGGCTCATAATGACTAAGTAAGGAAAAAATTCTTTTTGGACCATTGATCATGCCTCAGTAGTCTTCATCGATCATCGTTGGCCTATCATGGCTTGACGAAATCTAAGAACTACTATTTGGATAACTGTTTTAGGCTGTAAAAGATTTATTGAAACTAGCAACCTTTTTGCGCTCCTAACTTTTCACCATAAAAGCAGAAAGTAAATCCCTACGGATCTACTTATCCAATTCTCCAACGAGAAGTTAGATCATAACGTCCATAAATCAATGTTCCGAACTTATGTCAATCGTAGCCTAAGTCGAAATAACTTCACTCCCCAAGAGGAAGTCTTCTCATGGTCTACACCTTCCTCAATGGTGCGACTTTTCGGTATCTAGCAAGCCTTATGCCGCAACAATGACTATCCAAATTACACATAACTTTAGAACAGTTTCGCGTCATAATGGAAAGTCAACCAAATTATAGAAATGGTTAATCCTCAAAGACTTTATCTTAAACTGCGCAACATTAATCCACTTTCTAAAAACAGGAGACTAGAGCCTTTGGCATTATCCTAGGCTCTTTGTCATCTTGCGGAGCAATCATGAATGTTTCCTTCTCAATCACCCAGTGATGACGTGGAAAATTTTCATACTTGCTACCACACAACTAAGAATGTAGAGTATTTTCGCTAATGGAGTAATCCATTAGTAGGCACATCGCTCCCACTGTCCCTAGGATATTGGAAATTTCTTTCCATTCTCAACTAGGCTACATAAAAGTGCTATGCTTAGAATTCTCTATCTTATAGAGTTCCAAAACTCTATACACGTCACCTTTACTAAGAAAACTTTATGTGACTTAGTTACACTACCACAAAGCTGCTTACCTATATGTACATGATCCGGAGGGTTTACATGACCGCATACAATAATGCGCCACACAACCCTATGTGTTTACAAGACAGCATACAATAATGCGCTATAGAACCCTAGGTCTTAACTTCGCAACCTTATGAGAAGTAACATAAAGATAAGCTGCTTAACGGTTACAGATCGCCCATAGATGGTTCTCCGCTAACCCATTACTCAAATGGAGTGTAAAATCTGATATGGAGGGCACTGAGTTAGGGATATAGGCAACAAACTAGTGCAATTCTCAATTGGGAAACATTTTTGCGCCATTATCCACCTAACATTAACAATATTTAATTCCTTATCTCTACTACACCATTGTGTTGTTGAGTATTAGGAATAATCAATTTTCTAAGCATCCATTTCTCTTCACAGAGTTTTCTAAAATAACTCAAATAGATACTCGCCACCTTGATCAAAACTAAAAAACACAAAAGCTATTATTTAATTAATCTCAACCTCATATGTGCAATGTCAAAAAAATCATCTCAAAACTTTTGACTTATGGGAGATCAAATAGTCTTGACTCAGATGCGTATCGTAATCTATAAATGTGTCGAGATTGAGGCTTAGCTATCATACCCTTACACATATCTAGTCACAAAAATCATAGTGGACTAAATGCGCCAATACAAATGACCTTCTACGGCTTTCCTACTTACTTGTGCGCACCCATTGCGAACAAAGTTACACATTCACATGAGAGCAGGATGTCACAAGCGAGTGGGCCCGAGAAGGCCTACTCAAACCATTGTGTCATCATCTCATTAATGTGATTAAGTATAATAAGCCACGAGTTTATGACCAATGTCATAAACTAATTCCAGTCATTCTAATGTGTGAGTTCTTGAAGACAAGTTTCAAAGGTTTAGGCCCAACTAGGTAATGACTCACGACTAATTCATATTCACTAGATCATAAAAGGATGTCATGGAGATATCAAGTGCGCCTAAGTCGCAAATTTAACTAGTAAGTGCTAATCCCCTGCACCTTCAAGTCAATTTTATTCTCCATACACTTTAATGCATCTAGTTGAAAAATGACGATACTCCTCTTGCCATCTCTGTTTCTCGCTTCATAGTTACTTGCAATTAATCCTACTATCCACAAGAAGGAGAGAATAAGCTATCAATCTATGACAGCTCCTGAAGTAACTTAAGTGCGAATTAGGCTAAAGAGTCTAATTCAACACAATGCTTTCACAAGCGATGCGTCAAATTCTTAGAGTCATAACAACCTTGTTAGCCTTGAGCTTTTCACTATTATGCTGCAACGTTTGCGCTTAGTGGTAAACGTTTATTCAAAAAACGTTAGCCTAGCTAAGGAATCATACAAAGAAGCCCCTCCTCATGTCTCACACTCAAGTGTGGAAACAATAAGTGTCCAGACTTAGACAAGTTGGCAATGCTAATAGATTTTTGCAGCCACTAAGCGCTAATCTTTTCACTTAGTGTTAATAGATTTTGCAGCTTCTAAGCGCTAATCTTTTAACTTCTTGTGATATTTTAACACACACTATTATAGTGCATGAAATTTTGCTCCATCCACTCCCAATAATTGGGTAGAGAGCAAAACACTGCTCATACTGGCTACTCGTCTTACACTTAATGACTAATTTATTTAAACTCGCATTTCTTGGATGACGTGACTCTTGAATGTTACTTCATCCAATGATGTAACATTATTTACAAGTCAAATTACAAAGTCAATCCGCGCAGCTCAATAGTCAAGATCATATCCAGATCTATTGAGGGCTTACTAATTTCATAACTCCAAAACTCGCCAACCAAAACTACGTAGCGTGCCGCTAAACATAGCGCACACATTAGTTTTTATTATGCCAAACAAGGCAACAAAACCACGGCGACTTTGAGTCATGTTTCCTTACTTTGGCTCAATTAAGGTTTGACCTAAAGTCTCCAAGACTTTTGCTCAACTAAAGAATGGGATTCCATTGTTCACATTTGAACATCTTTACTAAGTCTAGATCAACCAATTAACTTCCATAAGTTAAGTCAATTTAGAGAGAAATTCGCATTGGGATTAATTTGATTAGCATAATATAATTTTGCCACAAAAATCTAAATTAAAGAGTAACAATATTACACAAGTCGCAAGATCGAAAATCCGCTATGCTCGTAATCATCTCTTGCGCCACATGTGACAATTATCCAAAATTTAATTTAATTCATGCGCAAAATATTAGTTTTCGGGAGTAAATCTGCAAAGATTTCTCTCAACCGAACAACCTCCCACTGATTATGGCATGTCTAAAAAACATGATAAAATATTCTAATTCCATATAATAGCATCATAATGTAGATTCACAATCAATACATGCTATGTTACATTTAATAACGGAATTAAAATAAAAAATAATTAATCATGCTATTCTAATCACAACATATTACAAACCAAAAAAAAATAATATGTTGTATTTAATATTCAAATTATGCCATAACAGAAACTATATCACTCTGAAATTTTCTGGAATTTTCTAGAATTTTAAATAACTAATAAACACACATAAAATTAGAAATAAAAAAAATCCAGAAACTGATAAACTGAAACAATATTCAGATTATGCCATAATTAAAATGTACATCATTCTGAAATTTTCTGGAATTTTTCTGAAATATTCTGGAATTTTAAATAACTAATAAACACACATAAAATTAGAAATAAAAAATCCAGAAACTGATAAACTGAGACAATATTACCAGTAGATAGTAAAACATTTTAGAAGTCCATAATAAAAATTTCAACCCCAGAAAATTATTTATGCAATACCAGAATCATTTTAAAGCATAAAAAATGAATTATTAACACAGAAAAAATATTTTTTATTTTCGTAAAATTTTCAAAATTTTACAGAATATAGAAAAATTAATTCTGAGTCTAACAGTACAAACCACGCATAAAACAAATATGTAATGAATTAATAATGACCATTTAACGCGATACAGAATTAAAAACAGAACAAACAGTGCCTTAGGCATCAGCAGCCAAGCCAGCCAAGCCGCCGGAGGAAAACGGCGCGGCTCAGCGCGCTCGGCTCAGCACGCGGCTCGGAGCGGCTCGGCGCACGGCTCGAACGCGGCTCGGCGCACGGCTCAGCACGCGGCGCGCGTGTGTGGCGCGGAGGGCGCGCGCGTGGAAAGTGCGGAACAGCGCGCGCGTGGCAGATCGTCTAGCGCGTGGAGGCGCGTGACAGCGCGTGGAAGCCTCCCACGGCGTCAGGTGGCGCGTGAGGCCCACGCTCCGCCTTCCAGGGTGTTTTCTGGATCGATTTTTGTACCGCCGATTTCCATTTTTCACAATAAATACATTTATAGCATAAAAAATGACATTTATGAACATGAAATGACGTATTTTATGGGACATCTTCCTCCATAATAAATAGTCATGTATATAATGTGTGCATATATATATATATATATATGTAAATATACACATGATAAAAGAAAGCACGAAAATATCCATACATGCTCTGATATCAATGTAAACAAAGTATAACGCAGCGGAATAAATATATGGTCATACCTTTTCAAGCAGAGTCTGAATTGAAGGATCTCGTGGATAAATCACGTGCTTCCTGAATCTTGTCAATCAACCCAGCAATGGGGTGATATTACAATAGTGAATATCACCCACACAAACCACAGTGCAAATGGCTTTCATCGTTGTATTTTGGGAGAGAGTCAGTATATGGGAAAAACTCAGATCATACGTTGTTTTTTTCTCTTAATCACCCATAACCCATATATCAGATATATAATGTGTTATTATTATCTATCCATATCAGTTAATGGAGATAATATCTATATCTTGAGTGGTTATCCTAAATAGGTTTGAATTCAATTTCAAAAACTATTTGGATAAGGTTCAAATTCAAATTCAAATGGTCATGCCACATGGGCGCCCATTTCTAAGCATATTTTAGAGTCTTTGGAGATGAAGTCATGAGTGCCTGATAGGTTCAGCAAGGTACTCGGTACTCTCCATAATTGTGATCATCCACATTGATGACTACTTCCAAATTCACAGCACATTCAGCTTTTCAAAACAATTTGATAAACAAAGCCTAACCTCATGAAAATATGTTCGCTTACTTTAAATAAAAAATGCCCTTCTATAACTACAACTGCAATTGCTGAATTCAACTACACAATAGATTTCTAACTACCCATTTTAAGCACACCGATATGGCGGTGCACACCTTCTAGTATGTATATATATATATTAAGTGAAAGTGCACAACCACACTGTTGCATGAATAACTTCAAAACATAATCTAATGAAACCTAACTTACCCACGTAAGTTCCTCCAATGCTTGAACCTTTCTGCTTGTGAAGAAGGCAAGCTGCATAAAGGGAAGACACACAAACTATATTACATTCCAGACTATAAATGATTAGGTCAGCACCACAAGTTATGGCCAGAGGCAGAAGGATGTGCAGAAGTATCTGAGATCCATACATGATAATAATGATGGTCAAGAATCTCCACCTCCACAGGTATCTCAACCAAGTTTGAATCGAAACATCTAGAGGAATAAGAAATAAATTTATTAAATATTAAAACCCAAATGAAGATTTAACTTCAGAAAACACCAAAAGAAGTAGAAGATAAGCAGAGAGATGACAGAGATGTAAACTAAAATGTAAATGCAAAAAATGATAGGATACAATCTAAATGCAAGTGCCACAGAGAGAGAGAGAGAGAGAGAGAGAGAGAGGGAGAGAGAGAACAAAAATACAGTTCGAAGAAAATCTAGAAATCTAGATAGTTACAAGTCATGAAATGGTATGTTTCAACACCAGATATAAATTGAACCTCCAAAGGCTCAAGGCTTAATTGATAGGGGCATCACATGAAAAAGCCACATTAGTTAAAGACTCAATCTGTTGCCACCCATAGTTATTTTTTTGGTCCTCTCTATATCTTACCTTGGACTATCTCTTTTTCTTTTTCCTTTTCCTTTGTTTGAATTTTTCTTTATTGTCAGTACTGAGAGCGATTCCCTTTCTTCTATTGTAAAGTGAAGTTAAAAATTACAAGTCATGAAACATAATCTAAAATACCTTGTATCAATAAAGATCCTGGCAGCGTCTTTATTATACATATACACATCAGTTATGATAATTTCAGAGTAAAACCAAAATGTTAATGACTGAGGAACAACCAACAGGGATCAGAACACATTAATAATTAAGAGGAAGCCACAAGGGCATACGCACTTCTGTGTTTTGTTGAACTTACCTATGATTAATAAACCTTGCAACATTTCCATAATGTGTTGCATCTAAACAAAGAGCCTCTTCATCCTTTAAGACTACTTCTGAACCCCAATCAGCATCAAGCAGCACAGGATATGCGTGCTCCTCACTGCTGGGGCATTTCGAGACTCACTCAAAGAGCTCTGCCTTGGTTAATATTTCCCCAACATATTCACATACAAGCTAACATGAAGATCTTATTAAGGCAAGTTTATTTACAGAATATGTAGACATTGCTGAGCCTCACTTTTTAAGAGACCCTTTTCCAAAGAACTTCATAAAAAAACTGAAATCTTGGATTTTTTTTGCTTCAAGAGCTTGCCTTGGGAGAGTCACATAGTGTGCATTTATAGCCTGTTTTATTATTTTAGAAATTTGATTTATGCTTTGTCGACTCATTTCATATCACAGTTCGAGTGTTAAAAATTGGTAAGGTTTACTATTTTTCAAAATTCAAAGTTCCCAAAAAACTCCAATTTAAAATAATAATAATAATCATAATAATAATAATAATTAATAAATGCATAAACCTGAGATTTTTTGCTCAAATTCTCACCTGCAAATTGCAACTTATACCACGCTGTACCACCCGATTACCACATTGCTTACTACAGCCACATTTCCACCAACACTCTTTTATGAACTTCCTCACTAAGTGACCTTTGCATGGTTCTATAATATCATCATTTTTTGATCTTTCCAGTGGGCACTCCTTACAATAAAAGTGGCAGTGCTTTTGGGAATTGCGATTCATCGAAATACACTCTTCTAAAAATTCATCTTTAACCAGGCCTTCTAAGGTGTATGCAAACACCACCAGTTTCATTTGCACAAGCACAAGGTGTTGACGATGATAAACAATCGCCAAGACAAATCGAACAACAATTCTCCCCAATCCGAGCCAGAGAGAAATTGACATAAGCATTCTGAAAAACTGCATTTTTGGGTATATAGTGAAAGGATGGTGGACACTCATTGTTGACTTCATTTACCAATGAAGTCACAACGCTTTCTTGTCCTTTGGCTATGTCATTAGCATCATGAAGAGACTTTATATCATCAGGCTGCTGAACCAACAGACTATGAGGATTTGGATGCCCAAGACTATTCTGTTCCTTTGCCTCATCAATTTCACCAATGTTCTCAATAGTATTCTTATCAGTTTGTGTGCAGTCATCTATCCCATTGGACGATGATGGAAGTCTTGGAATTTGAGACTTTGCTACTTCAACAGCACATGGGGTAATGACTGACCCATTAGAAGCACCAAATGGCTTTACTCTAGCACCCAAAGCATCCAGTGCATTAGATTGTTTCAATAAATCAATAGCTGGCATAATTGTTTCCTGTGATTTATTGGCAGAGTCAGTTCCCAGTTCCTGAAAATACTCAAAGCATATCTTTCATTAGTTTAATCACATAAAAACTTGGGTCTAGGACTTCATATGATCTAAGACCAAGACATTTATCGTCCACCATTTTGAAATCAGATTTTTCCAAAGTAGAATTACAGGTCAAAGAAATTTCCACCTCTCCACAGTGTGAGGAAGCAATATCTAAGTTAGAAGAAGACCCATCCACATTGTTTGCAAGCCTGCAATCAGTTCCCCTTTCATTTGATGAAGCTAGAACACCATCATTTCTAGCTTCCCCCATCTACAGATTGGGATACAATATGTTCAGGACCATCAGATGCTCCGGTTGAGCCATTTGCACTTGAAGAATTTTCTTTGCTTAATGGCTTTGTAAAATTTGAAGAAACAAAGCTGACCATCATTAGTTGAAAGATACTAGTTGTCTATGTGTATGTTAATCACCGAGAGAGAAAGAGAGAGAGAGAGAGAGAGAGAGAGAGAGAGAGAGAGAAATTTACTGATCATATAAATTGTTATATCCAATAACTGAACAACATTGATATAACTGACCTTCGATGATATGAACACACTAACAACATTATCAATAAATTCATCAACATATCACTATCAAACAATATAAATTTTAATAAATTATCTATGTTAGCAGCGTATGAAAATATGTTGGGACAAGGTTCTGTTGGGATAGATATGTCTTCAAAAATGAAAGATTTCACACAAATATATTTGATAACTTCAAGTAAGACTCATTCCTACTATTTTAAAATAATCAACCATAGAAGTCACTAAATACAAAGCTTTTATAGATCACATAAACCAACAGAGGCCAACAACTTTTAAGTGACAAAGTCCGAAAACAAGTCCACTGAATAAGCTTGAAAGGGTACATACCAGCTATGCAGAGATACTGTGAAAGTTACCATTTTGCTATAAGATGCCAGTCATCAATAAGCACTTAAAATTATCATAGGTCAACCACAGGAAATAAGATGTACCTCCATGAATCACTGCACTAGGAACCTCTGACTGCAGTATGTCATCAGTGAATGGCTCATCTTTAGGCTTGATCAAAGCACGAGAATCATGTATGTGCGGCTTGGGTGAAAAGACAATGCCAGTGTCAACCGTTGGTTCTTTCAAGCGCACTGCATGAGGCGACCTCACAGAAATTCTTGGAGCAATTTGAGGTAAGAGAGGTTCCTTTCCTTTTCCCGTGAGACGTACTGGAGGAGAAACCAAATCAGATTCAGTTCTCCTTGTAGCAAATGGCTCAGTTCTGTCAGCAGCACCTGGCTGAGATGGCTCAAAACTATCCTGTATTGACACGGGCTTAGGCAAGACAGGTTGCTTTCCTTTGTTTCTAACAAGTGGTTGTGGTGACTCTGTCATATCCTGTGACCGTTGTTCGGGACAAGTCTCAGGCAGATTAGCCTCCTCCACTTTGTGTGGCCCTCTTGATGAAGTTTCACCCAATCCAAAAGAAGGTGAAACATGATCATTCTGGTTCCTTAAGCGCAACCTTTTTAGGGGACGTTCGGGCTCCTTATGCATCTGAGCTTCTTCATCCATTTCCTCTTGCTAGTCTCAGACAAAAAAAGAAAAAAGGGGAGGGAAAAAAAGAGAAAAATAGTCAATAATTAAAACCAGTAAGTGAATATATCATATGAGGAAGTGAGATAACAGCATCTTGAATCAGTACAAATATGATGATAGGCCACACACATCAGTGTTTCCATGTTTCTTCTTTTGCTCTGACGCCTGAAAGATGAATTAAATGAACTTTGTTCGAAAATTTTAAAATAAACAGATGGAATAAACTAATAAAAATAAAGGACCAAACAGTTTGACTAACAAAAAAAGAAGGCTGTCAGGTAAGATAAAACATGCACATGAGAGAGAGAGAGAGAGAGAGAGAGAGAGAGAGAGAGAGAGAGAGAGAGAGAGAGACGCACCTGTGTCTCCTCTTGGTCAAATATAGCATCTGTGAGGGCTCACTAATTTTCTTCTTCAATAAGTTCCCAGTTTTTGTCATACAATTTTAAAAGATTTTTCAAGACTGGTTTCACTTTTTCTTCAATGATGCCAATACTCCTCCTCATAGCATGAAATGCTCTCGCAACTCTTGGATTTGGTGCCATTGCTTATCTCCAAGTCAATATTTTATAAAATAGAATTCCAAATATTCCAATGCACCCACATTTCCCCAGATTTTGTGAGAAAGGTAATAATGGGAGAAAACTACATAAGATGCATTGAGACAAAAAAAAAAAAAAAAATGCATCACATAATTCCATCAAAATTAAAATGCATTACGAAGCATCCAAAAAATATCATACTTAATCCAAATATGAAAGATAGATGAGCAAATTTTAATTGCAGTAATGGCTTTGTCAAGGTACTGCACGTCTTGAAGGAAGGAGAAAGAAAATAATGTAAATATTTCTGTCAATTGCCATTAGAAGTTGAAGATAAATTACATTGTCCTCTCTTGACGTTTATGGAAATTCTAGAAACCTTACCTACCATTTTTTAAATGACACTGACCTCCTATCTAGTTCAATTTTCTATTCATGATTCTCCCTTTCGCAAGTTGATTGTAAATGAATTGCTTAGGTTGCCCTTATTTTATATATACAGACATGAACACGATTGAAATCCATGCATAATAGCCAAAAATACCCTCATTTTTAGTGTTAAAAACAAAAATGCCCTCATTTTTCTGTATTGAAGAAAAAATACCCCAACGCCATCTTCACTAAGTCCACTCCCTGGCAGCCCTCTCTCTGAACTACCCATTTTTAGCACTTCCACTTTGGCATGTATAGACCTTTACAAATCATCTAAACAACCACAACGCAAGTTACAACGTTTGTGTTAACTAAACAAAATTTAGTCCCCTTTTCTTTAATAAAAACATGGATGAACAATATAATTACCAATCATTAATTACAAAAAAGGGACATGCTACTTATTATCACACTGTTTAGAACTAAAATATTGTGAATAGAACCCCACCCAACATCCCCCATGCATGAAATTTACTCCCAACCTTAAGCTCCAATAAATAAGCTATAAAACTTTTTAAAAAAATATATATATATACTGGAGTTGCCAATGAACCACCAAGAGAAGCACTCAGAGAATAATTCAAGCCATCAAAACCTGACAAAACAAGAAAACCATGATGCGGAAAGGCTTCAAATATCCAGATAAAACGATTACTGCTAGCTACAGATTTTCCAATTACTACAAAACTTAAAAACCAATCTCTCTGTAGCGAGACTAACAATAAACTGGGATTATTAAAGTTACCAACTAAATTTTTCTCAAAGTGATAACACAATTGACTGTTTTGACTGTTTCTTTCTTTTCTTCTCTCAATTTTTTTTTTAAAAAAAAAATAATAATATGTGAATCGTTATGTGATTTTTTTTTTTTTTGTTCTTTTTTTCTAAAGCTACAAAAAGTAAATCGATATTATTTCCATTTTTTTGTTTCTTAGACTGACAAAGCAATTGGTTTAGTTGCTTCAGTTGTTGTTGGTATATCAAAGTATACTTAAGAGAAATATGTGAATTGTTATTTGAATGCCGTGAAGCTATATAATGAGATGCCTATTTCAGCAATAGCCAAAGAGAACTCAAAGCCATGGTGTATTAATATATTTATGTTTAATGATTGAGTTAAATCTACACATTTGATTGATAAAGTTTAATATTAATGTGAGTATTCTTATATATTTTGTTAATAAACTTGTATGTTTTTCTGTAAAAATGCAAATGAATTTGAGTTGTTTATGTAAAAGTTGGTTAAAGTGCAACTTGGGCTTTTCAGATATTTAATAAACTAAGTTTATAGCTTGATATTTTAAATTAATTTGAGCTCAAACTTAACTAATCCTTAAGACCATCTCCAATCGTTCACCAAATCCATCATCAAATTCAAATTGATGAAAAAGAGGTGCTTTTTGTGCTCCGACGGTTGCACCAAAACAGTATCAAATTGAGAAAATATCAAATGTTTCACCAAATTGAGGATGGCTTGCCCCTTTCAGCAATTCACTTTGCATAGCCGTTGAGTTGGATCCACCGAACGACCGGCCGGATGTCCCTCCGAATGACCGCTTTAAAGCAAAAATTTGTGAAAATTTACATTGATAGGTCAACCCACAGTTCGACCGGTCAACCCACTTAGCACCTCCATTATCAAGCACCTCTCTCTCTCTCTCTATGTGATTAAAGAGTATCCATCAAAGAACATTATATTCCTTCATCTTCCCTGTAGTTCTAGAGAGAGACAAAGAGTGAGGAGAGAGAAGGGAGGGAAGGAGGAGCAGTGGAGCTCATATAATTATAAAACCAAAATGCAAGCCATCATCATTTTCTTCTTCCTCCTCTTAAGCCCCACAACACTGAGAGTGTTCTGAATCGCATGACTTTCAAAATCAAGAAAAAAACAATAACTGCGAAGGACCCAACCAGTTCCAATGTTCTGAATTATGATCAGGTCTTTACTCATGACTTTATACCTTCTGGTATAGCTTTCTTATTGAAAGAAGAGTATGATATTGTTCGCAACTTCATTCTTCATACATTGAGGAAACAGAAATGAAGGCAACAAAAAAACAAAAAACAAAAAAATCAATTTTGCTCTTGCCAGTCGACCCCCCGAACGTCCTATGGTTTGATGAAAGCACCATTGGAGCATCTAATATCAAATAGAGGAATTGATCATATTTTTACTCAGATTTGATGAAATGTTTGGTGAACTATTGGAGATACTTTAACAAATTAAATTTGAACGTCTCAAAACTCGATTTGACTCAACTTGATTATAATCTTAAATACTTCTAAATACACAACATAAACTTTTCTTCCCACACCTATCTCTTTATCACACACATTGTGCCCATGATCCATTTTGTGGGCCGAGGCGATAAGTAAAGTAAAAAGTAAATTATAAAGAAGTTGGTACAGTTTATTCTGCCATTGAATTTTTAAAACATAAAATTATTGATGTTCAATTATGTTAAATTTGTGTATAAATATTATACTTACCAAATTCTAAAAATTAAACAGTTTGAATTGAATTATCGAGGTCAATTATAAAATGGAGTTACTAATTCCAATTGCTCTCTAAAATTAAATGACAAAATTAAGATAATTCAAACCCAATATATACTTATATTAAATTTAATAATTTAAATATTATTTTTTATCAATTTGATTTGACAAAAATAAAAAAATAATTAAAATAAAAAACGAGTTACTTCGTCACAGTTTTAAGATTTTGTACTTCAAATATTTCCTAACTAGATTGATGACGCGTCCAAAGAGAGTTCCGGCCCCTCCTCACTCTCTCTCTCTCTAAAATATTTCCCCCTTTCTTCTTCTTCTTCTCCTCTCTCTCTGTGCCCTATCGCTCTCACTCTCGCACACTCTCACTTCACTTCGTTTCAAATCGCTCCGAAAAAAGCTGGTAAGTTTCTTCTTCGATTGCGTCTCAGTCTCTATATTTCTTCAATTTTCAGATTTTCTTCTTCCTTTTTGTTATCCCGATTATTATTTTGAATGAAAAAAGAAATCAATTTGTGTTAATTTAAAATAATTTATGGGTTTTAAACAGCAAAATGTATTTCAATCACTACCATTTGGTTCTTTCTTTCTTCTAGGGTTTGTTTGGGCTTTGAATCGCCAAATACATTGCTCTTGTTTAGCTATATTTGGGGGAAACTTAAATGTTCCTCATATTTACAGTTTTGTTTTCTCTTTGCATGGTAAATAAGATTAGCCTTAAGAAAAATAAGATATATATTTTTTTAATTTATAAATTTTAGTGGAGCATTGTGTTTATTTAAGCTCTATTTATCATGGAACCTAAAGATTTCTTTATTTTGGGTTACTAATAAATTATTTAGCCAGTCTTGCGGCCATCATATAGCAATCATGATTTCTGCTCTGTAATTGAAACTTATTGGTTTGTACATTGGGGGAAAAAAATAACCAAACAAGCATTTATAGATCATGGCTGCAGAGTTAGAAAAGGATCTGGAGGATCTTTACTTCTTCGAGGAAGAAGATACAAGCTGTGTGCGGATTGGATGGTGGGACTCGAGTCAGCCAGAAACAAGCAATGGATGGTTGAGTGAGGAAGAATCCGATGTAGAGGAACAAATAGGAGAGACTGAGACAAAAGATAAGTGTGAGGCATACCTCCCAAACTCTCCAGTAGCCGCCGAGTGAATCCGCTTTGCGGCGGGAGGCGGAGCTCATATAGCAGTATAAAGCGGCTAGGCTAGCGCCACCCCAATCATGCTCTACCACCTGGAAAGGTGCACCAGTGCCCCTAGAAGATATAACCCCACAGTATTTACCCTATTCGCAAACAGGGTAGTACCGAAGAGATACATAAGGAAGCCGTGGGTGTACTGGGCGACCTCATCTAGAGTAGTGGGCTAAAAGTTGGCGAAGTACTCGAAGAACCAATTGTACCTCACCATTCTGTGGCTGGTAATGTCTGGGATCGCCCCAAGAAGTTGACGCTGTGCAGCTCTCCACTGCGTCATGTCAAGATCACATGGGATCGGGCCACCAACTCCAACTCGCATGCCGGTGAGCATCGCAAAGTCGTACGGGGTTAGAGTCAGCTCCCCGATCGATGAGAAGTGGAATAAGTCTGTGGTGTTCCATCATCTCTCGACCAGGGCCGGCCTCGTACAGCAACAACTTGGCCCTCATCTGTATAAGCCTTGAGCAGAAGGGCCCAAAGCCAACTGCGTCAACTAGTGCACGGACCTTCGTAAACAGTCTCTCATACTAGCTCCGGGGCTCGGATATGGATCCGTATCCGCCAATCCTCCTGGTTATCACCTACAAATGGGAAATATATGGTATTTAACTAGTGGTCTACTTGTGAGCTTCAACAATACATCAAAACAAATGGAAGTTGCTTACCGTGGAGGCATCGGCAGACAAGTGCTCCGTGGCCTCTCGTAGCAAGATATCCTCGTCTATCCCGGGATGAGGCCTTTGAATCTCAAAATGCCACCTGGAGGTGGAGCATGTGTGCATGGTTGGTACGTGGCTGCATCGAATGACCTATCAACGATGGGAGGCAACGCGGGAGTGTCTTCGACCTCCATGTCTACGCCTAGGGCAGCCCCAATACCAATGGCGGGGTCCAGAATTGGAACTTCATTACTAGCCATGGAGAAAAGTGGAGGAAATGAAGAGAAAATAAGAAAATGTAAGGGGCTAAACCCTAGGAGAGAGAAAATGAGAGGGGAAAGTGAAAACACGAGAGTGAGTCCCCAAAAACCAAGAAAACTCATGAGAAACAAGGCAAAAACAATGACAAACCCAAAAACTTGACCGAATCAAAATCCAATCGGTTCAAAATGTAAAGGAGAGGAAGGGTTTCGAAGAAAAAAATGGCGAGATTTGTTGGGAAATGTGAGGAAAATAAGAAATCTAGAGAGAGAGAGAGGGAATGATTTCAGATGAGAAGGTGTGAGGAAATAGGGTTTGGGTTTGTTTTAAACACATAAATCCTGAGGAAAGGCCAAAACTGCCCCTGTCACTATCGAGGCCCGGCCAGCTGTCGCAATGCCTGGCCGGCTGTCGCAATTGAGGCCCGGCCGGCTCTCAATGACAACACAGTTCAGTTTTGTTCTTTCCCTCTCTCTCTTCCCTCTTTTTTTTTTTTTTTTTTTTGTAGTATGGAGTTGAAAATAAGAGAGTTCAAAAAAGACAATGAAAGAAGAAAAAAATAAGAAAGAAGAAAAACCAAAAATAAGAGAGTTGAAAAAGAAAATATAAAGAGAGTAAAAAAGAAATGAAAGGATTTTTTGTTCATTTTTTATTTATTTATTATGTGAACGCATTTGTTTGATTCTTGATTTAATCTGTTAAAACTTGCTTGTTTAAACTCATTTCTTCAAAACTTTTAATTTGTTTAAACTATTCCGAGTAGTTTATAATTTGCTTTGTCTAAATCGTAGTTCATTCTGTTATTATGTTCTGTAACCAGACGATATTGTATGTACGGTTCATTTAAAGGAGTTCCAGATAAAAATCATTCATGCCACAGTGAAATCATCATCCATTTCACAAACCAATCGAAACATGGTGCATTGTGTTCATTGTTTTAACACATGGGTAAATTGGCTTCCACTTTACTACACTGTTTTGGTTATTTTGATTTTACGCCTCTCTGTGTAGAATCCATGTTTATTTCTAATTCCTACTTATGCAATTTATTTATCCTTCTTCCTCCTCTTACGTGTGACGCCTTAGGATTGTACCTTCGGTTAAAAACATCAAGTGCGCCCGGTGTTCACACCACCTTTCCTCCTTTCGCATGTGACACGTTAGGATTGTAACTTCGATTAAAAACATCGGGTGCACCCGGTGTTCACACCACTTTTTCTCATCTCGCGTGTGACGCGTTAGGATTGTACCTTTGGTTTAAAACATCGGGTGCACCCGGTGTTCACACCACCTTTCCTCCTCTCGCGTGTGACGGGTTAGGATTGTACCTTCGGTTAAAAACATCAGGTACACCCGGTGTTCACACCACCTTTCCTTGTCTCATGTGCTAGGATTGTACCTTTGGTTAAAAACATCGGGTGCGCCCGGTGTTCATACCATATTTCCTCTTTTCGTGTGTGACGCGTTAGGATTGTACCTTTGGTTAAAATATCGGGTGCGCCCGATGTTCACACCACTTTTCCTCCTCTCGCGTGTGACGCGTTAGGATTGTACCCTTGGTTAAAAACTACGGGTGCACCCGTTGTTCACACCATCTTTCCTCTTCTTGCGTGTAACGCGTGAGGATTGTTTACCTTGGTTAAAAACATCAAGTGTGCATGTTTGTTCACGCCGCCCTTCCTCCTATCGCGTGAGACGCGTTAGGATCTCAGTTGAGACCTCGGGTGCGCTCGATGGTTACGTCACCCTTTCCCCTTTCTACGCGAGGCGTAATTAGGTTTGTATTTTCTTACATCTTTTCTACGTGATACGTAAGTTGGTTTGTCCTTTCTTTGTGCTTTTCATTAAAGCGTGCCTGTTTATTCACTTCTTTCCGTGTGAAATATGGCAATGTTTATTTTGCTTTGTTTTGCATTTGTCATTTAAACGTCGCATTCTTGTCTAGATTATAGCATTGTTTCGTTGCTTCATTTACATTGTGTTTCATTGCATTGCTTCATTGCATAATCATAAGTTATTTGCTGCATTTCATTGTTGCATTTTGCCCGAGTTCATCTTTTGCATTTATATCTTGATTTATTGCCCAAGCCTTGCGGCCTTGTCAAATAGGTCGTCTCTGGGCTTTAACATTCACTCATGTCACTTTATGACTTCGAGCTCTGTCAAATAGGGGCAACTGTGGACACCCCATTTTTGACTGCCCGCAAGGCTCAAGCACTTTGTTTGGTACACTCGATGATGAAAGTGGTATTATGCGTGGTTCGAGGTCTCAATGAAATAGCCTTATTTAAGCTTCGAAACAACCCCAAACCTTCCATATTCTCACTGATCATACACAATAAATTCATTTGTACACCTTGTGCCACACTGTGTTCAGGCTGAAACAGAAAACAGGGGAATTCGTTGAGGCCCGACTGTGGCTATTGAGGGCCGGCCGGCCGGGCTTTGATAGCAAGAAACATTGTTCTGGGCAGAAGGCCATCAGCTGTCCATTTTTGAAGATATTTATGATGTTTTTTGCTCAAATTCTATAAATACGACCATATACCTCTGTTTTGAGGGTTGAACAATTGAGAGAAAGCCTATACACATAGAGAGAGCTCATTCTTCCTCATTCTTCCATTGCAAGCTATCTTTGAATTAACCTACCTTCCTTGTATCATCTATATACACCATACACAACCTTGACTCATCATCTTAGAACCTTGGTTGACCTTTGAGAAGCATAATTCAAGTTTGAGAGTGTGTCAAGAGTGAGTTTGATCATCAACCCAAGCTTACTCCATTTTAAGATGTATAAGCTTGCAACTCTTGTTCTTGTTCTTGCTTTTGCTTACTTCATTTCGATCTATTTCTTGTATTCTTGGGCTGTTTTATGTCCATTTTACGTGTTGGAACTTGGGTTTGGATAAGCTACCAAAGGTGGTAAGGTTAACATCCTTACTTGCACCTATTTTCATAGCTCAACCCTTGGTTCCTCTACACTTTTTTCCTTTGATTTTTGAACTGATTTTCAAAGTTAAACTAAGGCCAAAAAACATGGTTTAAGGTCTTGAAATTAGAGGGGTTGGCCACCCCTCCTTGTTTTTGCTTATATAGCTTTATTGTCTTTACTTTTGTTTAGTTTTTTTTGAGTTCTTTTTTTACATTTTCAGCTACTATTTTGGCTTGTCAAAGGCTGTTTTAGGGTTGTCCTAATCTATTTAATTGATTCAAGCTCTGATTAGTTCCTTTGTTGTAGCATTGGTCTTTGTACATAGCTTGTATTATGTTGTTCTTAGCCTTTCTTTGTCTAACTTTCATGTTAATAACCTCATTTTAAGAATCAACTTGCCATTACTTTCTTTCATTTAAGAGTCGTTTCAATCGATTGATGGTTATTCAACACATGAACTAGAGCTTCACGCTTAATGGCTTAATCTCTACAGAGATTCATTGTCAACGGCATAATCTCTCTTTCATGTTGAGAATTACTTCCTGTTTGATGCTTCTCTCATTTTAAAGAACTTAATCATCACTTCGGACAAATGGACTAAAGAATGGAAATGACTAAAAGAATTGGTTTAAAAGCAACCAACACACGTAAAGAAAATGAGTCATCTTGCTTAGGCTTGGCCGGATGTTATGCCAAGTTTATCGAATCAAGAGTGGTCATACACTAATTCATGGCATTTTGATGATCCTTGAAACGTCTCTACTTCCCTTTTTTGAGTTCATTCCATGATAAAGAGGGAGAAGTGGTCATATTCATTGCATTTATTGATTTTTGTCCAAAATTGTATCCGAAATCATCAAGCAATCAACTTGCTCATTAATGGTTTTGGAAACAATTCTGACCTTCTCTCGAGGCTTTCTCATGATAGAGAATGAATGAATGGACAAACAGAGATTGAATAACTCTATCTGCACTGTTTTCACTTCAGAACACAAAATAGAGTTTTGCACAAAATTAAGACACGGCCGGCCTTCTTTAGGCCCGGCCGAGCTTCATTGAGGGCCGGCCGGTCCTCAATGTTTGGTTAGCAGTGTATTTTTGTAGAAAACAGACGGCAGTGGCTGAAGTGAAACAGAGTAAGCCATGGGGCAGACAGAGCTGTTTTTGAACATTGTGTATGTGTGTGCATGCAATCCTTGCGCATCCTCGCTTACATCATGATCGTCGTTGTAGTTAATTTAGTATTGTTTATTATAATTAGTCTCATTAATCATTATTGTTGTAATTATTATTATTGTCCCTTTGTAATTGTTGTAGTTAATTAGCTTAAATAGCTAGTTTACTTATCATGATTATCCTTGTTGTAATAGCATAGTTAGCCAGTTAATTGGCCTTGCTTATTTATTCATTCGGTTTTATAATAATTAGTTTAATTCGGACTTTTGGACTTTGATTCGGATCCTCCTTCGTGAGCATGCAAACTTGTAATAATGTGTATGTCTTCCAACCCCACATCTTTCTTCCTTTTATTTACTAGCTTATGTTGGTTAGTTTAGGGCATCATGTTTTATTTAGCATCTCTCATGCCTTGCATCCACTTGTCTTGCATGCACTGAGGCTTGGCGCATCATTCTAACTTGCATTGTTAGTTAAATACTTCTTTGAATACGTGTTTAAACTGCATGCTGTCAAATTGATTCATATGCCATATTAGTAGCCGAGCCTAGTAATTGCATGTTGTATGTATTGCACTAGTCATATTGCATAGTTAGGATCATGCATTTTTTCTAACTCTTTTGTTTCTTTTGGCTCGCCTCGGAGTACTAGGTGAGCATTTTTATGTCTTAGCATCTTGCATCGAATGTTTGTGTTGCCATGTCCAAAGCATGAATACCATGAGGCTAATTGCTTAAATAATATAACTGTTTAAATGCTTGTGGATGAAAGCTAGTTGCTTGACTTAGGATAGTTTGATTAATGTCCATTTTTAGCCCACTTTTTCAAGTGGCAAATTCGCAAACCAATTTCAAAACAAAACATGAGATCAAGTGTCCCAAATCTTGCAAACTAGTCTATACCTTGTGTACGCATCACATAGTAATATAGCTAATAAATCAGAACAAGAGCATATAATGTAAATAAAAATCACATCATGATTAGTAGAGACCGATCTTTGATCAAGCGAGTAGGGTGCTCAATTCATGACCTTCCCCTCTCGTACCTAAGTTTCCGAGCCGAGACACTTTGGTGATGACAGACTAATGGCCTTTGGCACGAGTCTTGGATTTCCTAAATTTTTCAAAAATATTTAGGTGGCGACTTTGTAATCTGGTAAAACATTCCATTTTTAGCATTTGATTCAAACATTGATTTTTCAAAAACAATTGCTGGATTTGGACTCTTTTTATGTTTTCACTATTTCAGATTGCACTTGTGAAATCAAATTCAGAACCACAAGTGGAGTCCGAACTATAGGGTTATTCGTCTTCTAAAAGGAGCGCAGAAAGTCGGGCTACACCTATGCGTCTGCCGTAGGCAGTTTACTGCATGCTCTAGTTTGTACACGACCTAACATTGCATTTTCAATTGGGATGCTTGGCAGATACCAAAGTAATCCAGGAATGGAGCATTGGAAGGCTGAAAAGAAAATCATGAGGTACTTAAAGGGAACCAAGGACTACATGCTTACTTGCAAGCGTGTTGACTATCTTGAGGTGGTTGGATATTCAAACTCGAATTTTGCGAGTTGTCAAGATTCTAGAAAATCCACTTTAGGATATGTCTATCTGCTAGCAGGCGGTGCTATTTCATGGAAGAGCGCCAAAGAGACGATAATTGCATCGTCAACAATGGAAGCAGAGTTTATAGCATGCTTTGGAGCAACATCACAGGCTATCTGGTTAAGGAATTTTATCACAGGGCTTCGAAGTGTGGATTCAATTTCTAGGCCACTAAAGGTTTACTGTGATAATTCGGCTGTGGTTTTCTTCTCTAACAACAACAAAAGTGGCAGCCGAAGCAAGCATATTGACATAAAGTATCTTACTGTTCGAGACCGTGTTAAGAAGCAAGAAGTCAGCATTGAGCATATTAGTACCGATATGATGGTTGTAGATCCCATGACCAAAGGTCTTTCTGTAAAGGTGTTTTCAAAACACGTTGAGGGCATGGGATTGATTAGTTAGCTCAATAATTTTTCTAGTTGTTATTTTGTTTTGTTTTATTTTGTCATGACATTTTGATTATTATTAGTGAAAGGCATCATTTTGTGCACCTAAAGTATTTGTGATGCTATGCAGTCCATTGAGACTATTGATCCATAGGGATCATTGGACCTAGAATAACTTATTAAAAGTTATTCATAATGACACCACATAAAGTTGAGAGTATCATATAATGTAATACATTGAAGGAAATACTCAATTGATAGAGTATAACCGCCATGATTCGTGTATTATAACTCTTAGGTTTGGGTATTTTTATTTAATGGCCATAATCAGTTTGTTAGTTACCCGACAGTCAACAACGTATGTTATATGTGCCAAGTGGGAGAATGTAAGAATATCCATAAAGTAGCCCATATGCTACATGTTTGTTTTATTTATTTATTTATATTATATATACATATAATCAGTTTAATGGGTAATGGGTAACTATGGTGGTTTCATGGGAAGTTACAACTTCCTTAATGGTGGGAAGTTATAAGGAGTTACACTTGAATATGGATCTAAGCCTATCTATATATATGCATGTGATAGTTATTAAACACAAACGTTGTTTTATGAATAGCATATCATTGTATTTTCTAACAAAGAAATCTAAATGTTTTCACTAGAATTGGTCCTCACATGATTAGTACCGCTACATTTACTGAATTTGTTCAGTCCAAATGAGAGTCTGAGTGGTAAGAGTTTTCAAAAACCGGCTAGAGTCTTATTTGGGCTGAACAAATTTGGTGTGGATGAATTATTAATTGTTTTTGCATATGTAGTGATATCTCCACTTCCTCCTTTTAATTGGTTGCATTTTGACTGAGTTAATTTTGCTCCTTCAATGTCTTCTGTATTTTGATGGGAAGATGGATGAGACATGGGAGATCCTTTCCAGCATTAATTAGGATGTCTAAATTTTAGAATCATTAATCAAGTTGTAATTTGTTTACATTGAATTTTACAATTAATTTCGGATCATTGAACATATTGGGGGTCAATCGACAGTTGAAGAAGCCAATGGTAGAATCTGAGCACACCACCCAGTTGACTGAATTAGAATTTCTATATTTATTAATTGAGAGAGCAAGTGGTGGAGGAGTTCGTAAGTGTTATTTTTATTAAATTATTTGCTTTTGAACTCAATCAAGCAGAATCAAATGCCCACTTGCTGCCACTATATTAATCTTTCAAAAGGAAAATTGAATTTTTAAGGCAATTTTTAAAAGCCAAAATAGGTATTTATTGGCTACTATAATAGTCTAGTAATGCTATATCCTATTAATTTTAGACCTTCAAAACCAACGTCCAATGACATGGCAAGTACTCACTGAATAATTTTTATGTTTCAGTGGAGTTTTCAAATGATGGAACTTATGATATATCACTATTTTATTTCAAGCTGAACATGTCTGACGATTTAAACTCTCCATATTATTATCTAATATAAATTGGTACAACATTGGTCATGTTAGTTTACTTGTTTTCATTTTCTAAATCTAAGCCAAATATGACAGTTAAGTTGATTTCAACATGAGCATCAAAGCACTTCTTAATAAGCCATCATGTTCTCTTTTGTCTATTTTGTATACCATCTTAATGAAGCAAAACAGCTGTACCTAGTGTGTGTGTGAATTTCTGACCACATTGCCAACTCAGTAATTAACTGGAGAGCACTGGCAGAATAGACGGCGCCTGAATGACTTGCAACAAAAAGAAGAGATTCTGGTGGTGCTTCGTCCACCCGGGGGCACTCCGATGATTAAGTCAGTAATCAAATATCTCTCAAAGATAATCAATAGTGCTTAACTCACTGTTCTGAATATAAATTGCGTACCTTAGACCCATTGGGGGTGCCTTTCTTTTATAGCCAACTCAATCCTAGTCCCATTAGAAGCCTAGCTTCAATGGACTTTAGCTCAGTGCTCATCTTGGACTCTCCAATAGATAAAGATAAACTCTCTAAGAGCTTTATCCTTATCCAAGCTGAAGTCCTTCCTCACTCTAGGACTCTTGTCCCTTATCCGCTTATTCCGGATTCCGATATCTTCGAAGATAACCTCGGCTTAGCCGAGATCACCTCGGCATCACGACCAGGACACGTGGTACCTCGGCTGACACGTCGGTGTCACCTTGGCCACGTGTTGGTACTCAAAAAATATATCCCCACAACTGCCCCCTAGGTTCTATTACCTCGGCATCCTGAGGTGATGGAACTTATATTGTGAATGTCGGCGACCTTGCTGTATCATCCAACACATCGGCTTCACACAACCAGGTACTATAGTTTGTCTCATCAAGGTTTTCAGAACCTATAACCTAGTTCATTTGAGTTATGTACCGAGATCTTCTTATCAGCCAATGTCATTGCTTCATTTAAAACAAGAACTCCAAGAGTTTTATCACGCGTATGAGCTGTCACGCAAAAAAGATCATTCGTTTCTGCCACGCGTTTGTCCCCTACTGGACCGTACTCGATACGTGCCTGTAAGTCGTCTCGCGCCTGCATGCGTCGTCTGATCTATACGTCGTTCTAGGCTCATTGATGGTGTTTTGCCGCCATTCTCCGCGTTTTGATCAAAACCAATTTCTCTCCCTCCGTCTCTTTACTTTTGCATCCCTATTCTTAAGCTCTCAACTCTCTCTCTCTCTCTCTCCAAAATAGGCCATTGTTTCCAGATTTTCAAGCTCTGTAACAGCTTTCTTTCCTTTTCTCTAGTGAAGCTTTCGCGGTCCTTTTTCTGATTATAACCGTTTCCTGACTCCGGCGTCTTCAACATCGGCTTCGCTCCTCTGGTAAGCTTTTGTTCCCTCCTAGTTTCCAGTTTTTGAGAAAGCTTTACCTTATTACTTGCTGCCATTGCTGTTCTGCTCAAGTTCTTGTTTTATAAATCACGTATCTGAGTACATTTATTTTACAATTTTGCTTTTTGCCCACGCCGTTCTTTAATATGCACATATACTTGTTCATTCTGCCACTGTTCTTGGCCTTGCACCCTGGCACACACTCTGTCACAGTGTTCTTGATGATTCACCCCTATTCTTGATTCTGAATCATTGCTCTTGTTTATGTTTGCCGTGTTTTTTCCAGATTCTTGCCTCCCATCTTCGTTTCCATAGATCTAGGTTTGGGATTTGTTTATAAAACCCACAAATTCTAGGAAGGACTGAAACGATCCCCACAAATTCTTACCCCAGCTCACATTTAGGTTTTTGTCGAGGTCCCTATAACCCTTTCAAAACACCTTCTTTCTGAAATCCAGCTCCTCCAATTTAAGCCGACATTATGGGTATGTGGAAGCATAGGGTAGACACCCCGACCAAGTTAGAACACTTTAGGCAGGAGTTTGACATCCCAGCCAACATTCATCTGAGGTTGGCTGGGGAGGATGACTCCATCATGCCCGATGTGAACCTTATGCCTTTTCTAGTAGTGGCCTTTATCGAGTGTGGACTTAGGTTTCCACTTGACACCTTTTTCCAAGAAGTCATTCACTACTATAAATTGAACCCAATGCAGCTTGCCATCAATTTACCGAGTTATCAACGGTACAATAGCCTTAGCCAAACAAGAGAATGCTAGGGTTACTCTTGCCGATTTCCAGTACTGTTACACTATGTGTCGCCTGAAATCGGAAAAAGGCCATATCTATTACCTCAAGCCGAGGTCCACTGAGTACAAGCTCATTGCCGACCTTCCAGACTCAAACAAGGGTGCTGGAGACGATTACTTCATCGTCTTGGGCAACTAGGAGTTTCAGCCCAACGATGACCTCCACCTTTATCCCCCTAAGCCGAACCGTTTTCGAGAAAGGAGATGGTAAGGGCCAAGTGTCACTCTTTCTTACTCTCTTTTATAAAGTTCTCAATACTTGGTTCTAATGTCTGTGCTCTTCTTTTTGCAGTTCTTCCTCAGCCACCAAAGGGCTTTCCCCAATCTTTCCTTCCCAGCAGGGACTTGAAGAAGCTATTGGATTTGCCAGTCCACAAGCGGAGAGCCCCCCTATTGCTCAATTTCATTCCTACTTACAAGTCGGTTCTTCACGACGTTCCAAAGAAGAAGAAGAAGAAGAAGAAGAGTCAATCTCCTCCGTTCGCCACTACTCCTTCCATTACTTCAACATCTCGGCCAGATCAAGGGTCAACCTCAGATCCAGCAGAGCAGCCATCCACCTCAGCTCCACAACTAATCCCATCATCTCAACGCCGACGACGACAACAAACTGTTTTTGCTGCTAAGATGGGCCGCCAGAAAGCAGTCTCCAAAGACCTCTTGGCCAACATTCCATCCACCGTAGATGCCCAACCAGCGCAGTCCTAGCCCCCACCAAAGTCAAAGCCAAAAAGAATAAAGAAGGCTTAGTCAAAGGCAACGGTGACTCAGATCGATACTGAAGACACCTTGCCAATTTCAAAATTGGCTGAGAGTGATAAGTCCCATTCTGCTGCCGAGAAGAGGCCTGTCGAGGCCCAACCATCCGAGTCTACCAGAGCAAAGAGGCCGACGTCATCCTCTGTAACCACCTCGGGGTCTCTAAAGCATGATTCCCCCTGGGCCCCCCAAATCACACTGGAGGACAGGCCGGTCAGAGCTGGTGATAGTGCCGATAACGTTAACGTCGGCGTTGCCCTTAGCACAGCTTTGCTCCTTCCTGGAGATCTCAACCGAAACGCCGAGATGAGCGAGTATGAAAACTTTGCTCTGATGCTCCAACGTTCTGTTCAAGTAAGTCTTCACACTTGGTATCTTTCTTTCTTTTTTATGCTTAGAAAATTTTCTAATAACTTCTGCTCTGTCCATTTTTCTTCAAGCAATCCAGCACGCCCACTCCTTCTCAATACAATCTTTTGAGACAAGGAATGCTCTAGCTGACAAGACTAGGGAGGTTGCTAGTCTGCAGAAGACCAATAAAAGGGCCGAGGCAAAAATAAAGGCTTTGGAGGATTAGGCCGAGGCTGCTATCAAGGCTAAGAATGACGCCGAAGAAAAAGCGGATGCCGCTGAGGCCATCAAGAAGGTTCTCAAGGCCGAAAAGAGAGAGGTCGAGGAAAAGATGACCTAGGCCCAGAAAGAACTTCAAGATGCCTTGGCCACAAAAGAGGCCGAAATCAAGGCCGTCGACGAGAATGGATACAATGAGGGGGTGGTCGATGTCAGGGACTACGAGAAACAGGTGAAGCAGGCATGTAACAAGGGTTTCACCCTTGGTTGGACGACTTTACTGAAAAAGCTTGAAATCCTTGAGGACTCCCCTCTCAGGAACACCGACGTCCTTGCCCTGCCATTCCCCCCAACTCCAAGCCAATCCGATGACGATTCTGAGTCTGAGGAGGAAGCTTTGGTGAGGAAGTCAAAGGAAGCTGCTGGGGCCAAGTCCCCTACTCAAAATGAGCAAGTACTGGACTTGACTCAAGATGAGGAGGATGAGAAGGTTCTCAAAGATGTTGCTCCTGAGAAGGCAATGTCGAACGCGCCTATTGCCGATAAGAGCCTTGACCAAACCCTTGAAGAAATAGACGCCGAGCTCTCGACTGAGAAAGCTGCCGAGATGTCTTCTCAGTAGTCCTCCGAGCTCCAGACCCAACCTGCTAGTGGCGCCGAAGAATCTTAGTTTTATGCTTTTCTTTTCCTTCTGTACCTTGTATTTTTTTCTTTCTTTGAAACAATGCAAGCTCTCGATGTGGCCGATGTGCCTTCTTTTGAATGTTAATACAACTTTCTCTCCTGAATGTTTGTATCTTTGTCCTCCTTTTACTGTCTTGTATGACTCTCATACTTAGAATATTTCTGCATATCTTTAATGTACACCTTAACTGTGTAATCTTCTCGGGGTGAAATACCTCGGTTATACCTGCCAACGGTTTACATTGGCAAGTACATAAGTACTCATTTTAATACAACCTTAGCCTTTACTTGTAAATTTTTTCACAAATTTCAACAAGTGTTTGACATGATCTTGGTTTAACTTCAACTTGTAAATTTTTCTCAAATTTCAACAGGTGTTAAGCATGATCTCGGTTTAATTTCAACTTGTAAATTTTTTACAAATTTCAACAAGTGTTAAGCATGATCTCGGTTTAACTTCAACTTGTAAATTTTTCACAAATTTCAACAAGTGTTAAACATGATCTCGGTTTAACTTCAACTTGTAAATTTTTCACAAATTTCAACAAGTGTTAAAATAACCTCGGTTTAACTTCAACTTGTAAATTTTTCACAAATTTCAACAAGTGTTAAACATAACCTCGGTTTAACTTCAACTTGTAAATTTTTCTCAAATTTCAACAAGTGTTAAACATCATCTCGGTTTGACTTCAATTTGTAAATTTTTCACAAATTTCAACAAGTGTTAAACTATTTTTAGCTTGTAATTTCTACTTTTCCAGGAACCATTTTCCAACTCTCTGCCCCCTAATGTGAACTTAAGTTCCACTTGAGTTCTCATTGTGCATGTATTCCAGAAATGTCGTCAAGTACCTTATCAGTCACAAGTGTAAGAAAAAATTAAGCTAAAACTTTATTTATTACTTCTGCTAATAATAAAGAACAAAAAAATTTAATGATAAAAAAATTTAAGATTGCAAGTATTCCAGGGCCTTGCCCTCATTATCTTCAAGCCGATATGCCCCATTGCCCAATACCGAGACGATTCTATAGGGTCCCTCCCAATTTGGGCCAAGCTTGCCCTCTCTGGGATCCTTCTTGTTGCCGATAACTTTTCTCAAGACGATGTCACCGACTTGAAACTCCCTTGGGTTGACCTTCTTATTATAGGCCCTGGAAAGCTGCTGTTGGTATGCTGCCAGCTGAATCGCAACTCTCTCCCTTCTTTCTTCTAGTAGATCTAGATCTCGGGCTAATAATACATCATTAGTCCCGTTCTCTACTCCCTTGGTTCTGATCTCTGGGATGCCGACTTCCAAAGGAATGACTGCTTCTGTGCCATAAGCCATGGCAAATGAGGATTCTCCAGTTGATCTTCTCGGCGTAGTCCGATATGCCCAGAGTACACTTGGCAGTTCATCCACACACTTTCCCTTTGCTGCTTGCAGCCTCTTCTTAATCCCATCCAAGATGACTTTGTTGGATGCTTCTGCTTGTCCATTGCTTTGAGGAAAACTTGGAGTGGAGAAATAATTCTTGATTTTGAACTTTGCACAGAAACTCTTGATTAGCTTACTGTCAAACTGTGTTCCATTGTCTACAATTAGTGCTCTTGGGATCCCAAACCTGGTGATGATGTTCTTCCATATAAAGTTCTTCACATCCACGTCTCGGATCTTGGCAAGGGGTTCAGCTTCTATCCACTTGGTGAAGTAATTTGTTACTACCAGCAGGTACTTCCTTTGCCTAGTTGCTTGGGGCAGTTTTCCAACAAGATCCATGCCCATTGGGCGAACGACCAAGGACTGGATACTGGGTTCAGGTCTATTGGTGGTTGGTGTATCAGTGGTGCAAACCTTTGGCACTTTTCACACTTCTTGACATAGGCTTCTTCATCTTTCTGCATGTAGGGCCATCAATACCCTTGGGTAATGGCCCTATGGGTAAGTGATCTGCCCCCAGGATGGATTCCACATATTCCTTCATGTATTTCGTACAAAAAATCTTCAACTTGTGAAGGATGTACACACCTCAAAAGGGGTCCAGTGAAGGATCTTCTGTAGAGATGTCCTTCTACTGTCAGATTGAATCTTGCCGATTTCAATCTGATCTTGTGTGCCTCTTTGTGATCATTTGGCAATTTTTCTTCTTTCAGGAATGTTATTATTGCGTCCATCCTGCTTGGTCCCATGTCCACACACATTGCTTCACGCTCTGTGGTCAGTGGTTCGACGCTCGGGCCTGACAAGTAGTCGACCATTATTGTCCTTGCCTTCCCAGGTTGTATTGCACTAGCCAGGTTGGCTAGGGCATCGATGTGACTGTTATCATCTCGACTAACCTGCTGTAGTCGGCAATTCTGAAACAAGGCCACCAATCTGCCTACTTCCTTTGCGTATGCCGACATACGTTCATCTCGGGTTGCAAACTCGCCTGTTGTCTGGTTGACGATAAGCTGAGAGTCACAAAAGACTATCACCTCATCTGCTTCTACCGCTACTGCCAGTTTCAGTCCTACAATCAGTGCTTCATACTCTACTTCATTGTTCGAGGCTTTGAACCCCAAGCGAATGGATTGTTCTAGTATCTGTCCATCTGGAGATACCAGTACTACTCCTGCCCCCGCTCCTTGTCGGTTTGAACTCCCATCAACAAACAGTCGAAAGAAGTCGCCGATTTAAATGCTGCAGGGCTTGAGTTTTTCTTCTTTCCTTTGTTCTGTTGCCTTCGGGTGGGCTCCTCTTTGCTCGTTTGGACATCATTCACCTCGGCTCAACGGAGCCTAATGTATGATGGCTCCTGTAGTGAATTCGACCACAAAGTCGGCCAAGACTTGGCCTTTGATTAATGTTCTTGGTCTGTATTCCAGGTCATACTGGCCCAAGGCTACTATCCATCTGGCTATTCTACCTGTCAGATCTCTGTATTGAAACAGGGACTTCAAAGGATGTTTAGTTAGCACCACAATTTTGTGGGCTTGAAAGTAATGGTTCAGCTTTTTTGAATCCATTACTAAGGCCAGCGTTAACTTTTCCAAGGGTAAATACCTGGTTTCTACATCAGCCAGGGTTTTGCTTACATAGTAAACAGCCCTTTGTTCCCCTTGTTCTTCTCAGATTACCACTGCGCTTACCGCATGTTCCGAAACTGCTAAGTACAGGAACAGCTCCTCTTCAGGTTCTGGATTTAAGAGAACTGGAGCCGTGGTTAAATACTTCTTTAAGTCGGCTAAGGCGGCTTCGCACTCCTCGGTCCATAAGAAGTCTGTGGCTTTCTTCACTAAGCTGAAGAAAGGTTTGCACTTGTCTGAGCTTCTGCTTATGAACCTATTCAGGGCTGCAGCCCTTCTAGTCAGCATCTGCACCTGTTTTGCCGACATCGAGCTCTTCAACTCCAGAATGGCCTTGATCTGATCTGGGCTAGCCTCAATGCCCCTTCTGGTCACCAGGTATCCCAAGAACTTACCGGATCCAACTCCAAATGCGCACTTGGATGCATTGAGTCAGAGCCGATATGTTTTAAGGATATCAAAGACTGCTTTTAGGTCAGGCAGATGACCTTCAGGTTCCTTGGTCTTCACGACCATATCATCGATATAAACTTCCACTGTTCGGCCAATCAGGTGTTTGAACATTTTGGTTACCAATCTTTGGTAAGTTGTTCCTGCGTTTTTCAATCCAAAAGGCATCACTTTGTAGCAATACAACCCTTTTGGGGTGATAAACGCAGTCTTCTCCTCATTTGAGGGGAACATGGCTATCTAATGGTACCCCCTGTAGGCATCCAGGAAGCTCATCCTTCCATGCCCTGAAGTGGCATCCACCAGTTGGTCTATCTTGGGTAATAGGAAACTGTCCTTGGGACAGGCCTTGTTCAGGCTGGTGAAGTCCACGCAGACTCTCCATTTACCATTCTTTTTCTTCACCACCACTGTATTCGATAGCCATGTCGGGTAATTTACCTCTCGAATGGCTTTGGCCTCCAAAAGTCTGTCTATTTCCTCTTCCACTGCCTCAACATGCAACAACGTCGGTCTTCTTGCCCGTTGGATCACAGGTTTGGCTGACCTGTCCACGTTCAGTTTATGGCAAGTGACTTCGGGGTCAATGCCTGGCATTTCATAAGGGGTCCAGGCAAACACTTCAATGTTTGCCCTCAAGAACTCCTCCAGTTCTTTTTCCTTTTCTTCGGCTAAGCCCGAGCCGAGAAGGAAAAAGCGTTCCTCATCCCCTTGCTGGACAAGGATTTTCTTCAGGGCTTCTTCACTCTTCTCAGCTGGCTCTTTGCCAACATCCTCGTCTTCAATTTCTACTGTCTCTGGTTCTCGTATGCTGCAGGTGGATTTCATTGCTGCCATGGAGCAGTTTTTTGCCTACAGCTGATCCCCTCTGACCTTTTCTATCCCATGTTCTGTTGGGAACCGCAATAGCTGATACAGTGTTGAGGGTACAACCCCCATTGCATGCAGCTATGGTCTCCCCAGTATAGCATTGTAAGGGGATGGTGTGTCGATTATGGTGAATTATGTCTTCACCCTCTTGGTGCCAGCCTGTACCTCTAGGTTTATTGCTCCCAGTGGCCACGTCGGCGTTTCATTGAACCCGACCATTGGGCCATTGGATTGTTCCATATCGTCTGGGTGAAGGCCAAGCTCCTTGTAATATCTAACATACATGATGTCACAAGAGCTGCCTTGGTCAATTAGGATGTGCTTTACTTGGCACTCCCCAACCTGGAGGGATACTACCAAGGCATCGTTGTGCGGATGTTGTACCATCTCCAGGTCGGCTTCAGTAAAGGACACTACTGGTCCCTGGCACTCCTCAGCCTGAGGTCTTTTCTGCCGGACCTGGTACACATGCTGTAGGTGCTTTACCTTCTGTGTCTCCCCCCGTATTTCGTTTTCGTTAACCTTCGAGTGAATTACATTAACTACCCGAGGACCGCATGCCTGCGGCTGCTGTGCTAGGGGAGGTGGAGCTGCTGGTGCCTGAGGCAGTCTTGCCTGCTCTTCTCTTGTCCTGGCCTCATCTACAAGGTCTCTCAAATGGCCCTGCCTTCTCAGGTCTTCCAGGTGTGACTTTAGGGCTCTGCAACCCTGAGTCAGATGCCTATCTTCGTTATGGTAAGCATAATACTTCCCAATGCTTCTTCCCATAAACTCTCCTAGAACCCTTGCCGGTGCTCTGAAATAGGGTTGGGTTCGGATTTTATCCAGGACTTTGTGAATTGGGATTCGGAACACAGTCGTGACTGCCTGTGCGGTTCTCAGTCCTATCTCTTGTTTGTTGGATCCGTTGTTACCTCGGCCTCGCTTCGACGAGCCGTTTGCTTTCTCCTCCTTTGTCGCCTTAATCCCTGGCATGTCTTCCTCGGCTCTGGCGTATTTCTCAATTCTAGCCATGAGCTCCTCCATGGTTTTTGGCAATGTCTTTTCCAATGACTTTCATAGTGCGCAATCATCTTTCAAGCCGTTCTTGAAAGACACGACTACCACCTCTTGGTTGCATTCGGGTATTCGGTTGAACACCTCATAATACCTTTTTGTGTAGGCCCTAAGGCTTTCATCCTCACTGATTCTCAGAGCCATCAGGGCGTCCACCATTAATGGCTGTAGTTTGTCACGAACTGGCCACGAACATCTCGGCCAGGCCTTCCCAGGTCTTCACACTTCCCTTTGGCAATTTGTGAAACCAGTCCGATGTAATCTCCCCGAAGGATGAGGGGAACACCTTGCAGAGCAACGGTTCGTTCCCAGTGTACAATGCCATCGAGTTTAGGTGCCATCGAGTTTAGGTATAATCCAACGTGAAAGTTGGGGTCTGACTTCCCATCGTATATCTGGAACCTCGGCATACTGAATTTTTTTGGTGCCTCAAATTTGTCCAACTCCACCGAGAATGGTGTTCTAGGTTTAATAGGGGAAGTTAACTCGGCATTTTGTTGCTTCCTCTTGAGATAATTTCTCAAGTCCTCCTTGGTCCGCCCAGGAGCTCGGCTATCTCCTGATTTCAATCTTTTAGGTGCACTGCTCTCAGCTTCGTTGTGAGCCCTTTTCTACCTTTCTCCATTAGTTGCGTCGAAGCACAACTCTTGTCTTTGAACATGACGATGTTCTCTAGGGTCTGCTTCCTTGGTGCGATGTGTCCTTTGAGATTCTTCCCTTCTCGACTCTCCTCGCCCGACCCCCCTTGACGGCCGATGAGAGTGTTTTTTGCTCCTGGCGTGCTGGGGGGCTACAGGAATTGTTTTCTGCCCTCCCTTCTGGGTATTGGCTGCTAGAATCGACGTGTCCTACAGCGGGAACGGTGGCTGCATGACGTTGTTTTGCATCATGAAATTGACGACCGATTGCAGGTCTGCCAATTTGTTCGCCATCCCCTTCATCTCTTCGTCCCTCCATAGGCATCTGTCTTTTCATACTTGGAGGTTATCCTCGTTATAGTACCCGCTTTGATTTGTTTTCTTTGGTACGTCGCCTTCCTGGCCGACGCCTTTCCCTCCGTGATTTTGGTCACGGGTTTTTTCGTTACAATTGTCTTCTTTGACGTAAGGTCGATAGATCTCCTACTCCCAGTAGGAGTGTTATTCCTAATCTTCTCTTTCTGTCCGTCGTTGTCCATCTATTCCCCTTTCTTTCCCACAGACGGTGCCAAATTGTGTGTGTGAATTTCTGATCACACTGCCAACTCAGTATTCAACTGGAGAGCACTGGCAGAATAGATGGCGCCTGAATGACCTGTAACAGAAAGAAGAGATTCCGGCAGTGGTTCGTCCACCCGGGGGCACTCCGATGATTAAGTCAGTAATCAAATATCTCTCAAAGATAATCAATAGTGCTTAACTCACTGTTCTGAGTCTAAATTGCGTACCTTAGACCCATTGGGGGTGCCTTTCTTTTATAGCCAACTCAATCCTAGTCCCATTAGAAGCCTAGCTTCAATGGACTTTAGCTCAGTGCTCATCTTGGACTCTCCAATAGATAAAGATAAACTCTCTAAGAGATTTATCCTTATCCAAGCTGAAGTCCTTCCTCACTCTAGGATTCTTGTCCCTTATTCGCTTATTCCGGATTCCAATATCTTCGAAGATAACCTCGGCTTAGCCGAGATCACCTCGGCGTCACGACCAGGACACGTGGCACCTCGGCTGACACGTTGGCGTCACCTTGGCCACGTGTTGGTACTCAGAAAATATATCCCCACACTTGGTAGTGAGCTTCGACATCTCTCTCTCTTATACAGTAGTTTTTTTAGGTGAACTGAGAGGAATTTTTGTTACAGTCATGTTTAGAACAAGCTTTGGTCGATGTTTGATGCGACCTTTTTAGCACTTTCTCCACAAAATTTTCTATTTTGAGATGATGAAAGAAAGAAAAGAGAACATGGGGAAGGACTACACCCCACCTACCCCTCTTATCTATCTTTACAAGGTGGTCTTCTCTACAGGGGGGAAATTGTAATTGGAGCAAATACATGTGGTGTCTTCAATTCATATATATATATATATGCCCACCCAAATCATATAACTGCCCCACACAAATTTTAATATAATTCTCTTAACACTGGATCTTCCACTCTACAATTTTTCTCCATGTCTCGAGATTCTTATATTAGGACATAGGTAAGGAAATAAAAGAATTTGAAAAATACCATATTTTCTAACCTACAATCTTTTTGTTTCAAAATATTCATGTTAAATAATGTCTCGAGATTTCTATATTAAGGACACAAAAAAAGAGGTCAAGTTTTAATATGGCATCGCTATGCCTATGTAGTATTCGAAAGTACTCTAATGTAATGGGTTGTTTCTCATTTCTTTGTTTATTGAACTTTTACTTCCTAAGAAGGTGTCAATGTCATTATCATTTGTACATGAGTTTTCTTTGAAAAAATTATAAATTAATTGAAGAACTTAAAGTAATTGTAAATATATAAAAGTGTAAATGAAAACTATGTCCTTATTTGTATTAGAGCATAAACCCAACTTACACTTTTATAATGTTACAATTATTTTATTTGTTTACTAATTTGTAATTTTATTCTTTTTTATTTTAATAATAGGGCCAAAAGAAAAAATAAAAAAAAGATATAATAAATTAAACTAAAATAAATAATGCAAAATGAATGATATTGAGAGAAATGGTCCCATTGCTATGAGAGGGGAACGAATATTTGTAAGCTAAAGCATATATATATATATACTATAATTAATGAGTTACACAATTTTAACAGACTCTGGAAACAAAATTAAAATAGAAAAAAGAATATGGAACATATGACATTAGAAACTAAAATGTGATTGGATCTTTGTAAAATAATTTTAATATATATATATATATATGTAAGTGGAACCACAATGGTCCCCTGTCAAACAGAGAAAACAAAAATCAAATAATTAAAGAATCTTTAAATAAATAAATAAATAAAAACTCTTTGTTAACTGAGCTTTTGCTGTTAGATTTGCTAATTTGGGGTGTGTTAGCTTCACATCACATGTCAACTAATTTTCACTGTGCATAAATATACAGAAAAAAGGGGGAAGAGGGGAGGTATCCTATGAAGACAGACCTATCCTCATTAAGGTGTTCCATTTGGACAAGCTGGCATTTTGTGGAATCTCCAAAGTCCAACCATTTGGGAGGAAGGAATACATGTGGGTTTGGCCCACTAACCATAAACCTCAACAAAGCTAGCCCAATATGAGAAAGGGGCCCAATTAAACGGCCCAATCATCGGCCAATCATAGTTAGTTTTTTTTTTTTTCATTCCTTTTGCCTTTTTTATTCTCTTTATGGAAAAAAAAGTTTTTATGTTATGATGATATCAAGTCATTACTATTACCTATGTAGTTTTATTATTGGTTGGTGATAATAACATATTATTGTTGCTATATTGAATTTCTACATGTATAATAGATAACTAACTATAAATGTCATCAAGTTAATTACCAATTACATAGAGAAAAAAAAAAAAATATTTTTTTAAAAAAAAGAGAGAAGGGAAAGACCATTAAGCTCCATGCTAAAGTATTATCATGCAAGATTCAAAAGTAGGAATTGAAGGCGACTTGAGATGTTGAAGGAGTCAAATAAAACAATACTCCAAAAGATGTTGCCAATGTACAAAACAACATTGACACCCCAAAACTCAAACATCTATTCAGTGTATTTGGTTTTCAGCTATTTAAAGATTGAGTTTTTTATTTTTTGTATTTTTTTATTTTTGGTGAATATTTTTAAAATTTTAAGCAATTTTTTTTACTTTTTTAAATGCACCTTATTTAGATGTATCTAAATAGTAAAATATTTGTGAAAAATATTTTCAAAAATTAATAAATACACAAAAATACAAAAAATGTATTGAATTTTTGTATATATATATATTGCATTTTTGGTATTTAGTAAAAATGTTTTTTAAAAAAAATCACAAGTATTATACTTTGTAAGTGTATTTATGTTAGGTGTCTAAAAATTAAAAAATTGCTTAAATTATTAAAAAATTCAGTGAAAATAAAAAAATACGAAAAAAAAAAAATTTCTGAAAAGTGAATTATAAAAACTGAAACCAATTAGAGTGATTATTTTTGGTTTTTCAAACTAATATTCAACTTAATCATTTGAAAACTCTTTTTAAAACTCATAATTAAACAAGTTTTAAAATTTTGAACTCTTTTCAAAATTTATAATCAAAGAAGTTTTAAATTTGGCCTTGTTTAGTTTGTGTTTTGAGATATTATTTTTAAAATAATTTTCTGGAGAGAGTTTAGAAAATTTAAAAATTTGTTTGATTGTATATTTTAAAAATAGTTTTAGAGTTTTGGATGATTTGATATTTTTTTATAATTAACTAAATGGTGAGTGAAAAAATGATTGGGAAAGAAGAAGTTATTTGATGGTTTAGGAGTATTGCTCCACACCGCACAAATCATGACACTTGCCATGTTGTCTCGACAAAAAGTGGTAGGACTCACTATTTTAGCCAATGAAATGCATGTTGAAGCACCATTTGAATTTGCCCCTGAAGCAGACTATAATTTCTCTAGAGAAAGGTAGAGGAGAGAAAAAATAATTGATTGATGTATAGTAGAAAGAAAAATAATTTTGAAATTTTTTTCTATTGGCCAAATAATTTGTTATGTTTTAAATATATATGAACGATCCAAAAAATTATACATAAATAGTAAACAAAATGTGAAGAAATGAAAAATAAATGTAATAAATATAAAACGTTTTAAATGTATGTAAATTGAGTAGATATAAATAAAAAACAGAAGTTTTAAAATTTTAAAAACGTTCTTACGAACTAATATAGGATTTGGGGTGCCTGCTGTGCACCCAGCACACCAGGCATTGCTGTGCTGCCTTATGGGCTCATTTCGGGGTCCAATTTGATAATTCAAATGTTCACATTTTAAAATATATCAAGTAAAACATACTTATAAAAAATCAAGTTAATCGGATATCATTAACCCTTTCATCTACTCACATTTGTATCTACAAAAATAAATGACATTGTGATTTAAAGTATTAAAATGAATATGAATGTGAGTAGATGAAATGATTAACGATATCCGATTAACTTGATTTTTTATAAGTATATTTTACTTGATATACTCTAAAATGTGAACGGTTCGGATAATCAAACTGGACCCTGAAATGAGCCCATAAGGTAGCATAGTAGTGCCTGCTGTGCACCCAGCACAGCAAGCACCCCAAATCCATTAGTTTTGAAAATTACTAACCAAACAAGTTTTCAATTTGCAAATTTTTAAAAACTATTTTCAAAATATAACTCAAAAACTTGTTTCAAAACTCATAATCAAATAGATGTTAAATTTTTAAAATTCTTTTCAAAAAACTTATCTTTCAAAATGACTTCAAAACTTTTTAAACTTTTTTCTTTGTCCTATTTAATTGGATATTTCCATGTAGTTTAATGAGATGCAATTAACAGTATCGGTTCTTCAACATACACATAATTCAGTAACAAAATTACATACAATCCTATTAAATAATATAAGAATCACATATTTAATAGCTTTCATCTTATATGAAAGAATAGTATCTGATTTTGTGATTAAATTATATATATTAAGAATTTTACTATCTCAATTATTGAAGTTTTGAGTTTGAATACATTAGGAGTGGTTGACGTTGTGGTTGTGACATGCGTTGTTGATTTTTTTTATTTTTTTTTTATTTTATGTAATTGAATATCTGTTGCACAAAGTTAGTTTGATATTTATAAATTATTTCATGGCGATTTGAAAAAAAAATAAAATTAAAATTATTGGCCATGGCGGACAATTGCAACGGATAATGTGACAGCCATGCAGGTTACACAAAAAGAAAATAAGCTCCTTAACAAAAAAAAGTTATTTTACACACCACAATCGCACCCCAAAAAAAAAAAAATATATATATATATATATATTTGAGGCATTTAATTTATCATTTTTAAAAATCACTCCTAATGATTTGTTTGATAAATTTTAATTTATCAAATATTTTATCATATAAGGTCTAATCTTAATATCATTAGAAATCATTTAAAAATAATAAATTAAGAAGATGTAGAATTATTGAAACAGTCAAAACAGCCTTAAGATGTGAGTTCGTCGCCCAGAACAGCCCCTCCTGCGGCGAAACAGCAACACAAAGATGCAAGGCTGCAAAAGAATTAAAATTTGAATTTTAGAAAGATAAACAAACAAACAAAAACATACATAAATTATCATGATAAATTATACTTTTTGCCTCCTTAATTTGACCAAGATTTTCTTTTAAATCTTTGTAGTTTTAATTTGAATAATTTAATATTTACACTGTAAGTTTAGTTTTAATTTGTTTATTTTATCCAAATTTTCGTTTTTAATATTTTCTATATATTTAACTCAAGAGATTGACAAGTGTATTAAAATCATTAATTTTAGGTTTCAATTTGAATAGAAGAATCAAATTGAAAGTAGACTTAAATTGTAGAGACCAAATTATTCAATTTAAAAATATAAGATTTAAAGCGAAATTTAAATCAAATTATAGAAATTAAATATGTAATTTATCCCAAGTATAAAAAAAATATGAGAACCACTTCCTTGGGTTCGGCTTCAAACTGGGACCATTTGGGATCCGAACTCAAAGTCTATTCCCGAATATCAGATGGTGTTACATCAACATTTTTTTTCCCAAAATTAAAGGTTTAGATTTGTCCATCTACTTATGAAACTCATTGAAAGAGTTGATTAAACTTGGCATCTTCCTACTTTTAATTGTGACAATCAACTCCTTAGTGTAAGTCAATGGAAATTAAAAGTGAAAGGAACAAAATAAAATTTTAGTAAAAATGCAATGACTAAATTGAGATTTTAGTACAAATATAAAAGTGCAAATGAGAAGAGAATAACTCATATGACAAGTTCCATTAGTCTTATTACGTCAGATGGACGGAATTGTGATATTACAACTGACTTCAAGTGTAGAAAGTTAATTATGATAATTAAAAGTGAATGAATTAAAGTGAAATTTTAATATTAAGTATGATTCATCTAAAAAATAATTTATTATCTAGCTCCTCATCATCTTCTTCTTCTTCTTCTTTTTTTTCTTTTTCTTTTTTTATATTACATAATGTAAATTGTTGAAATGACTAGTTAAAATAAATTAGTGAAGAATAAAGAATTGTATGAGCATACCATGCTGCACAGATACCAGCTTCCTTTGTTTCTGGGTCAATTTTCTGTGGTGCCTTCCCTGGGGACCCCCATAATTTGATTTATATTAGAAAATATTATGGGGACAAAGTGTTAAAAATAATAAACATGTCAATCAATTCTGTTTTTGCATCAATTGGAAATAATTGAAAAACTCAATGGATCATACAGCAATATCTGAAATTTGATTTTCACTTATAAGGACATTAATAATGAAGAAGAGGGTTTTATATATATATATATAAATATTTTATAATGAAACTTAATGAGAGAAAATTGAGTGGAAGAAAATTTATCATTATTGTAAAGAAAATTTTTAATTGAGAGAGAAAAATTCCAAACACGTATAAGAGGAATTAAGGTTCATAAGAAGCACTAAAATAGAATTTGAGTGGTAGTTTGAATGGGAAAAGTGTAAACAAAAATTTTCTTTTTTGCGTGGTCATCACGTGAACGCTTGTCCATTTTTAAACAATGAGTGATGGAAAGAATATATTGAAACAACATATTTGAGAATTTAATTGTTACAATTAGAATATAAGAGGGTGAAAAGCATAATTTACCCTTTGTTAAATTAACATCTATTCTTTTAAAAACAGGAACAACAACAACTACTTTGCAATCAGCATGGGGTACCTTGGTCAACTTGGTCAAGACTAGATTTCTCAGGTTCACTCTTCTCTGCAGCACAAAACCCAAAACAAAAAATAAGAATAAAGAAAGAAAAAAGAGGGACAAAGAATAGGGAGAAGAGTGAGATGCATGGGGTACCTGTAGCAGGGGTACCCTTAGCAGGGTCAGGGTTATCACTCTTGAATGGGGTACCTGTAGCAGGGGTACCCTTAGCAGGGTCAGGGTTATCACTCTTGAAGTTACTCATCTTTGCCACACAATCCAAAACAAAGAAGAAGAAATAGAGAACTGATTGATTATTGAAAGATTGGCGCTTAGTAGAGTACTGAGGTAGGATGTGTTTGAGTCTTTTTATATACCTCAAGGAAGTTTGGAGTACTTTGGAGGAAAGGGAAGCAAGAGAGCGAGTGGTCTAAGAATAAAGGTGATCTCAAGGCATAATGCACATTTTCTAATAGATTGAGATAGTGACATATGTTTGGATCACCATTCTCATATCATCTTATATGATGTCTTCGAATCAATAAAAGTGACTTGATGAAATGATTAGATAATGTGCGAAAGTCACTTCTATTTATTTTCTTTTACTCAATCTCATTTAACACAAATATTATATATATCATATATTACATTAATACTTTGAAATTAGAGTTATTAAATGAACCAAGCTATTGGAACTCAATTTGTGTTTGATTATTTAAAAGCTTGTTCGAAATCGGCTCAATATGTAAATTAGTGAAGTTGAAAGTTCATTCAATTTTCAAATCAAATTTGAACAACCTGCTACTCAACTCGATAAATTTACATACAGTTAAAATATCAAGCTATTCAAACTCGACTGGTGTTTAACTCATTAAAGACTCAATTAAAATCAACCTGTAATATAACTACAAGTCATTTCCAGCCCTGTCCAAAACAGAGCACTACTTTCACTTGTCTATGCCAAAATGATTAATTAAAAGAATTAAAATATTAGGTTCTGGAAATTGGTTAGTTCTAGAGGCAACTAGATAGAGCTTTGTTATGTTACAACATATGTGGAAGAAGAAGAGGGGATATATTCCACACACACCACTGCATTGGTTCGAATTGGAATTTTCTTTTGGAAACTAGTAATAATATATAATATAATATTGTTATGTTCTTCAAGAATAGGATCGAACTGTACTAGTGATTAACAGATGAGCAAACCAACCCCACCATCTTGTTCCTCCCTCAAAATTGTGCATAACCCTTTTTGTTTGGACTGGATTAGATAATATTAACATTTTTATAATTGTTAATCTTAAATTATCAGTTTCTTTGAATTGTGTACCATAATTATCTAAAATTATGATGAGAGATTGACAAAAATCTATCAATTTTCTAATTTAGCCATTTAGTCTAAACTTCTTCTTAATCTCTTATTTTGTAAAATTTTTAAATATTTTATGGTTGATATTCATTTCAAGTGTAGTTCTTGTTATATAAAAATTGTACTTGGACAATATATTATTTTTTCGAGATAAATTTCTTTACAAATTTTCTAAGTTCCTTTGTTCCCTTAAGAGACAATAATCCCTTGTATAGAGATACATACCCAAGTAAATTATTAGTCTGAATCCTAATTTCTTTTAGTTAACTATTAAATTATATTTTATTAGATTATTAAACAAATCACCAAGTAATCTCTCTCAAAGAATCCAAAGATTAAAATAAATATGATAGATGTGGAACTAGTGGCATTACTTTGACACAAAAGCAACACGTTTTTCCTGCCCGACACGTCACAATTGCTTTTGTTTATTTATGTAATAAAAATTAGGAGAAATTTTATATCAGTGTAAAATTTAAAAAATAATTAGTAAATTTTGTCAATATTAATAATTAAAATTGTAATTTTTTTCATACATATATAATAATTTTCTCAACTTACACTGAGAGATAATTTCTCCTAAAAATTAAGATAAATTATATTGACACTTCTTTTATTTTCTAAAATTTTACTGTATCTCCTCTCGTAAAACTTTTGTAATAATTTAATCATTCTGTTAGTTAACAAATTTTGACCTAATTAAAGATAATGACCTCAGCAAAGATAATGCCAATTTTGCCCTCACTCCATCCCTCTTCCCTTCTTCCTATAGACGCCTATCCTAATTTTACATAATAACCCCAACCTTGAGTTTATGCAAATGAGAACTATTTGAAAAACTCAATTATTGAAGTCACCAATATGAGAAAGATATTTGCATCTCTATACATGTAAACATGATGTTTATATCTATCATCGTATATTAGTTTCAATTATTGTTTTGGATATAGATAGAGAGAATAATAGAAATAGAATGCATTTTTTAAAGAGTGGTGAAGAGACAAACATAACGTGATGGATGCAAAGTAGAGGTGGGAAGGGGGAGTTCAGATCCTCGGCCGCATTTCTCGGCGGCCGTTTCAGCAGCCCCCCAAAACGACGTCGTTTTGGGGGGTTTTTTTGGTTTTTTTTTTTTTTCTGTTCTTCTTCCTCGTTCGAACAGAACCAGAGGCGAGGGGAGGGAAAGAAGAGAGAGAGGAAGGGAGAAGAAGAGGGAGCCGCCGGTGGGCCGGACTGGAGGGGGCCATAATCACCGGCGGAGGAGGAGGAGGCGGAGGAGGTGCGACGATCGGGCGACGATCGGACGGCTGGCGAGCTCGACAACCTACGACGGCGAGCTCACCCTGAGCAGCCATGGCGGCGAGCTCCCTCCCCTCCCCTTCCCTCTGGTTCTGCGAAGAAGAAGGAAAAAAAAAAAAAAAAAAAAAAAAAAAAAACGAAAAAAACCCCCAAAACGACGTCGTTTTGGGGGGCCTACTGGAACGGCCGCCGAGAAGGGCGGCCGAGGATCCGAATTCGGGAAGGGGGAGTGAGAGAGATGGCATCTATAAACCAAAAGTTCAAGTTGATATTTCGAAACCCTTTTTTTTTTTTTTTTTTTGTATGTCAATAATGCCCTTGTATCATTGTTTAAAAATTTACGTATAACCCTATAACTGCTTAGAAGTTAATTCACAAAATAATTACTGTTAAAACTGCTCTTTAAATTTTTAATTTATATTTATTGACAAACTACAAAAATAAATTTTTATTTAATTTATTTATATAATACATAAATATTTATATAACCCACACACATTTGTATGAGTAGAACAAAGGGAAATTCTATATGTGTTTGCTGGATGCTGAGTCGCTGTTTTTGATCAATTTCTGTCCTCAATATGATCTGAAAGGTCAATTCGTGATGATGTGTTCCCACTATCACATTTGAATGAGTAAGAAAGAAAATTATGTAAGTGAGAATAATATAATATTGGAATTATATAATATTGGAATTAAGTGAGGGAGTTCACTTTCTTACCATTTCACACCCAACTTACAAACCAATTATGAGAAAAGAATTATCTTTCTCACCATTTCGTATCATTTCTCACCAATCGCCCCATCCAAACTGAGTGTGAATGTTTGTTGTCACGAAGCTTTCATAATGTTGACACTATACTTAATTCATGAATTTGGATAGAGACTTATAAATAGAAAGAGAAAAACATAGGTAAAATATAAATGAAATATAAATATATTTCACACTTTTTTTTCTTTTTTTTTCTTTTTCTTCAAATCACTCTCCAAATCCACGAACCAAACACAACCTTAAAGAAAAAAAAAAAAATTTTTAAAAAAAAAAAAAAAAACATTTATTGACTTTGGTTAACAATATTACTACACGAGGTTGAATTTGAATTTTGAATTTAAATAAAGTGACAAAGGTAAAAAAATTGTCACTTCACAAATCGCTGCGTAAAATTCAAACGCAATTTTAATTACTATTGAAGTTTTGAATTTGAACCCACTAACTAAGGGGTGATGGACGTTGTCATTATGATATGCATAAGCAACTCTATTTGATTTCACATTA